>OZ026627.1:8440699-8540699 GCA_964020975.1 Hermodice carunculata
ATTTTATTATAATGCTCAAATGTTTGAAACTCACTGTGACATATCCGGATAAACTTGTGAAAATAGTAAGAACTGAACATCAGAACTATTCCTGAATTTCAGTATTATGCCATCCTACTCTAGGTGACTGAATTGCCTTTGCTCATCATACATTGTGCATAAAATCCATACCACAGTTATGCGCAACCAACTTCGGGACTGGAATAACTGTCCTGCATTGGTGACATGAACTTCTACAAAAAACAAAAGAGGGGCCTAGCCAAATCTTGTGCCAAAAATAAATGATACTTGAATTATTGGTCTCATCCGATGGTAAGAAATATATGCACATCTTGCGCCGGACAGATCAGTTCACACAGCATTATCTTCAACAGTAACAGAAACGTAAATGGGTTCCTGTGCGTATTTTTGTAAAGTCGCACACACACACACACACACACACACACACACACACACACACACACACACACACACACACACACGCACGAACACTGACAAAATTCTAGGGAGGAATGAATTCAGCATGTTTCAAAAAGCCCATGTCAGATGAATAAAGTTTATCACTGTGAAACAATTTTATACATTGTGATTGCCCAGGACTGGTTATGTAATGTCAGCTTGTCTAGAAAAATGATCTCTTTGGTCTGACTATTTCCTAGACAATTGTGGTCATAATCTCCAAAACGAATATAGATATTTAAGCCTTTAATGCCCCCCCCCCCACCCCAAAGAGATTCAAATCAGTAAAGGACGTCATCTCATTTTCAACTGATCTCATTTTCCAGTGAAGAGAGGTTGTACGAGGGTTTAGCATCCGTTGCTCATCCGTCACTTTTCCACATTTGTCAACTTCCTTTTTTAATAATCATGGATAGGTTTCTGTATCATAAGTAGCAGTTTTTTCCATACTCTTTTATAGATCACATGGCGAACTGCTTTTGGATTCCATTAAAACCATTCTCTGTGTATGCACATATCAGATGATGAAAAAAGAATGTGCAGAACTTAAGAAGTGTTATTACTGCAACGTGTATGTTGTTTTAATATTGTAGACCTTTAAGCATATGAGTAAATACAATCAATTTTAGAACAGACTCCTTATTAGCAAGGACAATCTACGTGGAACATAGCTTCAAACTTGAAACAAAGAATTTGCTTCCTATCAACCCTTGCTGCACAGAGTCAAACAAATTTGATTTGAACATTCACCAGTACTTTGTGACATCTTAAAAATTGACAAGAGTTCCGAAAACATATAACTATATCGAAAGAGACATGGCAATTGGTGGAAGTATGTGAGTGTAGTCAGGGTAGTATATCATATATTCTGATAACTTATTTCATTTTTACTGCCTTTTTTCGAGGGGGGGGGGGGGGGGTTCACACTTTATACAAGCAATGTAATTCTGGTGGTCTGCAGTGAAAACATTTGAAAAGAATAATATATATATATATATATATATATATATATATATATATATATATATATATATATATATACAGTCAGGCCGCGTTTATCTGGCACCATCTGTTTTTGATCATTTTGCCGGAATAACAATGCTGCCAGATTAACAAATCACAGTAAAATTCACCAGGATATATAGAGAAGAAGAAACCGAATTTGCACCTGACAATGAGTAAAGAAAAACATAATCATATACACGTATTACCAATCATATGAAATTTTAATAACGAAACGTGCAAATTATAGAAAAAAAAGCCATCATTCTTGGGTTCGCCATTGCAATGAAATTTAACCATTAAAAGCGGGAACAATTAAACGTCTAATCAACTGAGAACTTTTTTGGAACACGTCAGGTGATTGTTGATTTTGCAGTACAGCGCAATCAGGTATGTTATTGCAAGGTCCTCCATTGAATATCAAGTGACGGATTAAAGAGGCAAATTACATTCAAAAAAGCCCCTTTGTTCTGCAATTAACATGCCGGTGACGAAATTCAAGGGTGCCGGATTATCATGTAGTAAATCAATGGGGGGAATCCGTTCACAGCTCATTGTTGCCGAATTTCAAGGGTGCCGAACTATCAAGTGACGGTTAAAGGCGGCCTGACTGTATATATATATATATATATATATATATATATATATATATATATATATATATATATATATATATATATATATATATATATATATATATATATGTATATATGTATGTGTGTGTGTGAGAGGGAGAGAGAGAGAGAGAGAGAGAGAGAAAGAGAGAGCGTGGAGGCACACAGCTGTAAATTTTATGCTAGGGGTACAAGGTTAAAAGGAGAGCTTATTCATTCTGTCCCTTTTGTACAGTGATTCAATTTATAAATATTTATCATAATAATATAATATATGTACATATATGCGTGTGTGTCGGGGGGTGGGGGGTGTATGTGTGTTTGTCTATGCGTGTGCCAGAGGTACAAGGATACAAGTACAGCTCATTCATTCTGTCCCTTCTTTTAAATTGATTCAAGTATAGATAAAATACTTATTTTTGAGGAAATTTCCATGAAACATTTTTGAGGCGTCTTGCGATTTTTGTATGCTAGAAAACGCCTAGTATATTAGAATTAAATAATTTGCTTAACAATATTGTCATTTTGTATCTAAGACACTGAAGGTGTGCAAAACTTAATGTCTCTTACATGTATAAAACAAGATTGAATGGTTTTTTATGTTTACCACTGGAAGCAAAAGTACATCACGCATACTTTAAGATGAACGATCATTTTGTCCTTGTGGAGACGTACGAAGCTGCAATGTTAAGCGAAAAGAAGATGATGCAGAAACGAGGGAGAAAAAATTGCCCCCCTACCCTCACTACAAGGCTTAACACATACATTATTTTTCACTCTTGCCACCCATAACCGAGAGCGAGAGAGAGAGAGAGAGAGAGAGAGAGAGAGAGAGAGAGAGAGAGAGAGAGAGAGAGAGAGAGAGAGAGAGACTTAAGTCCGTAAGCTGAACGGCCCAGTAAAAAGTTATATGGAAGTTTATCATATAAGAAGTATTTTTGACCAAATGCTTTTTTAATCACAAAGAAATCAAATTTGGTAATATTAGATATGCCCCGAATCCATGTAAAAATTGAAATTTTCCTGTTTCAGAACCTTCCCGTTACTGTACTGTAAAGTGGGCAGCAGAAAGAAGAAAACGAATAAACACAAGCGCACATATAATTCACACACACACACACACACACATACACACACACACACACACACACACACACACACATACATACACACACACACATACATACATACATACATACATATATATATATATATATATATATATATATATATATATATATATATATATATATATACACCATGTATTCGTCTGTTGTTCTCAGCTACCTTGTAGTGGACAAACGTTTCGATGAAGTAATCTTGATAAAACATTTTGAAAAGTATTGGTTGTGAATTCCATGAAAAAGCTTTGTGCATGTTGCCAGACTCAGAAGTACCACTGCAGTATATTGGAAAAAGTATTAATAAGTCAAAAGAGACTAAGTGTGACCGTTATCGCTTTGGGAATAAGGCAACTGCAGCCTTCCCGCCTTAGAAGCAGCTGATACAATTCAATTGTCTGCCAGCAAGTATAATCTGGTTGGCTTGCTAATTTATTGTTAGTTTACACCTTACTTACAGCACAGCGATTTGTATTAATTTTACCCAGGCTTATCAATGTTGTTCATATCGTATAACCAAATTGTGATGCGCCTCCATCCATAACGTACGCCAATAAAATTACAGAGAAAATCAAATGTGCTGAGAATATTTGATGATTCGTGATCTGGCAAAAAGGCAAGGAACGTAGACATGTCACACAAGGTCGGCCTCTATAGTAGACATAAGACATAAGACATATTAATTTATCCGATGGGTACCCACTCAAACATATAATGAATAAAATGTCAAATGGCTGGAGAGTGAGTTACATTTTTGTCACCCGAGGTAGCTGAACAGCGATTCATCATGAAAGTAAAACGATAAGTCACTCTCCGTAATGTAAGATTCTGTATTTGTTACCCACTCTCATGACTTCTGACAAGCATCAGTGGCAAGACTGTTTCTGTTTTGATAGACTATTGCTTTTTATCTACAATTTGTGCCTCTCCTTACAGATTCTAGCTTTTCTATGAGGCAATGAATGAATGAAAGTAATAAATATTTTAATATTTAAATAAAAAAAAAAAAAAATAAGTAAATAAATAAATAAATAAACAGATAAATAAATAAATAATATAATAAATAAATAGATTAACAACAAACAAACAAACAGATAAATAAATAAATAAGTAAATTAATTAATTAATTAATTAATTAATTAATTAATTAATTAATTAACATTTTAAAAGCGAATTAATGTCTGAATTATCAATAAATATAATTTAAAAGAGATGCAGTTAGCATGCAGGTAGATGCTTTTAACACCCATTTAAACTGCATGGATGAAAAAAATGGTCGTTTTGGAATGTCTTAATGTCAGGTATGGTATGTATGGGTGACTGGAAATGAAGAAAACATTGTATCGAAAACATAAGGTTACTAACTTTTACTATACTGATGTAAAATACTAAGGCTTTCAGATGCAATGAATCCTGAACTTTGAGTTTACATCTTTTGAACAGAGGCGCAGTATATGCATTGATATTGGAAGAAGTTATAAGGTGAATTAGATTCTTCTGTAATTTTTCTGTAAGGTCACATGAATAACCCGACAGAAGAATACAGTAATTAGATGGGCCCAAAACAATGGATTGCCTTGAAATAACAGGGCTTCAACGGGTTTAATTTTGTAGCTTCTTCAGCATACCAATAATACCAGAAAGTATGTCCGTTGTTTTATTTATAGGGTTATAGCAATTTCTATTTTCATCAATTACAAGTCCCAGGGTTTCAAATTCTTCGGCTCTATTGATTTGACTATTTTCTATTTTTGATTAAAAGTTTTTACACTGCCAAGGAAAGCTGTTATAAACGGGAAAAACGTCATTAGGGTGGAAAGAGTTAAGTGCTCCTGATATGGTAATACACACTCTCTCTGTGAGATGACATCTTTTGGATGATGTTTGCGAATTCAAATATTCCATACACTTACCACAGCTTTCCTTGGCGCGCTCTGGTCGCAGTGCGCCCAGAGCACGCCAAGGCAAGCTGCTGACCCAGTCTTCTATCAGGGTGGAATGAATTATATGTCAACTGCAACACGGATTATAAACTAAAAATTGTAAGTCGCATAACTTGAATATAAAAATTGTGACTGATGTGAGTGGACGGGCTTTTACAAAAATGCATAATTAACTCATTGCACACGATGGTCCCAGGTCTTGGTCAGTGGTTTTGGCACTGCCAGGCAAGTCCTGCTGCAGATTCCCTTGCCGCAGCTGCAGCATGACTTGCTAGGCAGTGCCAGAACCACTGACTTAAGACTATAGGCATGTGTGTAATTAATTGAAAGCTGTATTTATGAAGAATTTGAATATGCAATTGTCGTCTTTAATCTAGGTACATATACGGAAAAGTCAGGTACTGGTATGGAATTAGTTAAGATTAATCTAAAAATGTGAAGGATATCATTATGTCTTTTTGTAAAGGGCCGGTTTATTTACCGACGATGGGTTTTAAAAAAGACACATGGTCAGTCGATGATATTAAAACGGTAATAAGAATATGCGCACAGAACAAAATGGGAGCAGGAAATTGAGGGTGCTAAAACGCCACACAATTTCTGTTGTATTTTTCGGTTCTGGTATTAAATTTCCGTCTTTGTGTTTCTGATTTTTGTGTTTTTGCATTCGTGTTTTCTTGGTTTCCCTGTTCTGTTTTCCTGTTTTTTTGTTTCCACTTTTATATATTGATGCAAAGAAGACACAAATATTGCCTTTGTGGACCATACAAAATTACATGATTATTCTCAAACTTTTGAGGGTCTGATTTTTAAATCTCAAGATTTTGACATTTCCTGTGATATCGACTTTAAAAACTCGAAATTTGGAGTTTATTATATCAAATTATCAACGTTAATAGCGCCTTTTAAGTCTGGAAATGTCGACTTTTCTCAGAAATTCGATTTAAAAAAAAAAAAAATTTAGGGTAACAATTTGTTATTTCGGGAACGAATTAGAAATAAGAAATTTCGGGGTTTTAAAGCTCAAAATTGTTACTCTTTAAAATTGAAATCTTGGATAATATCGAGCCATTTCCAGGGAGTCACGCGATTTGGAGACTTCTGGTTCAAAATATTCAGACATAAAGCTTTAAATTGTGCGATTTTGAAACTCGAAATTTCGAGGAAGCGGAATTTGGTCGGATTAAGTCTGAAAGGGTTAACACCATGCTGGTACAGCAGGTCTGCACACAGCAACCACTAATTGAATCGCGATCTGTTTTTGTTTTTATCTTAAACGTTCTGTTTGCATGAAGTGTTTGGACCAGCTTACGATGGAGAACCAATCGGTCAACATACTCAGGCAGAGAACAACTTTACACAGCACATTATAAGCACCCAATTTCACTATCTGATTGATTGCAAAGTGAACCCAAATTTGTCCTTATTTTGTCTGCTCTGATAAGGATCAAAGTGCCGGTACCATCATTTTAGAACCTTATTCACAGCTTACATGCACATCGACATCATTTAGTTTAACTTATGCATGTCCATTTCAGTAAAGTAAGAGTGAGCAACTGTTCTTATTATAGAAGTGGATTTTGCGTGCAACTTCTGAACACCTTTTGATTAGGGGTTTATTCCCCTTTCAGACCAGTCAATTGCGCGAGGCATTCTAATGGGTTGTGATTATGGTGATTGAAGTTGTAATAATACATTGAACTACAGCCGCCTACGGCAAGAAAAAAAAAGTTAAATAATCCTATTTAAAAGTGACGCTTGAATAAACTGCTAAATGCAAAGCAGAGAGATTGTGAAATTTGATTAAACAGTTGAAGAGTTTGATATCGAAACTAAAATGTCTGAAGGCTTCCCATAGTAAATTGCGGAAATAAACTGATGGCATTACACATTAGCATTATCAAATTAATTTCAACAAATTATGAAAACAAATGTGCACAAGGGACTGAGACTTGGTATATCAGCATTGCTCACATAATTTCCAAAGGTGTAGGATAAAATATATTTGAGAAAGATGCATATTGGTACACCACTATAAATCATGTGTGTCTTTTTGTGTGTTTTTGGGGCCTACCATTATCAGAAATCACCAATTTTAGGTGTAATATTATACTGCTATATATGCAAAATTATCACTTTCGACCCCCCCCCCCCCACACAAAAGGAGGCCCATGCAGATCATGCTTTTCACAAAAGTTTACAGTTGCAGTGTTTAAGCATATCGTACGCTTAACTTCCATGGTGCCCCCAAGCTGTCTGTGCCACTAGGCCAGGGTCATAATGCCACGTAGTATACTGGGTGGTGCAGTAGCTCCTTTAAATCTTTTTTTCAGGACATGTGACGTGTTCAGTAACGAGTGCCTTTAGCCAAGGGCACAGGGGATTCCCCGTGTCTCCAAATAGCCATCTGTCATAGTTTCCCTCAAACGTCGCTGTGTTTTCATCATTATTCCATTTGTAGCAATCGTGACATCTTCCTGGATATTTGAGCACAGTGTCGGTGAATTGTAACTTGGAGTCATAAATACACTGCACATTGATAGCATGGCATCCTTTCTAACACACGTACACAGAGTCGTTGTAAATGTACCATCAACGGCTCTCAACGTATTATGAAACCCGTATATATCATAGAAGCCTCGTGGGGTAGACTTTTGTGTATCCTGTGTTTACGGAGAAAGGACAAGTGGTCTGAGTCAGTACTTTTACCATTGTTGAATATGCTGTCAGCGGAACGTAAAATTGGTAATGTACGGTTAAATAGGCATTTCCGGAAGTGTGACCTATGTCACTTAGAGTGACTACTTTTATCATTTTTTTTTGTAAATATGCAACTGCCGAAGGTTTTGCGATAATTTAGAGCAACCATTTTCATATGTTTGCGATAGATTTACTGATTTGCTAAGGTCTGAAATCGTTGCGATTGTTCTGCGTCAAAACACTCTAGGATGTGTATAGTTTACCGTATGTTTTTGTGGACTTAGTCAATATACGGAACAAATATATATATATATATTGAACACCATATTACCACCAGAAGGCAAATTACAAAGGGAAATAATGCGCCTTCCATATGCAAATGTATACTGCTGACAAGGACGATCGTTGCTTGTTGGACAACTTGACCTTTTGTTTTTATTCATCCTTAAAATGGCTTCTGAGGATCACTGGACGAACCAATAAAGGGGATAACAAGTAAGGCCAATCATTTTCCCGTTGCAAGTTGAATTGATGGCTCTAAGCGAGGCTTCTTATACAGTGTAATCATACCAGAGTGTGATATTCACTTTGAACATAAATGACTGCCTCATTACCGTTCAGGTAAGCCCGAATATGATCGTTAACTGTTGGTGACTACTAATGATTCTGAGGTATTCTCATGCATATATATATACTTCATGTTACAAAGTAATTTAGCATACCATTATTTTCCGGTTACACTCATATTTGAGCCCACTTTAAAGTATATAAATTGAAAGAAAAATAATACATCGAAACAAGAAGCATGTTAGAGTTGGAAGTTGCCTGACAATGTATCAAACATCACGCATTGTATGAATCCTGTATCTCATTAGGACGACTCAACTTTGCTCTCATTAAAAGTCAAGTTATGATACAATGGAAGTGGTAAAATAATTTGTATTTTACTTTTCCCTCCAACAATGGCTCAACAAAGTGTTGATTTGTTTATTCAGTAACTTCTATTTTTTCCCTTTGTTTATTTTTGATAATATAGTAACACTCACGTGAGAAGATGCATGGGAATTTGGTACACACTGACAATCCTTTACTTTCTGAAGGAATTTACAGTTTTAGATGGTAGACCTTATTTAATTATGCAACGTTTGAAACAAATTCGCAGCATAACCTTAACAGAAATTCTGATTGGAAGCATCTAGAGGAGATCAAGGGCATTTTCTTACTGGTGTACTGGAGAATTTTATTTTCCGTACCGGCATACTGGACACCTCCTTATCTGCTGTTTTGTGGATGCCATTATACTGGAAGTTTCCAATCTTTTCGCACTGGAGCAAAATTATATCATGTGGAAGCCGCCTGGAACACCCTGCCCCTTAAACACATCCATCTAGACCAGTGTAAACCAACACCATAAGTCCTTGGTTTAAGCTCTGTTCTGTCATTTTCCGTTCCTAACAGTAACCGCCGTCACTCTCTATGATTATAGTAAGCAGTATAGAAGTTTGTTCGATGCTTTGCAGATGATTTATTCGTTTATTAGAAGAAAAAAATGAGGGTTTTATATACCTGTTTTGATTTTGAGAGAACATATACTGTAGATTCACGAATACTATTCGAGAATGAGATTTGAGGATCAAATATACTAGTTTTAAAGTACAACCTTAGCTGCTACCAGAGAGAAGGGGTTATCCTTATCATTGACCGACACAGTATTTGGTACACGGCTTACTGATATGGAATGTGGTGATCACACTTGTATACATTAGGTTATACAGCAACAAGAATTACAAGTAGGTCCAGATGGACACGTAGCTGCATCATGTTACTATAGCTAAACGTAATCCTGATTATAACGGATACGTTTACACAAGTAAAGCATCAATCTCTTGATTGCCAGCATAGAATGGTATTTCCATGTACAATTATACATACATTAATACGCGAAAAGTGTCAATTATTGTAAAATTTACACATGCTCACTTATGCTTGGGCTGATAAATAGTTGTGTGGACATAGCCGCTATAAAAATATTACTAATGTGAATGACAACTTCATTTTTCTCCAGATTTATTTTAAAATAAAATTTTTTTCGTAAGTAAGATGTAGGCACTTCCAGTAGCACAAATGTAAATCGTAAGCATAAAGATATCTTTGTGCATGCATGTAATCTGGTGTCAGCTCAACTAATGTCCTCCCGAACCCATTCTTGACTCAACTCATACCTATGTCAACCCCAACTCCTACCCAGGTCATGTCATTACCCCCACCCCCAGTGATGCGTAATTGACGGTTTTCGAGAGAAACTTAAAAATATGAATTTTAGCCAGACGGACAGATGACGATGAAATGACTGACCATCCTTTAAGATCAAAACACAAATTAAAACCTGTCTTATAACCAGGGATGTCATAAACAATTCTCCAATAAAGCAGAAAGAAGCCGGCGAAATTTATTGAAAATTTAAGTGGAAACCGCCCAGAATTGTCACAACTCGTGTGTATTTCGCAGTCTGCCTGCTTTTAAGCACGTACAATCAGCTTTCATGAAGTTTTCATGATTATCACTTGGCGTTCAGTTCATGTGGAGATTTCTCCAGCAGTCACATAGTTTAGAATTTTTTCACATACTGCCTTCCCTGTTGGTTTAAGCACAGTTGGGTTTAATTTAGTACTGATATCTTAAAGTTTCACTTTGATTAAATAAAGAACATAGAGATAGTAGATAGGGCCAATTTGTTTGGTTCAGAAACAAAGGACGAAGTTGGGAGATTACTACATATCTCAGTCAGTTTGTGCATCTTTATCTTCCCTACATTATAGAGTGTGGCATAAATAGAACACATTTTATAAGATTAAAAATAAAGTATCCCTGCTAAATTCGATCATTCACTTAATAAGCCATATTTAGCAGGGGGTAGTCCATGTAACTTTTTCTAAAAATGTTAATCCAAATTTTTATTTTCTTTCATCAATTTAGACGTCAACTTCATCAAAAAAGATAGGAATGGTAAATTTCAAGTTGTTATTTCTTTCCCTATAATTATATTCGACTGCATATTTTTTTCATTCAAAGCACCGGTCATGATTCGGATGTAATATATAGATCACTGCTCTGCTGCTTTTTTCCCGATGGGTCGATTTTGGAATACAGTGTTTCCACCTCTTTCAGTATTTTCACAGTGCCCTATGATTTATGTCATAAAGCAAGTAGTTGACAGTGTTTTTATTGGTGCGTACACATGCTAATATTCAGTATATTAAGTACCTGCAAGCACATATGGGGCTAATTACTCGCCTTATCATATATATCATTATTAGTCCAGCGGATAAGCCACAAAAAACCAGAGAATTGTTCAAATTTTGATAAAAGTGCTAAAATTGGCACCTAAGTAGATTTTTGTATGGAGATTCATACAAAAGCGAAACCCAAGTTTAATTTTGCCTCAAACAGGCTTAAAATAGGAATCAAAAATGGCCGCCATAAGGAAATTAATGTTCGTAGAAATATCAGGCGAGCAGTTCTTAATTGTCATTTTACCATCACTTAAGAGTGATTTATTTATTTTAATATTAAAAAATAAAGTTGAAAAATGGTACATTGGTGCTCAATTTGAATTTTGGGATAAATATTTAAAAATCGTTGCCTGAATATCCACCATAACTGTTACGCTTATATGAATACCTTATGGGCCTACATATCTACATAAAAATATTATTTTAGTGTACTGTTAAGTGTTGAAAGCATTGATGGCAATCTTTTCACAGGTATTCCTGCATAAATGCAGACACAGAGAAACACACCCACACACACACACACACACCCACACACACACACGCACACACACACACATATATATATATATATATATATATATATATATATATATATATATATATATATATATATATATATATATACATATACATGTAAATCAGAATATGCATTTTAATGGTTTATATCTAATCTATACACAGATGGCAGGTTTAGCCTCCTAATTGAATTGATGTATTCAATGCGTGTTGCTATATGATAATTTTCTTTTGCTTCCTAATTGAATTGATGTATTCAAATGCGTGTTGCCACATGATAATTTTCTTAAATACACAATTTCAGCATACAGATAAATCAATACAAAATTTTCACAGCAGGTCATAACTTGGCCTTTGAGGTAAACTCAGTCATACCAAATACGTTTTTCGCTGAGTTTGCTGGTGTATTTGGTTTACCTTGGATTTCTTTGGCTGTTCAGTGGTCATTCCACCAGGTGTGGTTTGGGTTCGGTGGTTTGTTTGCATGTAGCTTGTTGTGTTTTGCTCATGTATATTTTCTCCTGGGGTTAATAAATAACTCGGCATCGTTCCTAGGGTTTAAGGTCTGTTGGGTAGTCGCTGAATTGAAGTTTTCTTGGAATTCATTGTGTTTTTCTTGTTGTGTTCTCTTGTTGGTTCAACGTACTAATAAGGGTAACTGTGTTGTTTTATAGTTATTCTATAGATATTTGTAGTACTTTATTGCTAAGGAATATGCTATAATTGCTATGATTGTGGTCACTGTCAGTTGGCGTCTGGCTTAATTTTGCCTTTAAATAAATAATAGTTGGCAGGCCTACTATATATAGGCCATGAATGTTCCCTGATCAACAATCAGTATAGGTTTACTCTCGATGTTTTGTGGAAATTACTCTCATTCAAAGAATATATAGTCTTGTACATATTTATATCCCATTAGTTTCACAACCATTTTACATATGATACTGGTGTTGCCCGAGTCTGTAGTTACAACTGTCAAAACGGTTCAAGAAGTTGGTCAGTCACAGTACAAAAAGTTCACAACAGATAGACTAGAAAACTGTTCATGTCCAATTACTGATACAATTCCTAGGAACAAGCTTCCTCTATTTGGAAACACTAAGGCAACTCGTGGCAAAGTGAAAACACAAGTAGCATCCTTAAAAAATGACTGCAACCTCTTTGCAAGGTTATATATTGGTTGTCAGGCCAGAGTTGGGAATCGTGAAGAGTTCTTCAAACATGAAAATCAAAATTGTCCACCTGCTTTGTCTTCAATGGGAAAACTAAGAGTTGCCAAAAAATCCGAGATTTTGATTTGTCTTGAAATGGGCACATGTACAAATGTTCCAGAAGTAGATATTAAAATATTGGACGGTGCTGCAATAGTGAATATGCTTCGACCTGGAAAATGCAAGACATTTCAAGATTATGCAATGCAAGTTTTCCTGCCCTATGTAGAGAACCAAGCCAAAAGTGTTAGGAGAATTGATATTGTTGGGGACAGATACATTCCCAATAGCCTAAAGCAGCACATGAGGGAAGCCTGAGGTCAAGGTATTCGGCGCCATGTCTGTGCAAGTGCCTTCACTCCAGGAAACTGGAAAAGCTTTCTGCGATCAGATGACAACAAATCCGAGTTATTCCAATTTTTAGCAGAATGTACTTCCCATCTTCAAGGTGTGATGGTGATCAGTACCTTTAAGGACGATGTTCTTAGCTCCCAACCCATCGACAAGAAAAATATTGCTCCCTGCAACCATGAAAAAGCTGATACTGGGCTTATTCTCCATGCTGCACATGGAAGTCAACAAGGGTACTCAAAAGTTATGATACGAACAGTGGACTCTGATGTCTTGGTGCTGGCAATTACTTTTTTTTATAAAGCTTCAACTGTTTGAGTTGTGGGTGGCCTTGGGGGTTGGAAAACATTTGAGATACATTCCAGTCCACACAATTGCTACTGCACTTGGTTCAGATAAGTGTGGCGCCCTAGCTTTCTTCCACTCTGTCACAGGCTGTGATACAGTATCAGCGTTTTGTGGAAGGGGCAAAAAAACTGCGTATGAGACATGGCAAGCGTTTCCAGTTGTGACCCCAGCATTTCAGGCACTGTCATCTGGACCAACCGCCATATATGATGAAACCTTTCAGTTGATAGAAAGATACATTGTGTTGATGTACAGCAGAACAAGCCCTTTGACAAAGGTCAATGAAGCACGGCAAGCTCTTTTTGCCCAGGGAACGAGAACAATTGACAACATTCCTCCTTCCCAGGCAGTTCTTCTGGAACATGTCAAAAGAGCTATCTACCAGGCTGGCTACATATGGAGACAGTCACTCATGCCTCTTCAGGAACTTCACAGCCCAGGTGCCTGGGGTTGGGAGAACTCTTCTGATGGTTGGAATCCTTTGTGGAGCATGCTACCAGAGGCATCTAAGGCATGTCATGAACTTATACATTGTGGTTGCAAGAAAGCATGTCGAGGACCATGTAAATGTCACAGAGCTTCCCTGCCATGCACAGGTCTTTGTTTTTGTGGAGGGAATTGCCACAGGGATTAAATCAGATGCTACATAACTTTTTTCCACAATAGTTGGCATTTTCTTAGTGTGTACAATTACCTCTATATGGCAAACAGGACATTGAATTTAAAAGATGTTACAAAATTCTTTTAATTTTAGAAATTCATTGGTTTGTTGAAGTGCTTTTCACTTGGGCATTTTTTTTTTGTAAACAGAATTTTGGTGTTCCTAGTTGATGATTTTTCCTACTAGTGGATGATTACCTAGCTGCTGAAAAAAAAAAATTATTCCAGCTGTGGCAACCATATTGGATTCCAAATATTGAAGCTGATGCACTTGGCCCAGCTGGTCTTAAATTTACCTGAATGGCCATATCTAATGGTACAAATTAGCCAAAGCTGAAGTTTTTATCACTAATACAACAATACCGCACTTTACCAGTATCCGCAAGGAAAAACTAGTTCTGCTTATGGTGGCCATTTTGAATTCAAAATATTAAAACTTGTGGGTGCAACTCAGCTATGGTCTTGGTTTTGCTTCAATTCATATGTCAAAAAGTACAAAGTGACCCAGTTTAATGCTTTTTATCACGAGTTATTCAATATCACACACATCCCTTAATACAAACTAGTGCCGGTTATTGCGGCCATTTTGAATTCTAAATGTTCCAACTTTTGAGTGTGACGCAGCCAGGATGTTAATTTTATTTCAATTTCTAAGTCAAAAAGGACCAACTGGTCAATTTTGATGTTTGTATCACAGGTTGAACAATATCTTACCCTATCCCTTAAGAAAAATAATTCCGGTAATGGCAGCCATTTTGAATTCAAAATATAAGAGCTTGTGGGTGCAACCCACCTTGGTTCTTGGTTTTATATTAATTCCCATGTAGATAAGGACAAACTGACCAAATTTGATGTTTTTATCACAAGTTATCACAAGTTGAACAATATCTTACCATATCACTTAGGAAAAAATATGTCTGATTATGGCGGCCATATTGAATTCAAAATATAGGACTTTGTGGGCAAGACCCAGCTGGGGTCTCGGTTTTATATTAATTCCCATGTCCAAAAGTGCAAACTGGCCAAATTTGATGCCTTTATCACAATTTGAACAATACTTTAGCTTATCCGCTGGACTATATAAACAAACACTTAGGGACACATCTCAGATTACACCAAACACTGGATTTTTCCTCAAATCGCGGGTGTGAGACCAGTCAATGTTTTAAGCATATAAAATTTGTCATGTATTACTGTTGGTAGTGGAGATTGAGTGACTTATTGCGTGATTCACCTACCAGTTAACATACAATAACACGAAAATGCTCTTTCAATCTCCATATCCCTCAGTAACAGTCTACACCATATATGGGATCACATGCTGCTGTTTGCCATTGGTATTGTTGCCACATGATGGTAGCAGGACAAAATCGTTTGACCATTTTGATACTCCTTATTAAAGCTCATGATGTAAACATATTGCAGCAGAAAAAAAATCCCTCCTAATGCAGCCTGTCTCTGAATGACATCATTGCAGGGTGACCATGTGACTGATACCTTATTTGCCAGACTGAAGCCCAATCAGAGACCTGCAAAACGAACTTTGAAGATGTGCAGCTGGCAAAACTGCTTAATGAACAACGGACAGAAGCTTGTAGAGTTACGACAGCAGGGGGAAAGTGGATTTCCCCAGGTAGACATTTAGGCCATTGAACAACGTAGATGCTGTATGATGAATACTGGTAAATGTCCTTATCGAGCACACTAAAGCACCATGTCATGTGTGACGTCTAACACAAGTTAAATGCTGAGTTTAATTAAAGCTATTGTTGATCATGAGATTTACAACCTGGAAATATAATGCATATTACACTTTGTTAAATATTTAATCATGACTGTAGTTACATAGACGCCTCTTAACATAAATCTAAAGACAAATATTCCTATAAGATTTTACTTAATATCATTTGCAGCACTTTGCTTAGTGTATCAAATAAACCACCAAATGAATTATTCTAACATACAGACTTTTTCATCTGATACCTTTGTATTAACTGCATAATTGTACTGAATGAAGTTCAGCACAAGATGTCTGTGAGAGTGAAGATGAAGCATCCTCGGGAAATTATATAATGTCCATCCAAACATACCGATTGGCGTATAAACTGAGCTTAATTGACACTTAACACGAAAGTCGTTGAACGTGTTGCAAAATTCACTTGATCTTTTCCATACAAACTATAAGACTGATATCAAAGTTTTAAGCAGGCAATGTAAGGCACATACACACTTAATATAAAAAACAGTGTTCCTACCGAAGAGCAAATACCTCACAGGGCCAAGTTTTCTTACTTCTGTTACACAGGGAATGTTCAGCCCTATATCATCAGCATAGCTGAGATTACTAATGGATCTGCTACTTGCGATGCAACCCAATTCTCCAATAGCACATTTTAGACTAACGTCACCCATTATCACACTTGAGGAGTTACAGGAGACTTACCTCCACTGACATAATCCATTTGATACTACAAAACGTTGGAGGTTGCAACACTCACAACTGACACCAAACTGCTTTGATGAAAATCAAACCACAAAATATTTTACCAATGGGTAGGTGCTTGTCTATTCAGCCCTTTTAAAGATTAAAAGAGGAGCAAGAGGTCATGATATCAAAGACTTCCATAGCATAAACAAGGCTGTACCTGTCTGTCCGTCATTATGTCTCAACATTATTGGCTTCTACCTAGTACCACCTTCACAAGAACAAGCAACGCAACAGAGTTCGCGTTCAAGAATCCCTTGTATGTTGCATGATGGTGTGACAGCCTTTGTGGTCCCTTCCCTGTCCATTGACTTATCCCTCTTGTCGGTAGCACTACTCCGGTTACTCATTTTGTGCAAAGATTGAGTTTTTCTACAGTCGCAAACATACTTGGGAATCAGCTACAACTGAAATGATGGCATAAAGGTGGTCAGCTTCTGCAGTCCCTTTTTCAACTGCTGCTGTGCTATCCCAATATTCAACCTGGATCCACTTCACACCTTTTGACTAAACCCAACTGCCACGTTCATATTTATTCATTATTATGTGAGTTGCCTTTGCTGAATATTTAGCTTAGACAAGGAGCCGCTACGCAGAGAGACATGTACGGGTAAAAGGCTCTGAAACATGTTGAGTAGTTACCCGCTGAAGACCCTTTAATTTATTTAGGCCAATACAGCCTGTGTCAAAATTTTACAGAGGAACGTGTGCAATATGGACAATAGTACTTCTATGTATATAAGTTAGACAGGGACAGGTTAGCATGTGGAGAGTAAAGAGTTCGGACCGCGGAATAGGGTAATGACTACTGGGAAGTGGTTTTGGACAAAAAGACACAAATACAATTACACATTGTTTGTTCGTTTGATTAAATACGCACACTCTCACACACATCCATATATAGACAGACAGACAGACAGATAGACAGATAGATAGACAGACAGATAGATAGATAGATAGACAGACAGACAGCTAGATAGATAGACAGACAGATAGACAGACAGATAGACAGATAGATAGAAAGATAGATATATGGATAGAGAGATACATAGATAGATAGATAGATAGATAGATAGATAGATAGATAGATAGATAGATAGATAGATAGATAGATAGATAGATAGATATTTAGATAGATAGATGCTGATTTGGGAAATTCGTGTATGTTATATCAGCATACATATGGAACTGTTAAGAAACGACCATCCGATGATAATAATGGAAACTCACAATGGAAAGGTTTTTTTATTCCTTGAACTTGTCTTACTATTTTAGATTATATTTGTTTTTGAACTGAGCTTCTATTGGTTTTAACAAAAATATCTGAACCACAGAATCACCTGAAATTGAAATGAAATTGTCTTCCACGATCAAAAAAATCGCCTTGGTAGTCACTCAAGGATAGAAAATGTCAGTTTTTCAGACATAGCACATTTTATATGCAACCTTGTTACCTGCTTTCAGTGTAAGTTGGGGTATAAAGATAGAGTAAAGCATAAACTTTTAACAGGGTAAAAGTACAAAGATCTTCTGTGGGGGAACTGATGACAACTCCTCACTCAATGTCCTTGAATCTGATTGCAGTGATAGATAATTTGATTCTGAGCCAGTATTTATAAAATAGTCACCTTATTTTGACCACGAGCGATTCATTTCGTGTCTAAAAAACAAGTAAAATCAATTCTTTACTTCAAGTTTAAATTGTGAATTTTGAAATGTTAAACTTCATGGAATAAAAAAATACTTCATACTTTAGACGCTCATAGTTGTTTAGCGCTACCTAGCTGAATCTGCCTTCAGGAAGCCCAGATACATGATTTAGGAACTTATACTGCCCACAGGGGCTTTGTGCCTGCGCTGAACCAGCCACCAGCACAACACCCTCCCCTTTGGCGCTCGGGTGTTGTGCTGGCGGTTGGGTTAGGGTGCTGGCATAAACTCCGAGTTAAAGGTTTCAATCACTTTTCTATCATAATAAACGACCTAAAAGGCTGTAAAAATCACACGCATGCAGGAAATATCAACATCCCATTCCAGGCTCATCAGTATGTGAACGATGATTACTGCCATCCAGTGGTTATTTTCGAGAAGAAAAAACTGCTTCGGATGGCATGGACGAAGTGCATGACACCAGTAATTTTCGTTGCTCCAGGATCGTGGCTATTTCAGATGGGACATGCAAACTTGGAAGATATGTTCGCCACCACTATAACCCTTTATTATACACACAGAACAAGGAGATGTCTACAGGAAGTATAGGAAAAACGTATTATGAATGAAACTAAATGGAGAACATGACCATAATGGGATATTTGAACACTATTTACAAGATCAAAGCTATGGAATTATTGACATATTTTCACACAGATGGCGTGATAGGCAAGTACACATAGAAGTGCAACTCCCCAAGCAGTTTGCCTGTCAGTGGACTTTTCTGTACACCGACCAGCAATATTGGTCAATTCCTTATCACATAGACGAGCAAATCGTTCAGTCTGTATGGAGGGACAGATGGATCCGTCAGGACAGTGTGAATTGTCATGTGGGTGATGTCTGACCGGTCTGCCGTAGAATCGCCATTGGCATCTAGTATGAGGGCTTTACCATGGTCACGTTTGTATGTCTGCCCCCTATGACTGTCAGAGGTGTCGAGATTCATTGATTGGTAGGTGTCGAACCTCACCTCATTGATTATGGAGACAATAATGTGATTGCTATCCTTAAAATGCACAATTCTGCCCCTTCTTTCTGCAGAAGACCCAAGTGAAAACTTTCGGTAGCCAACTTGACACAAACAATTATAGAGACCCACATGCACAACACCTTGCAAAAATTAAAAATGTATGCTTATTTGATGTAACTTTTACATGAATGAAGCGCAAATTCAAACAAATAGTTGCTGTCATTACTCGATTTGAAAAATGAAATAAAAAATAGAGAGTCTGGGAAGTCAAAATGATCTTGGGATGTCGCTGTACTGGTATAACGACCTGGCAATACTGTGTTCCTTTTGGCTAGTACTTGGTTATGGAGTTATATCATAATAGAACAAACACACCTCTCCATCTATCAAATTGAAAATTACTCTCTGTACACCAATTCCACACATTGTACAGCTCCAGATGGAGTAGCAATATACGTTTAAGCTACTTATGATTGCAATTTCGTAATTTATGTGAGAACTCAAAATGTCTGGTAAGCCAGTGTGTTGAAGTCGTAAGCAACATGAAAGTAATCCTCAGTAATATCTGTTCACAACCACAAGATCTTACAGATATTTATGTACAATGTATTGACAAATTGTCTTTCTCATTAATAAAGTGATCTTAATTAAACATGGGGTCTCAATTGGAGCACATTTCCATATTGACTTGCCATAATGAAACAAAAGAAAAGAAAGGCGATATATTTTACTTACTTTAAGGCCATAACTTCATTTGGGTTTTACCCCCATTACTCTCCTTACAGGTTGTCTAAGAGGTGATGTGCAATAATTGATAATTTTTTGCTAAAAGTATCAGACATCAGTCTAACTTTTGCCAATGCTGGAATCATTACCAATGGTATTTCTAACTATCTTCAATGATTTATTTGTTTAGACATAATGTATCCTAAGTTTATCCAGTACCTAAATCTGCCAAAATACATCGTACACTTTATAATTCCAATGAGAATTTTAAAGTGGAAATTCATATTACCAATATGCATAACTGTCTTCCCAAAAAATTTAACACTGATCCAAATGAGTCTGAAAACAGCATGTAAAACATCATTACTAATGTTTACATAAACACTTACTGGTGAAAAAGGTTAAGAATAATAGACATAAATATAGGAAGTCCTCAGGAACAATTCGAGCTGTTGTAATATCTCTACAAATGGAGATAAGACGTATAAAACATTTAAAATATTGTCTGTCAACAGAATTGATTGCACTATGGTAAATAAAAATTTCTCATATGCAAGATAACATATTTATCAACATCCGGTCATTAAAACTAAAAAGATCACTTTGATTATTTTTTCCGTTAATACGTAAATGATATCAAGAACACACCGCAACAATGAATATTGTTTTAAATAGATTGAAACAAAGAGAAAACTCCCGAAAGTGACGAAAAACATATTTCTTAAAATTTTAATAAATACTACAATAGTATAGGACCTTCAATATCCTAAAAAATACTCCTCCGCCAAGGGATAAATCCTTCGAGGATCATCTTGTAAATCAGTTTCCTCATAGAATAGACTTTTGTTTCCTTTTTGGTCTTCAAAACTGCTGTAATACATGTAATCAACTGTTTAAAAAAAACCTCAAAATAACCCTGGACATAACAGACAATCACCAATCACCTTAAATAAATAAAACATGATATTTGCAAGGCTCTAACTTGAACTATTAATCAGATGTTGACTGCTGGTAACTTTCCAGATATTCCTTAAGTTGTCAAAGTTATACCAATATTGATGAGGAAAGATCAATCTCTTATTAAATACTATCTGTCAATGTTAAGTTTAACAGGAATTTTAAAAGTTGTGTTATGTATTATCTTTAATAATGTTCCAATTAAGTTTGAAAATTACAATCTGTATTGTGATAGCCAGTGTGGTTTTGGAGAATGCCACTCCACCGAACCAGTAGTTTTTTCAACTAATTGACAGAATTTTATGTGAAATGGGAATGATGCATAGTGAGGCACCTATTAATGTATACATGGACTTGTGCAAGGTTTTCAATACTTTGGACTATGACACACTGCTGAGAAAGTAAGAAAATATGCCTCAAACATATTCAACTTATCATAAATACAGCTGATGCTACTGTTTTCAGTACCTTATGTTTCTTCAGGAACAAAATGATGGTGACTTCCCACAATAACAATATTGAACTCAATAAAGGTATTATTTGAATATTGAGAACAACGAGTTTATTTCACAACCCCTTGAAACTTGTTACTCGTCCCAATATCAAAACAGATGATGTGGTTTTGGAGTGTGTGGATGAATTCAATTTCTTGTCATATTGATAGGCATATGAGAAAGACATATGTAAATGTTGAGAACTGCTATGCTTGTAATGCATAATGAATGGTTCTCATGTTTGCTTTTTGACGTACACACCTCTGTGAGAACTTTATTGCCAAGTGACCTTTTTGACATGAAGAAGTTTTCCTAAACATTTTTAACTGACTTGCACGGTGAACTAGTATCGAGTACTTATTACTGTTTTCTTTGTGATTGTTATGTCCTGGACATTAGGTGAATGTCATATCCTATGGACAAGATGATGGTGTTTCTATCTATTCTGTATATTACATGAATGTCATATCCTATTAGGATGACGCCGGTGTCTACATTTGTGGAATGATATATCATTTTTTCTTCCTTTCTTTAGGTGGCCAACGGGATAGCAGTGACATTGTCTCCTTAGTGTTGCTCTCCTTGACCTCCAAACATTCCTATGCTATGTACTAGTACCTGTGTATGATATCACACTCATATGTTTCTTCTATTGTATTGCTGTGCTGGTCCAAATAAAATATTCATGATTCCGTACACCAATTCGATACCTGAGCACTTATTCCATGTTTCCGCCAATATAAGAAAGGAGCTTCGACGTACTGTAAGATTTTAAAAGTGAGTACTTCCGTGTGTTTACTATCAAATGGGCACCCGTAAAGCTCTGATTAAAATCATATTGTTATTTTCAAAGGTCTATGAACACCCATAACACTTTGGCCAAATAGCCAAAAATGGGACACCATGCATGTCCAGTACGTTCCACGTAGTCTCGTTCAATGCTACTTTACATAATTACGATATGTCATGATACATGAAAATTGTACATTTTTGCAGGAATGAGGATTTGGCACAGTTGTTATGTGCGTTTTCCATTTTTGGTTAGGTGATTGGTGCAGAAGGCTGCGGGTGCGAAACTCGGCGCTTCTGTGGCAAGAAAAAATATTTTTGATGCTGACGGACTCACGTATGTACAGTCCCCAATCTGCGTTTACATTACTTCATGTTTACTGGAATAAATACAATACACTAGGCCGTGTCGATTATAGCATTTGCGCATACTGGCCTCCATTGAACCATGCTTTTTAGGATGGATAATTGGTACGATTAGTATGTGCATTTCCAATTTTCTCCTAAGTGATTGGTGCGGAAGATAGCTGGTTGCAGACTTGGCAGTTCTGTGGTCAGAAAAACATATACATATTCATTGTTTATAAAGTGACCCTCATATGACCTTCACTGACAAAGGTTAAGTGACTAAACCACTTTTGAGTTAATTTTCGCTCCTTTTAAGAACATGTTAGTGGAAATAAACAAATCAAAAAAAGGTCAAATTGTCAGAAATATTCAACAAAATACTTTGACAACAAAGGAATTTTTAATTGTGAAAAAGTCAGGTTAAAATGCAATGGACATACCATTATGTTAATCATAATTTTACTGCTATATATGTATATATATATATATATATATATATATATATATATATATATATATATATATATATATATATATATATATACATATATATATATATATATATATATACATATAAATATATATATATATGGCTTTTAACGATTTAATCGGGGTTTGTGCAAAATAGCTTCATGACAAGTTCTGTTTTATCGCTCATTACAAGTTGCAAAATGTGTCCGGTTTGAATGTCTAAAAGTAACAAAAAATGAGAACACAAATATCAATGATAATACCATCCAACAGCTTAAATTTCCAGCTAAAGATACATGCAAGATGTCCGGGGGAGAAGAAAGTGCAGAAAGAAGTAAAAAGTTAATTTTTGTCTGTTAATCAATCTCTGGGTGGTAAAAAAATTGAAGATGGCCTTTTTAGTATTTATTTTACTCCAGTAACAATTGCATAGAGATTGGAGTTAGAACGGCACATCTAACAATAATAGTTATGATGTTATTCAAGATTTCAATCTTGCTACGTAACTATAACAATAGGCCCAGGTAAGCACCCATACCGCAGTGCCGTGCGGTGCCGCCGATACCCCAGTCATACAAATATGAGACCAATAAAAGTTATGATCCAATAACCTGCAGTATCTAATGCCACAGCTTCTCTCCACTTTCTATCAGATTGGCAGCTGTCACAAATCTCTGCGCGCAACTCAAAAGTTTGTCCTTTGTGTAATATAAACAGGTTTGGAAATATAAAGCTTTTAATTCTATTTTGCCTGAATTTCCATACTTTGTATTCAATCATGACTGTCACAAAAATTTGCACAACTTCATTACCAGGTCAAAAACCCAAGTTAAGGGGTTTTTGGGACAACAGTACCTGACCAAACTAAAAACAAAATTTTCAATAAATTACTTGACTGCAAGCAAAATATTCCATGTTGGACCCGCATTTTACCGATAAGCTAATGAAGCATATAATGACCAGTTGAGCCATACAATGCATTTCATTTGTATATCAGATGTGTCACAGAAACTGTGAGGTTCACAAGTGGGAGGTAGCTCTGCGTATGACATTGATAAGCTGAAGAAAAACATAGATGATAGAAATGAGACGGGTTCTACACAATAATTGGCCATTGAGGCACTCGGTTTAAGACTTGCACAGTCCTAATGCATGCTGAAACCATTATGATAATGAAATGTTAATATGCTCTTGAAATTGGACTTCAAGTTTCACTCTTGATGATATCGATTCATGTAGTGACACATGCTGAAATCTCTTTATTTCATGTTCGGAACGAGCGGGACTCGAACCTGCAACCTTTGGCACCAGTCGCCTAGCTGAAATGGGAAACGCACATATCCACTCGACCAAATCCCCATTCCATTTATGGCAGCTGCTACTGTCCTAAATACAAATATTGAGGTGAAACCTTGGGATATACCATCGTGCAATTCCAGGCTGTGTTCACTTATAACCAAATTCAACAAAAACAAAAACATAACCTAGCAAAGAATCTAAACGTTGAACCTAATGCATGCATGGTCCTCCATCTAGCAAAATGATTACCATAATGAAGAGCTTAAGATTGATTTCGCATTTACAAATTTTAGCGATTATATATATATATACATTTCTTATATTCGACCGTTCACGAGTATCCTTGCCCAGTGGGAGTGGCTGTACTGAATGAGATCTAAAAAGACTCAAACATGTCCCAATTAATCCTCCTTGTGCTGTTACTGGGGCCATATACGGTACCAACACTGACAAGTGTAAAGAAGTGTTGGCAATCATAGCTTTAACATAGAGAGTGAGTGAAACTAACTCTAATAACTCGCACCCAAACTTTTGCTCCCCACTTTTAGTTCCACTGGAACACCGTCCTTTAACCCTTTCCCCCTTAGATTAAAATCGAGTCAACAGCTTTCCTTGGCTTGGGTAGGGCAGTAAGTGCCCAACCCATGCCAAAGAAAGCTGTTGACCTGGGGCATGTGATCCTCATAAGGCTCATCTCCAATTCTCAGTTAAAAATTTTTTCATCACTGTTAAAAAATTAGTTGAAAAAGCTGGAGCAGACGACATTTGACCACCAGCCGGTTTTGGCCGGTTTAAGGGGAAAGGGTTAATACTCCTTGCCTGTGAGACCCTACTTATTTCCAGCCTTAGGCAGATCTGTTACCTGAATCGTTCTTTATTAAATGGTCAGACTATGGAATCAGCTTACTCTCGAAACCCAGCACGTAGTCTCTATCCCAACTTTCAAACCAAAGGTAAATAAACCTATATTTCGATCTGCAAATTTTACTCCTTTGTTTAACCTTAGTGACAGATTTATTGCCATTCAACACACTAGCCCCTGTCCATTACATTCTCACATGTTCATAACCGGAGTTAGAATTCGGATTATTATTCTTATATTTCTGTCCAAAATATACAAAGCCACATTTAATACCACAGGTCAATGTCTTTCAGCATGCTTTATTTGCCTAAAATACTTTACTTTATGGCTCCTTTCGAACAGTTAGGGGTATTTTCTCTGGTGTTCATTAATTACTATTGGATGTTAAAACCCTTAAACCAATTTGTATTTGTCAAAGTGAAATTTTGACACGATCTTAGCTGGGCACCAACATTCGAGGCCTTGCTTTACAGGCATGGTGTCTACTCGGCATGCTGTGTTGGCGCATGCCCTTTTAAGGCTCCTTACACTACAACTTTGCTTGTGGCCTGATACTCATACTGTGTGTGTGGTGAATCACCAATGTCAGGGCAACAAGCCTCGTTAAAGTGCAGTTTCATCATAAAATGGATTACATATTTCAAAAGCATACATAAAATAAATATAAGGTGAAATACTAAAACCTAGATATACTTTACTCGATATTTGACCTCCCTTACATAATTTTGTGTCATTTTACATTAGCAACTGGTGGAGAAGCAAAACAACTCAAAGGCTCTTTCGTAGATGCTACCTGTCAAGATTGCCAAAATGTCTTATCTTCTCTGTCTCCCTATTTTTTTTTCTATGTCACTGTAAGAGAAAAAGTTTGCACTGAAAATTATGGATAAAACTATCATACTGAGTCATGTGCATCATCTCAACAAGATTCGTAGTATGGGTTCGCACAAACAACATAGTCCCCAACTCCCGCCAAGGAAGGATCTTTACTCAGCAACATTCTGGATGTTGACAGCATAAACTGTAAATGACAAGCTTTTCAAGAAAGACATTGTTGACGCAGCATTTAGCACAAAAGTTTTTTTAACAAAGGCCTGTGTAAGCCTGTGTACAAAGGAACACTTTTCCCAGAAATCAAAACTAATCATATTTGAGACAATTTTTCATACTGTAACGTAAAGAAGTGGCTTCATCCAGCCACCAGTTTAATTGTTAAGTAATGTCAGTAGTTACTGCCTTTTGTATGCATCCCCAGAAAGCTTAATCATAATATGCAGATACCACTACCCAAGTTGAAGAGCAATAACTGGAATTCCTGATGAGGGGTTCAAAAGGAAACCATTGCGTACTGAAGCTAGTATTAAAATTGATCAATACGGACTTGACCATACCTGAACGTAAAAGTTTATCCTTTTTTAACACTGTCACATGCTAACATGATATATACATGAGTATCCTCTATATATATGCATATAAATATACATACATGTACCTGTTGTGTTATGATGCAAATTATAATGGTAAATCTTTATTTCTTTGCTTTGTAAAACTGAACAATACCAACATACTCTATGTTCATGTATAATAAAGATTTAAACCATAGTTTGTGGCAATACTAATGATTAAGGCGTCATGCTACTTCCTGTATTAATAAATACGTTTTTGATACACAATATTTATGAAGATGCACATTCTTCTCTTGGTATTGCTTCTTTCTCTTCTGATCATAAAATGTGCCAATTAGTTAGGCTTTTAGTTCTTGCCACGTTATTCCTAGATTCCACATTCAGCAGGGTTCTGTGCTGATTCACCAAATTGTTTTTTTTACTCGAACTGCTAAAGTGTGTTGCCTTTATTTGAAGAATGGGACAGGGGTGCAGATCATTGTCAATTAAGCACGGGCTTGCTTGTTAGTGTATTGCGATTTGGCTTGATAGCTGGTTGCAACTGAGATATATATTTACAGTCTCTTAAACAGCATGTTGCGACAGTGATACGATACGCTGTTCATTATGTGGTGATCTGGCAAGGGACCTACGTTATTTAGATGGAACCTTGATATTGAAGAGATGCAGACAATGTCTTCCATCCGAGGCTTCACTTGCATGACAAAATTTGAATAGTTAAATAGTTAAGCAAAAAAAGGAGGTCAGAAAGACGGTTTTAAGTATACATAAAGAGAGAGGTTCACATGAACCCCAAAGATCAGGTCTGATTTCAACGGATAGTTGGATTATGGCACAACGGCCTGAGTGGTGGAAGTTGACAATGTAATGAGGCATTTGAGAGCCACATAAAAACCCATGTGGTGCTAAGTAGCCTACAGGTGTGCTCAGACTCAAGCATATTTAGGCGTAATGAAGAACAATGTGACGTCGTGTTGTTTTGTAACCATATCACTGTTCACGCCACTTCTTTCATTAGATCATAGATTGTTTCCAAATAATGAAGACACCAAGCTCACCCATCAAGATATTGCACACGGTGGCTGGCCTTTCTATGTATATGTCCGATACTTGATAGATCGTTGTCTTAGGGGTATGTCAGTCCAGAAAAATTGTGTTGTTTATCTGAAGCAAATTTCCCCATGTCTATTGCCATTACTTCATAAGGAGAGCAATACTTACAATGATGATGTATATATGTATGGTGAAAATTCAATTAGAGCATATAGGCCTACTGGACATTTATACTTTTGCAAAACTGCGAACATGGATTTGAGATTATATCTTGTTGCACCAAAACTCTTTGTCTGGCATTTGAGATTTAGCACCATGGGCAGGTGCATAGCTGACTGCCTCCAAAGCAAGGCAAACTTTGAAATTCTAGATGGATGCTCATTGTCGATCTTCCAGTTGCATAAAAAAATTGTATACATGAAACAAATTCAAATTTTGTCTCGTCAGTGTACCATTTGTGTTATTTTTGGTGCACAACGGTCCTCTGTAGCATTTTTAGATGTAAACATAGTTTACCAAGTATTTCCCAGCTTGTATTCAAATATACCACACAAACAATATGCTACTAGGGGTAATGCAGATTATATAAGAACTGAACAGCCAACGGAGATATATGTTTTGGTAGACGCTTTCGAAAGTATTTTGAAAATGTTTGAAATGCAATGGAGCACATGTAGTACAGGTGTTATACCCATCCGATTCTCACGAAAAATGGATATTAAGTCAGGTATAACCTTCGGGTCTGAGCGATGTGCTAGGGAGGACATGGGAGGGGGGATGTTTTTACAAGGTAGACCAGTGAAGTGTCATGTTTTTTCTTTACTGGCTCTGCAATGGAGAATATCATGCCACAAAGCATATCGAGTTGAATTGAAGCTTTTGCAAACAGATATTGACAAAGTCGGAGGGCATGAATCTTTCAAATTAAGCATAATCGATAATGGACATAATGTAATGCTATATTCTTACTCGTTCGGTACTGACATGTTATTGCCACTACTTTCAGCAATCTCTATGTCCACTTCAGTTGATGTTATGCTTAAAATTCTGTTTATGTTCAACCAGTCGCTTGCATTCGCATTTCTTTATCAGTTCGTAAACAGCAAACCCACATCACCCGAATTTTATTATTTAAACAGACATGAGCCATTCTTGAATTTAATTTTCCCTGCACTCAAAGGGGTTACAGTCAACCAGAAAGCCAAATACTGGATTTTCAAAGGCCTTACAAAATGGAAATATTATATTAATGTGCAAGGAAGCTTAGTTGTCCACCGTAACTTGTTGATCATCATTTATGATGGTTTGGATTTTAGTAAAGCATATTATAACATGACTGCAATGCACAGTATGGTCTTAAGAACTCACCAGATACCTATCTCAACAGGATTTCTCATGCCAATTCAATTATGTTGTGACGATTTTTCTTATAGCTGGGAGGCTTGACATTTACTTTATCCATACCTTTATTGAATTTCAATCCATCATTAGATTGGGAAAAGCTGGTAGGTTTGAGGTAAAGCGTACCAGTGGGGATTGTGCCCATCAAACCCCTGCAACAAAGAACCATGATAAATGTACAGCTACTGGTATTATTTTTATGGTGCCTTTAAGCCAATATGTAAAATCCAGAATCATGTTCACTCGCAATGGCCGTACGACCTCAAATTGCCCTACTGGCGGATTCACTTTATTTGATGGACATCAACAGTTTGGACCATATTGTGGACAGCTGAGTTACATATACGAAATGCCAGGGATATTTGACTTTGTGTCCTCTTCCAATTCACTTTTCTTTGTGTTATTTTCACACCGATTTGGACCGATATGGAAGATGAAAATCTTACTCCAAATATCTTCATGCCCTGGATTTCCTGATATATGTTCTGCAAAAGCACCAGATGTTATGTGTCCACACGACTGCTTTGTACTTGGCCATCATGCCATTTTTAAATCATCCAAGCCAATTTGTGTTATCAGCTTTACGCTTTGTAGATTAGGTATGAGATACATTGCAGTTGTTAACAGTGGGTCAAAATACAAACGTTATATCCGGGTAATATCCAAGGATATATCTTATCTAATGACTACCAGTACATACCAGTTCTTCCCGTCTGACTTTGTAACACTTATTTTACTGGACAAGGTAGTTGGCTATCCTGAGAAGATACCATGGAAAGTTTTGCATTTACGTATATCCGTATCTCCTTTTAAGCAGACTTGTCCTACATTCAGGGTGACAAATAGTGATCACACTTTGATTAAAGATGCACTTAATCTGTTTTGTCAACAAATATTGCTTGGACAATATTTTAAAGGTACCAGTTTAAGTATAATTCTAGGGCGCATTGTGAATCAATATAAAGTGAGCAATTTACTACACCTTTTCATGCGGCAAGACTGCCTATTGGAATATGCAATCAAGATACGCTTTTCTGTTGGGTTAAGTGGACTTGAAGTATACAAGTACTACTGTTTGTGGTACTGGCTTTGGCCCAAAACTCGACTTGCTTATGTACACTTAAAATTGCAATTAGCTGAAGAGCGTGGTCAAATGGAATATCGCACAGACACTAACACCACCTTATATCAGGTTGAAATAGAGCGCGGCCATGGTATAAAAATACAATGTAATTTTAATTTAACTGCATGGATTAAACGAGTTTTGGTAGACTTTTACAAGTTTTTTGAAATACCATTTCATAATATATTAACTCCCCTCAAATGTTATTCTTAATATAAATTTGGTGCTCCAATGGGAAAGAAAAATACTTATTTATTGCGTCCATTCATCAAAAAGAGCTGGAGCTGGAAGTATGCTCATATATTATGTGATAATGATGGTCATGCAAGCTTGTTAATTATCAACAGTCACGCTGAATTAAACAGGTTTAGATACGTAGATATGTATGCTGAATCTGCCTGTGGTTTGCAGAAATACATACTTCAGTTTCAGTCCACAGTCATTTTCTTAGGTTTGAATCATGAATCGGTAAGTTGTGGATGCCTTACGTTGGTATCCTCGATTTGATATTAAGCTGAGGCCTTGAGCGATTTTTCATACATATGCCGCTTGGATTTCTAGGGAACCGTTGAAACGGATTCTGATAGTTGTCTACCAAGAACCTATTGTTACCTTTCACAGCAATATAGTCTGATGAAAAAATTATCCGTCACATTTCCAGGTAAAAAATAACTGCAGAAAATAACAAGAAAAATAATAATGAAGATGATGATGATAATAATAATAATAAGTCTACAAGATATATATTTATAAATTTATAAATTACTGGTGACACGAGCAGATATCGAAATATAGACATTGGGATGTTCATCCCATTTATCTTTTTATTTATTTGGTTGTTTATTGATTATTTATCTATCAATTTACGTGTTCATTTATTTATTTACATTTTATTTACTAACTCACACATGTGCAAATGCTATCTAGATTCTTGTCCACATTTTTTTCAAGGACAATCACAAGAAAGATTTCAAGAAAACAAATAACTCTATGCCCATTTGAGGCAGTTCTGACGAGACCAAAAAAAGAAAAAAATGTGTATGGAGAAAACTAACATGGGAAAAATTACCTTAAATGTGGCACTAAGGGGACGCTAAACAAGATATTAGTAAAACACATTCCGCGAGGTTTAAGGTATATAAAACAATACATGACATTGATACATAATTAGGTATTTTGATTTGGTGTTCAATTTTTAATTTAAAAAGGATAATGTAAAACATATTATTGATTTTCTTTTTTTTAATCTTGTACGTCATATTTTTTAATTCCTGCTCTAACAATTTCCAAGTTACATCGGCTGTACTCAATTTTTAATTCAATTTCAAAATTACTTTGCATTGTGCCATTAAAAAGTTTGCAAATATATGGCTTAAACGTGTTCCTTTTACCTTTAAAATATTCTGTGAAAATATAGAGGAAGAGGGTTGTATGAACAGCCCATGCTCAACAGACCTAGATATTCATCACACGTGCGGCTCTGTGAAGGTGGGAAAGGATTAAGGTCTCCCAAACTTTGAGTAGGTTTGACCTTTATAGAAGAATACTAACATGTGCAACATCAAGGTCCCAGTTCTAATAGTACAGAAAAACATGATCCATATTCATTAATTCCAATCCCAACAATGACAGCAAAGAGATTCCAGACTTGCCAAAGCATCAACATTTCTCTTCCAATACCAATGTGAAGAAACAAATTTCACTTCTGACTTGAGACAGGCAGTCACCCATAAAAGGTAACTGGTGGTTTTAAACCGGTCCTCTCAACCTTAGAAATATTCATCATTAACTGCAGACACTAGTTCTTTTCCAAATTGTATAGGCCTAACCACCCAAAACACAAATTTCATTACTTCTGCCAAAAATAAAAAGAAACCTGCTAGGCCTATCACCTTTTATTTCTCCCGACTTGTCAGTCAGGTAAGTTTACAGCCAAAAAGTAAAGTAGGCCTACATCGTTTTTGTGATATTTATGAATGTGGAACATTATAAACACACTCTACCTCCACTATAACTATGAGTCGGAGAACAAAGCCCACAGCACAACATAGCCAATGAAGTAGTTTTCAAATAGTACAGAAAAACATGATCCATATTCATTAATTCCAATCCCAACAATGACAGCAAAGAGATTCCAGACTTACCAAAGCATCAACATTTCTCTTCCAATACCAATGTGAAGAAACAAATTTCACTCCTGACATGAGACAGGCAGTCACCCATAAAAGGTAACTGGTGGTTTTAAACCGGTCCTCTCCATCTTAGAAATATTCATCATTAACTGCAGACACTAGTTCTTTTCCAAATTGTATAGGCCTAACCACCCAAAAACACAAATTTCGTTACTTCTGCCAAAAATAAATAAATAAATAAATATAAAGATATTGTAATATTAACTAAGCTGGCTAGCTAGCCAAAATTGCTCGGAGCTGATCGAAACACACGCAAACAAACCTACGATTGCAATCTTCAGCTGGAAATTCATGGCCCCAGTGATAAACTGTTAGCTCTTTCATCTTTCTTCGCGTCACAGATGCCACATGCCCATCTTTGCTTTCCTTTTTTTATATTTACACAAACAATTAATATCAAAAACTGTAAAAGAGTCTTGACCCTTGAGTGTGGTATTGGGATTGGCAGAAATATATTTGCAAATAACCTGATTGTTTACACTCTGATTTATGATTCAGCCTCTCAATCCGGGTCAAATTTGTAGCAGACAACTGCATAAGGTTCACCTGGACTACCTTTACGTGTTTTCAACCAGAAAAGTGCTTCGACAAAATATTCGCTCATAAGGATGGCAACATATTGGAGATACATCTAGATCTCATAGAAGGTAATACATGCGTTAATCTAAGGAAGCAGGCGTAACAGAAATGGTGGTGACATGGCTTCGGGACCAGTTGTCAGTATGCTTCTCTTGACACACAAGACCCGTTTACTGGTGTAGTCAATAGTAGCATGATTATCACACAAGCAAAGAATGCACATATTGCGTCTCTGAAAAGAAGCAGATACAAAACGGTATTCCCAAACATTTAAATTTCTGATAGCACATGAAATAATGAAGATGATTGCACATTAAACAATGGGTATTATGCTAGTATGTTCTAGGATTAGAACTTCCATATGACATTTTGGTACCTGAAGCAACAAGAATTGTTGCTGTATGAGCTATATGACACCGTTGGCTGGTAACCATTGCCCCTTTTGGACTCTTTGCTACCAAGTTTTGGAATAATTCTGTAGCGCGTAAAGTCACTTGCTTCTTTTTTGAGACTGCTCTGAAGCCCCCATGGAGTCGCAGGCAGCATGAGAAGTTACTTTCGCAATTTAACGAGAGCACACTGCTTCACCTGGTGCACCACATAGAAGATCATTCATGTTGTTGGCAATTTTTCTCCTCAAAATTGACCACGTCTTCCAGTTGCAGGCAAACATCCATCACCTTTGCTTTAATATTCCATCTATTTTGAACAAATAGTTCAAAAAACGTTTGGTAGGTGAGATACTCCGTGCACAATAATAACCTGGCCACAAACTTCATGGAACCAAGATCACAGAGTATGCAAAAAGCAATTTGCACTTCCTGACTTGACGGAAGGAATGTGTAGATTTGATAGATTTAGGTTCGAACAAATTTTGACCATATGCTTGATGTTTGGTCTTCTGTAAACCTCTCAAATCATGTAGTATATGCTATTAACCTGCATGGAATCTCACAATTTGAACTTCACGTAAGACGCCATGTAAAGTGTACTATAAGAGGCGTGCAATTTTGCTTTTTGGACTTTTGCATAGCTTGTCAACATTAACGTAAAAAAAACTGTTGATAAACAAATCATAATTTCAAGAATCACCAGTTAAAACCTCAAATTCTGCCTTGGGTAAACTTAAAAAGTTGCAAAAATAATTATCTGTCCTACGTTGACCCAATTTCTTCCTGAGATCTCACCCTGGGATGTTTGCAAAGTGTTATACGATCTGAACTCCTACTTGAAGGGTGTGGCTATTGAGCATTATTGACCTGTACCTCTTTGAAGTACATGTTTCGAAAAATATATTCATTTGTTTCCATAGCAACAACCCGTTGTGGCATATTGTGAAATCACAGAAGAATGTTTTAGACGGACTGACTTACTCAAGCATTGAACTTAAATCCTTTTTTTTTTTGTGATAGTATAATTTGTTGCTTTGTTTGGTGACTTTACATTTGCATTTGTGCGTTCATGCTGTCTCCCAACGAACCCATTTGTAAATGGAACATAAACGCAATATGCATAAAAAATAAGCTGAAATTTCAGATATCAAATTGAAAAAAATATCATTCTCATCAGCGTGATTAAAATGCAATCCACTTTGTACAAGGAGAAAATCTGCTTTAAATGCATCATAGTAGGTTTACTGAACTCACGTATAACCTGCACATAAAAAAGTAACACGATGAAAGAACTAATTGGCGTCAACAAATCTTCCTCTTCATAAATGTACAATATACAATAAACATATAGAAGGCAGGATAGCTACGATTAATTTCTAAACGTAAGACAAAAACAAAGTTTCCTATAAATGAGATAGCAGCCACAAAGGTACAAACAGTGTGGCTGGTATATGGGTAACTATATCAACTTGGGAGGGGGACTGGTAACATAGGGTTCAATATAAAGCTACAATGACTTGATATACAGGTTTCTCATGACTTAATACGGCTGAGGTATAATTATTGCCATGTTGGAGACAGGTCTTTTCTGATGTGAGGTTGCCAGGAGAATGGGGTGCTTCAGGCCAGAGGTACACACATGGTGTTTTCTTTTTTTTAAGAAACAAGAGTATGCAATAGGACAGCAGAATCTAGCAGACCAGGACATGTGCGTTGGATGGATGACTATTGCCTGGTGCAGTATGCGATGATACACATGTTCCTTTCAGCAGACGATTAATCACAAGGCTACACGAATATATTTTTTTTAAAAAAAGTATGGACCCATATCTTTTACATGGATTGCGAAGCAGGCCAAGCCTATATTAATCCATGCACAGATGGTGATGTATACTTTCCTACCTACATGTTTGGTGGAGGAAACCCAAGGACTCGGAGAAAACCACTGTGCACAGTCAGAGATGTAGGCACTCTTTCCACGTGCTTCCCCCGGCCGTGAATCGACTCGGGCCACAGAAGTGAAAGGCGAGTGTGTTGCAGCTCCGCCAAACGTGCACCCAACAAGCTCAACAGGGTCTTCTCCCCCCCCCCGCCCAGATACATTGGTGTTTGGAACATGCTGACTGGACTAAATACCAGTGGAGCAGTGTGATATGGTTGGACAAATGACAGGTTTGCCTTGGTTCCTATGATATGTGACATGGGTAAAACAAATTGCTTCAAATAGATTTGTAGATGGATGCATGGTGGAACACTCCCGCTATGTAGGAGGCAGTATCATGACAGGGGGGGGGGGGGGCAATCATGGCGACAGGCAGAACAGAATTCATTGATTAAATGGGTTTTGCTATATGGATGAGGTCCTACCAATAGTAGGCAAACAGTTCCAGCTACATCCTGCGCTATTGTTTCCGCGAGACAATGCAAGGCAACATATTGCAGGAGTCAGCATGCAGCGGATCCAGCAGCACAGCATTCAAATGGTGCCATAGTCAACCAGCTCGCCATACCTGTATCTCAATGCACATTTATAGTGTATGCTCGACCATCAAGTCAGGACCATAGACCAACCAGAACAGCAGCTCACAAACCAATAAAACCACCCCATCCCCGGGCCGAAATAGCCACACTGACCAGCAGCATGCCAAATAGGGTTCAGGCCAGCTGGAAGGGGCGTAGTGGTCACGCCCCCTACTGAATACGCACACCCGTCAAACAAACACAGATGTCCTTTTAAGGACCACAACATCCTTCCAAAGACAGGTAATAAAAGCCCTGCAATAATAAAATTGCCTGGTCGTACACATCATTAAACCTATACTCACTGTTGCAAGGAAGGAATGTGTGGTTGGGTGAAAAAGAACAAAGGCTTATAGGGGCACATCAAAATGTATGCTCATAACCACAGTGCTTCCCTGGAGAATGTTGATAGTGACACTGCATATATATTAGATCGATTGTTTTAAGTTTGATAAACAATAACAATTTTGAGGTTAGATTCATCTTATGTTATTCTAGGTTCCACAGATTGTATTCATGCCATATCTAATCACGAGAAAAGCTTGCATTGGTTGTCTTTGATCCATGTAATATTTTTTCAGGTGTTGCATAACCAGTGGATAGTGGTTCGCCATTAACATTTACTGATTGGTGGAGACAGGGAGACTTCATGCCAGAACAAATGAAAGTTTTTATCAAGACAGAAAGTCGCAATAAGTTGAAACTGTTTCAACACGTTAACCAGCCTCTTTCCACAAAGGATCACTTTTGTGCCGCAATGGTTTTGATATTTTCACACACCAGCTCTAATTGGATAGGTGTTCCTTGTAAACTGCCAATATTAGGAGGCAGTGTTATCTGTGAAGCAAAATCACGCAGGCATCTCCCATCCAGTTCTACCCAACCTTTCTACAATGTTTCGCAATGTGCCACCAGTGAGTTTGCCGTGACGAATCATTGCATCAGACCATGTATAATACACAGAATTGACAAAACTAGCCTGAACAAATATACTGTTTGTCAACTCTTTCACGCGTCACTGCTTTCAATTGGAAAAATTGTTTTCAATTATAAAGCAAGGTCTATGAAATATTACCCAACTACTACTGCTGTCGGACAAATTGCCTTATTTCTTGCCAGTAGCAAGTTAAACTTGATTAGGAAAAACTGGTTGGTTGCTCTTAATGGAACACCAGGTATGTACAAGCTGAATGTACCAGTACAGGAAGCAACTTCTGAATACTCAGATATATCTTCCCACTCTTTGTTCCGCTGGGGGTTAGAACATTATGACGATTTTTCACTTAGACATACATCCTCTATTAACAATTTTACTGGGGGTATTTTATGCGAGAGCCCCCAACTATATGTAAAAAAGTCTTGCAACATCGGGCTGTATGAATGCAGATCTCTAGAATGTATATTAGATCATTATATATGCGATGGCATCTACAATTGCAAAGATGGGAGTGATGAAACAGGCTGTGGCCACATTTGTAACATGGCCCAGCAGATTATACATATTCCGACATTTTGTTATTTGTCATGTCATAGGAAGAACTGTTCGTGTTCCTTTCTCCATTATCACTGTCTCTCTGGCGGTTGCATATCAATATCCAAGCTGTGCAATAATTACGCTGATTGCACGGATTTCTTGGATGAATATTTATGTAAATTTGGCTTTCCATTTATCCAAAGCAAACGTGACACCAGGCAACTGTTTTCTTTCAAAACTAACAATATTCCCAGAGATATTGCCAGTAATCAAATGATAAAAACTTCTGGTTGGATTCCATGTGCACCAGGAATGAAGACATGGTATCCTTTATTCGCTAGATGTCTGTATGATCCAAAAATGCCAGGCCAGTGTATTCAGTTTCTTCACCTGGAAGACTGCATCTTTTTCCCATGTACAAATAATTTTAAATGCCCGGAAAGTTATTGTATACAACTGAGTATGGTTTGTGATGGTACATGGGATTGCATATATGGATCTGATGAGGAAACGAATCTAAAATGTCAAAATCTTGATTGCCCGTATTACTTCAAGTGCAAAGGGGAAAAACAATGTTATCATCTGTCAAATATATGTAATGGGTGGGTTCAATGCAGAGACTCCTCTGACGATGAAGACTTGTGTTTCCTTCATCGATGTCTGCATGGCTGCACTTGTAGGGGAAATGCTGTGCAATGCAACGAGCTAAACCTGACATCTGTACCTTCAATATCAAGCACATTAAGGGCCCTTGATCTGCGAGGAAATAGTCTCCATGAATGGGAACACAATATAATTATATATACATATATGTACCGCTTAGACATTTCAGGGAATAGTATATGGACTTTACAGCGACGCTCATTTTCAAACATGAAACCACTTAGAGAGTTGAATGTGAGTCACAACAAAGTGTCCAAGTTAAAATCACACACTTTTGAAAGCCTCTTGTGGCTGCGTGAACTGAGCTTGGATGGCAATCCGGTAACCCATATCGACTCCAAGTCATTTTATGGACTGACGCATCTCTGTTTGATATCCTTGTCAAATACATATATACAAGTACTTTCTCCAGGTTTGTTTGACGGATTGTCAAGTTTAAAGATACTTGATGTGTCTCACAGTAAGGTACAAAGCCTGCCAGGCAAACTTTTCGGTGGTTTGAGATCCCTTAGACAGCTTTATCTTCGAGGTCATGTACTTCATGCTCCATGCTTTACCCTCATAGCTGCACTAAGATCTTTAAAAGTTCTTCACACAGAAGATGTAAGATGGTACTGTCTATTGTACTTTGTGGAGCATTGTACCCCAATACCATATTCTTGGATGCAATGTGCTGAACCCTTAATAAATAATTTTGTTACAATAGTAGCTGTAATAGTTGGATCACTAATTGCTACCTTCAATATACCTGCTTTCATCTACTCATGTGTTCAAGTGCGGAAAAGCTTGGATATTTTCTTGCGTGGGGTTAGTAATCTAGCAGATGCTGTCATGGGGATGAGTATTTTGGTATTATCCAGCATAGCTCTTACATTTAAAAATGCTTACTTATATCATGATGATTGGTGGAGGAATAGCTGGTTGTGTTTATCGATCGCCATAGTTCAACCTGCTTCCTTTGCATCCTCACTATTTGCTGTCACCCTTCTTCAAATTAACCGTCTTTCATCCCTTGTGTTTGTTTTTAGCCACATAAAAAGTCAGCAGGCAGCAATACGATCCATGATATTCATAGGTATCTGTCTGTTTCTCTCTGTTGGCACTATAGTTTGGATAATAGAATATCGATCTTGCAGTAAGTTTACAAATAGGTGCCTGGCAATTCTGTCTCAGGAGTGTGTTTCACCATTATTTTTATCCAAGAATATCAGCCTGACAAAGTTAAGATACTCCTACTTTGGGTCATGTGGTGTGATGCATATTGTATTTTCTTGTCAGCATCTATAAAATGAACCACCTTGTAGCTACATCACGCAAAAAGAGTGGTCGAAAGGAAGCAAGCAACAAATTGCAAAGTCGCCTGATACTTGTAGTTATAAATACAGCTGTGCTTGGACTTCTATTTCACGCTTCTTCGATCATTAGAGAGATGAATATGGATGAGCGGCTGCTGGGACTTTTTATCGATATTACACTTCCCATCCAGGGACTGTTGAATCCAGTGTCCTATACTTTACTGTCAATACAATTTGTAACTATGTGGAAGGATTTCCTACATAAATGTAGTAAATTGTTTTTTAAGATTGTGACGGTAAATCTGACTTCTTATGATGGATAAAAATGATCACGTGCAGGACCTAAAGTAAAATAGCATTCAATATAGATCTAACCCTTCTCAATTCATACCAATGGCAACAGACCTTTCAGTATTTAAAATTCTTAAAAAGCAAGGCCTTATATTCTAAAACACAAATTTACATTGAAGTTTCAAGTTTTACAAATTTGATGTATATATCAGAGACATGGCAATCTCAGTTCAACAATATACTTTTTACAGCACATATGTGAGTTTACCAGATGGATCCAACAAAAAATGTGGTTTGTTACCAATACACTTTGCATAACAATTTGTGACAATGGCATAACAATTGTTATCTCATGACAACACATAAAAATTAGAGACCATGAAAGGCAGGCATATCCACTTTTGGTCTAAACAAAATAAAAGTGATCATTTGAAAAAAAAACAAACAAACAAAGCAACAACAACAACAACAGCAACAACAACAACAACAAAAATGAACATTTGAAGGTAAGCCAAGGTTGCCTTTCTGAAATGAATATTGTGCCCTTCTCGCAAAATTGAGCTTCAAACTGGCGGGTTGGCATAATGTGCATAGTACATTAAAGTTTTTTTTCCGCACTAAACACACACACACAGTAGTTTATTATTTACGAAAACTGTGACAGACTGAGCCACATCTAAGACATATGTTGACACATATATACATAAAAGAGACGATTTAAAGTCGAAATATGCAGAAAAAAATCCATGTCAGAAACCATCGCTACATTGTCGAAATCTGCAATAAAGATTACCATGCTGTGAGGTGTGAAGAATTGTTCCAATTAGATTAGCCAATATCTAAAACTATTCCGAACGATTACGTACAACAAAGACGATTCGATGTATAATTTCAAATATAAATATATTCATATATATATATATATATATATACATATATATATATGTATATATGTACATATATATATGTATATATATACATATATATATATATATATATATATATATATATATATATATATATATATTTAACATAAAGTAGCAAGCTTGAAATAGTTATGCACACTTGCACAGGACGCCAACAATGATGTCGAAGTAGCCTATTAAATTATTATTATTATTAGGCTGTTTTGGCCCGTGGTATTCGACTGGAATTCCGAAGCCTGATAATTGAATCACTATATTAAAAAAATTAAAGGATAAAAACGGCAAAATGATGGCCAAGGGGAAATACAAAACACGACTTGACAGAAAGCCTGACAGTACTAGACTGAATTTGGAACTGACACGTAAAACATTCTCTCCTGAAAGATGCATCCCCTTCTCCACATCACCACATATGGATTAGAGGAGAAGGAGGTGTATTCTTCATCGTTTACGCCAATAAACCAAGCAAATAATCGTGCAACTGACGAGTACGTTTGGATAACTCGATCAGCCAAGGTAGAAAGATCGTACCATTTCGCATGACCTTGGCTGCAAATGCTTATTTCTCAAGTATGAGCAGCAACTGATATTTTGTGCACTACGTCGGCCCTTCCAACTTTGCAGGTCTATTTACTCATTATGTCCCGGGATATTTCTATGTGCGATAGTTCCCAGGTACTCCAGGCATTTCGTCAGGCTTGCGGTTTCCTTATCCTGCAGTGCAAAGCCAGACTGGCGACAAGTGTCAAGCATCGTGTTAGCAGTTGGCAGCTGCAGCCTCCCAGTATGGGAAGCAGTGGGTTGGATTCAATGATGAGCTTCAATATTATCAACCGTTAAGTTTAATCAATCTAGCTTCTTCAATGTTGCTATCAGATTATAGTTTACATAGAGCATACCGATCTTTACTAGTTTTCCCAAGCCTGATTGATGTCATGGTATGGCCTGGTGATTATTGGCAAAATGAAATTCGGGGCGTCGCCTTAGTAGACATGAGAGTTACTCTCTCTCTCTTCGCATTTGTGAGATCCACCAATGTTTCAAACATTTCCATGTATCCTTTTAGGAGTTTATACAGTGAGATTGTCAAAAAATGACCTCTTTTTGCTGTTAAACTTACTCCTATTATTGAATTGAAATTTGTGAATGGGGTATTTTGTCTGAATCATATAATAATAAACCCTATTAGGTATATTGTGCTGCGGGCTAACGGATAGCTTTGATGGAGGTAGAGTGATATAATGGTAATGTTTCTTATTCACAAGTGCCAAAAAACAAGGTAGGCACACTTGCTTTCTTTCACTATCAACTCAGCTTACTCTCAAGTCAGGAGAACCAAACAGTGGCCAGCATAACATGTCACTTTTGATCATTGGTACAAGTGATAAATTTAGTGTTTTAAGTATCTACGCCTATTGAAAAAAAAGCTGGTATTTAATGAAGAATGCATTTAAAAAGTTGAAAGGACCATTTAGAAGGCATCAATCGCCATTTAAGAGTTACAAACTCTCCCAAGTCAGGAGCAAAATGTATTTCTTCATGCTTGTCTTGAAGGATTTTAATCGTAATGTTTTGGTAATTTTTTACGTATTCGCTTTATGCTGGTTTTAAATTTACTCTCATTCTTGGGTTGATATTTGGGAATTCGGGTCGAGATGTTTTGGATTATTCTACCTGTTAGTTTTAAAATTATCTTGAATTTCTGAACAAATGGTGCAGATATGATTGTACAGGAGTAAAATATTTTGTAAAGTTTATTCTACAACAATTTGTGAACAGTATATAGTAGTCTACGTGTGATTTTCACTTTTTGAAATAAAGTATATGTCTGAGAGGTGTACCCCGGAATTATGAAACTTCTGTAGCTGCATCCAGAATGTATGGAATATTTTGAAGTCTCAAACTTTAACCTCAAGATGCTATCTTAAAGGTAAGGTGTACAACATTAGACGTATGTAAATGAAAACTGCAAAATATATCATATGGAAAGGTATTGGATAAACAATGTGAGTGCAGAAATTGCGAGTGGGACTCAATCGATTTAGCAATAAAACTATTGTTAGGGTTTCCCTATCAGTTGTCTGAATGCAATAGCGAACAGCCTGTGGGTAACCAAAACACTTTCCCCATCGGTCCCTACAGTGGGGAGGTATTTATAACACAAATACATGTTCTTCCAATTTTTTTTTTTGACTTTCGGCAGCAAGAGAACTCCCTCCTTGTTAATAGAATGCTGGCGTCACCAGAATTTCTGCGTCTGCTTCCGTCTCTCATGTTCTCGTATATGTATTTGCTTTGCATGTACAAACACTTTATATTGTTGAATCCTCTGAAACATTCATTTAAAAATTACAACATCACACCCACCAACGTACATAATTGGCTGCACTTTTCAGTCCATATACAAGATTCTAGCGTCATATCTAAAAACCCTAAAACATGAGTCAAATTTATCAGCTTTGGTATATTAGTTTTGCTTTATCCACAATTTATTTTTCAAGGTTAATGACCGAAATGATATTTCACAACAGTAGTTGCAAAAGAAAATCAGCAAGCTTAATTATATGTTCGACATGATAGCAAAAGTGCAAGTATCATCATGCCTGCCTCGTTTTCCACACAACTATCACTATATGTATGTATATATATAACTGTATTTTGGCTGATTGTTCGGCCTTGTAGTAGGCGATATATGCATGGTCAAAATATACTTGTTCAGAAAGGAAAAATGTTATTCTTTAGAATGTGAGAACTTTCTTTACAAGAAACTCGACTAAGTGACATGCGTATCAGGTTGTAAAAAGGTATAATGCAAAAAAAAATGCTTAAGCATCCAGCGAACATGAAATTATGAAGCATAGTGCAAAAGATGATGCACATATTCATTGTATTCTTTTGATTAGGTCGCCATATCTTCTAAAGCTGTGAATACTTTACTGACGTGTATCCTGAACGCCAAACTCATGACAATTCTTATATAATGCATCGCTCGTGGTCTTCCTTGTCCCCCTAAATGTTGAGATGAAGTATTTTTTCATATTTTTTCTCTTTCTGTCATTGCATACATCCTAAAGACCCCTGGAGGATACAAATGGAACGATTTGCTTGTTTTGTCAATTGTCTAAATCTAGCCCATAAACGTTCTAATATACTGAACCCCAATGAAAAGTATCCACATGCCAATTTTGAAGTATTTTATTGTTTATACTTGAAACATTTCATATCTAGACGTGCTTAGAACTTAACAAAGCATTCACTTTTCTGGCGTAAAAATAATGTCACGCTCTACCGACATTAACGTCACTTACAGGCAAAAAATGTCATTAACTGCCCTAATTGAAAGTCACACAAATTTTTCTGTTCAATATGGGATGTGGCCACCTCGAGCATCAACACATGCTATACATCTGCGGCGCATACTGCTGACCAGGGTTTGAATTCTGTGTTGGGGAACATTATTCTATTCTTCCTGCAGAGCTTGGATCAGCTGGTTTCGGGTAGTAGGCCTAGGTGTCCTCCGTTGAATACCTTGGCCTAACTGATCCCACAAATGTTCAATAGGGCTCAGATCGGGTGAGAACGCTGGCCATTCCATGACATTGATGTTGTTCTCATTGAGAAAGTTCATTGTTAATCTTGCAGAGTGTGCACGTGCATTGTCCTGCTGAAAGATCGCCAGATCTTGATGCTGCTCCATAAATGGGACCATGTGTGGCTCCAGCACCTCATCAATGTACCGCCTAGCATTGAGGATCCCTTGAATGACCACTAGGGGTGTCCGGTAGCGGTTGCTGATGCCTGCCCACACCATGACAGAGGGTCCACCCCATCGATCTGCCTGACGGACACAGGCATCTGCATATTCTTCCCCAGTCCGGCGCCACACACGTTCTCTGCCATCTGCTCTGCTGACACAAGAACGGGACTCGTCAGTAAAAAGGACGGTATTCCACTGCTGGCGAGTCCACCTGGAGTGTGCTCTACACCACTGCAGTCGTCTTTCTCTTCTGGGTTGGGTCAGCAGGTTACCCCTGTAAGGTCTTCTGGCTGTTAGGCCACTGCTCCTCAGTCGCCTCTCCACAGTAGAACTACTGACAGGACGGTGATTCACCCCTTGAGTCTCACGGGCTGTTTGGGCTGCTGTACGGAAACGGTCTCGCAGGTGCATCAGCCGGATGTGACGGTCTTGGCCAGGTGTTGTCACTCTTTCTCGGCCAGGCCTAGGCCGATCATCTACGGATCCAGTTTCTTGTTGCCGTTCAATTAGTCGTTGGATGTTGCGCCGAGTACACCCCATTCTTTGTGCGATTTGAGTGATTGGGACTCCACCCTCTGCAAGCCCCAAAGCATGGTGTCTTTGACCTTGGCTCAGACGCGGCATGATCGCCTCAACACACCTGAGACCACTGGCTTTTTTCTTGGCTGAACATCCCTTTTTAAAGCCACTGAAAACATCAGGTCATTTTAGCCATCCAATAGGAGTGGTGGTCAGAAGCCATATTCGGTGCACAAAAGTCACATGCATTATGTAACAACCCAGCAAAAGTTAAAAAGTTGTCCTGAATGACCCTGATGTAGGCTCCAAACCATGCATATATGCACACACAGTACTTAGTAACTTACAAAATTAATGTGTTAATTTTTTTATGTGGATACTTTTCATTGGGGTTCAGTATACATATGGTATTTGCTACTTCAGTCTAAGGCAAAATGGTGACGTTAGAACAGTGTTTTCTGTTACCCCAGGTTCCTGTCAAAGTGACCTTACTTCATCAACTGATTCAGTGTCTATTGGTGGCCTATCATACGATCTAACGTCAACTAAATACGATGATATAATACAAAGTAGCAAATATACTTCACTCTCTAATGGTGATGTTGTTGCTTTTTGCATGCAGCCTAACGGGAGTGCACTCACTGATCAATTTGTGTGACAATTGTAGAAATACATGGCAATTGCGGAAATCAATTTATTCCGAAAGCCATTTCATCTTTGTTGTCTTGTATGTGAATTTGCCATCGTTGATGTACAGGTACGGAAATAGGCCCGGTCCATTATTTCTCATATTCTGTACTCCGCTACATAATAAGACTTTTCATTGGTGCCCGTAAACGCTATCATGCCCAGCTGGTCAAAGGTTTTAATACCACCAGTTTCCAGTGTTATTATCCAAGAAGCTCCGTCATAGTTAAAGTGAGAAAATCTTGTAGTTTTCACAAAACCTGTATCTATCTTAGCGTGCACTAATATTGTTCGCATAGTTTTGTGTCTGTTTGAAAAATCATCCTAGATTTTCAATCTATCTGAAAGTGAGCAAAAGTACAGTCCAATGTTCAAATGTTATCCATAATTTCGGCAGTGGCGTCTTGAAGCACCCAGGTTTGGTGTCGGTCAACGTACTTCGAATATATAGTGTGAAGGCATTAGCTATGTACAAAGACTTTTCACATGAAATCCTGTTTAACTTTGAGTCTTACTGGTACGTAAAGCATAATATTAACTATAATACACTTTATTTCAAAGCACAATTTTGCCTTGAAGATTGCCCAATGTGCAGCACCTTTATCTTAATATGAATACCAATTTTACGTTGAACAGAGATATTGGCTAAACTAGGGTCGCCATATCAATATGGGATCCCATTCTCGTTCCACAGGCAAAGTGTATTTAATCTATCAATGGGTAAAAAGAATATATTGAAAAGGTAAGGGCAAATGGTTGTTCCTGATTAGTCTTTTAATAACTATGTAGTGACATTTCCTGTTCTTCCAAGTTAGTCAATGGGAATTACTGAATCACTGTGGTACTTTATTTTGATAAAATGGGCTCGGTTAAATGCCCGCTTTTAATCAATGCTAATGGCTATTCTGTGTTCTTGTACAATACCAGGTATAGTACGCCTTTCATATTAATCGGAATTTAGAAAAGATAGTATAACAACAAAAACAATTCCACATAAGAGGTTTGAATCTATGCAGTTCATGTATTGTAAACTAATCATACCTTCAATGTTGGTCAATACTCTTGCAACCGCAATTATATTTTGACGTGTTGCCATTAACTAACAATGTTGTTACCATAAACCACTGACTTTACTGTGTCAAGGAAATACCAGTATGTTGTCTTATAACTCTAGGGATTTTTTGTCAATAAGGTCATAAATAATTTTATGGAGTAGAATTTTTGGACTTTTATAGTATTCGTAATTAATAATTATTTCATATTACAAAAGAAAGCCGTGGTGTGTTGATTTCCTACTTATCAACACTTTGAGCTTTGGTAAACCACATGAAAAAGAAAACTGGAAAAGGGAGAGAAGCACGATGAAGCTGTGATCCTACATTTAGGAATACTAAGATTCCACAATCGCAACAAAACTTTACTTAACAGGTAGATTTTTTTTTATTATTATATTGGTTAATTAATTCGTTTTACTGTCTCAGTAGTAATGTCGCAAGTGAATCACAGGAGACTGGGGCAGGTGGAAGGATATTGATCTCCAAAACGGAACAAAATGAAAGATTGGTCCAGCGACCGATGCACCGCGTCATGATTTACCATACCAGATTGATGTTGGAAACAGACACACATATTTTAAAATTAGTCATAGCTACTGTTTGGCACATATTAAAATTTATTAAAGGCGTTTCATTGTACAGGAAGCCAGTGTATTTTACCATAAAGTATCAAGAATCTTTTATTTGGCTTCTGCTTGAAGTTGTCAATAGTTCTGGATCAGTTGATTCTCCGGATTGCATTTTTTCGACGGTTTCTCTGATGCTTGCATTGCAGATATGCTGACAAGGCTCACATTTGGTCGTGCAGCCCGCATTTCTAGACAGGTTTTTATCCAGGGACACTGACAAAGCAATTATAGTGACTAACAGCACTTGATCACTGGTACCATACGACTGGTGCTAGTTTATGTGAGCTAATTGCAATCACCTGTACTCCATGTAAGTAGTAAGTACCACTGTAACCAATTCTGACTGAAATTTATTGTTAAAAACGCAAGCCCGTCTCTAATTGTGGCTTTCAAATATGCAAGATTTTGTTCTACACCAGCACTTTGCAATCAGCTACATTATACTGCACTGCGGGTGTCAATATTGTCTGGATGGCAGGCTTCAATGATACGCATCGTGGCTCACCCACGCTAAATATCAGATGTTACATAAAAGAATGACTTTAAACCTGGTTATTTATTTGAAATGGACCAATAACGTACACCGTAACAGCAATCAGACTCACAGGTGCGTCATAGTTGCTCATGTTTTCATCCAAAGCAATACTCCCATCATTCTGCCCCCTAATGAAAAGGAGCAACATAATATGAAGGAAGAATGGTCACCAGGAACCATGTCACTTCACACACTCTTCTGAGAATGACTGGATTTCTAGATAATAAATTCGTTATATAGCTGCATCGCACGGCCGGCTTTACCACATGGGAGGTACACTTGCATGTTGCACGATTTAAGGTATGTCACCTTGAGAAGTGGCATTGTGAGGAGACACATCAGAAGACAATGCGCCTTGCCAGATCCGATGTTAAAGACATGGGGCAGCAAACGTATTAGTGAAACACCGCAATGATCACACGGGTCTGGTCCGTTTTCTGTGTAAATCTTCAGAGAGTTCTATTAATTTTTTTTTTTTTTTGACATTGCCCGTTTCCGATTCATACGGTTTTTACCATACAGAGTCCCAATTCTTACAAAAATTATTCATTGGAAATTGACAAACACGGCTGTGTGGAGCATCAACACTAGTGTGGGTGGCATTAAGCGATCTTAGGGATGCAACGGGAAGCGCAGTTACAAGAATACCGAAAGTGTACACTTTATGCACCCACCAGAGGGGAATATAGATTTGCCTTTGTACGTCCATTCTATCATCCATCCGTCCGTTCCCCTGTCCCTCTGTCCGAAATTGTCACATTTTCATCGCGCATATCTCCAAACGCATTCAAGGTACAACCCGGAAATTTAATGGGAACATCTAACCATATATATGCATGCAAATGTTTTTTTTAACGTCTCTTAAGATAATTACACAGTCTTAATTGATCACTAATTAACTTATAGAAATTGTTTATTCGACGCTAAACTCGTCTCATTTGTGTTGCATGCATCTCAAAAACGTTTGAGATTCAACCATGAGCCTTTGTGAAAACATATACCAATATGTGAAGGTGTGAACGTTGGGCTTTGTTCCCCTCCTGGATTAATTATCTGTTGTGAATTAATTAATCATTAATTAACGTAGAGAAAATGTTGATTCGAGGTCAGACTTGTCACATTTGTGTCGCTTGTATCTCAAAAGGGTTTTAAGGTAACCTTTGAAACTTGGTGGGAATATTAAGCGATATATGAAGGTGTGCACATGTGGTTTTGTTTGTTTCTTGAACTAATTATCCTTTGATAATTTATCATTAATTAGTGAAAATGTTGATTCGACATTGTACTTGTCATATTTGTGTTGCACATATCACAAGAAGTTGTTTATTAACGGTTTTGAAAACTAATATATCAATTTAACAATATTTGAAGATGTGCACCTGGGGGTGTGTTTGTCTCTTGAGTTATTAACCAGGGTTTATTTTTCGTTTAATCCCTTCGTGAAGATGTCTGTTCAGTCAATATTTTGGCTGATGTCATACTTGTGTCGTGTTTTTCACAAAGTGTTAAGGTACAGCTATAAAACTTGATAGGAATGCTTATCAACATGTGAAGATGTGCCCCTTGTGTTTTGTTTGTCTCCTAGGCTAATTATCATCTGTTGATAATCATTAACTTGATCGGAACATTTATCAACATGTGAAAATGTACCCCCGATGTTTTGTTCGTCTCTTAGGTTAACAATCGTCTGTTGATAATCATTAACTAAGGTAGTGAAAATGACAATTCTAAGAAAATAAGTATTGGTTCTTGTCAACCTTAGGCTATATGTAGCAAACAAACTTTTTCTGATATAGCTATGAAATTTGATAGGAATATCAATCAATGTATGAAAAGTTATGGTCATATAATTTTTATCCATGTGAAGATTTCACAATATGTTTAAAGTATTATACAAGTTACATGCTAGTATTTCCAATACTGATGGTGGCAATGTCAGGCGGGGGCATTCTTGCCCCTTGGGCCTTTTTCTACTTTGATCATGAGATGTTGGCTGACGTCGAACCCGCCGCCTTCCGCATATGTGATCGATCCAAAACTGGTAAGCACTTACATCAATCATACCAACTCTCCATTCTTTATATCATAAGTGTGCTCACTTGGTTGCTTGTAAAATGCTGCAGGGAAAATACTACGGAAGAAAGAGACCATAACAATAAAGAATTATAGGTTGCTCAATTTTCGTGATAACAAACAACAAACAAACAAACAAACACCAAACACCCCCCCCCCCCAAAAGCATTGTTGCTTCAATAAAGAAAATGAGGTATGAATAATTATATAATTAATTTTGACATGTAATTTTATGAACTTTATGTGATGTATCTGGTTGTCTTGTTGGTTTGGTTTGTTTGTTTGTTTGTTTGTTTGTTTGTTTGTTTGTTTGTTTGTTTTTTTTGTTTCAAATATTTTCAAATCTGATCCACACGTATACCTTCATCTTCTGCATTTAACAGCTTGTCTTGGCCTTTTATCTGCTGGTATGCTTTATACTGCCAATTTCCCTGCATCACGGGACAGTAGAACATTGCTCTATTGGTTTGGAAAGACTTGATCAATTCACAGGCTCTCAGGGGATGTTCTTTACAGCAGTCACACAATCCAGATTGGCACTCTGCACCACAACACCATTATTCTGCCTATCCATATTAGCAGAGTAGAATGTCGACTCCTTGTCTAATCTCAGCCATACAGGACTTGTGTATATCTTGAATATGTCGGTTTTAAAGTACTCCTGCACATTTGCAAAATCATCATGGAACTGTAAAGGCATATCCTTTCGACATAAGTTTCCCAGTGCATGGGGCACGCATTGAAGGTATTCTGAAACCATCATATGATTCCCCATCTACATGTTCATCTATCATACAAATGGCATTGTCACACTTAGTCGCCTCTCTGGCACGTCTTTCCTCTGACAACTTGGTTAGCTTGGATGGGATATGTGTCACCGGGTAGTACGTGGGACTCCAGCAAGCTTCTTACTGACAGGGGCCCATCCATGCTCTATAGAGGTCAACGCACCTTGGCCTGAGGTGTGCAATGCCCTTCTGTCCGTGGCATGTTTTTCTTAAGTTGGATGGGTGGAACATACAAGCACAATTGATAATGTAAAACGGACCAGTGTGTGGTGTCACAACATGCTGTCTTCCTTCCTTGTCTGTTGTTAGTAGGTAACTATGTATACATACACATATATATATATATACATATATATATATACATATATAGAGATGCCCCTCTGAAATAGCTTTGCACTCCCCCCCCCCCCCTTACTTTTTGTAAAACATATGAAATACAAGTTTCATTGGCCCCAGTAAGGAAAGGGTCAACCCCATGAACCCAAACTAGGACAGAATCCCCGTAAACTCTGTCTGGCAGTCTGATAACATGAGATTGCTCGGGTAAATATGCACAAGTTCAGTGACCTCCTTTATAATAGGTACTACACACAGACACTATGGCGAACCTGTACTTGTTGCAAGTTTATTGCCCTGAGTCAAAGGGGCTTTGACATCACTTCCTTTCCGCATATTGCCGTACAGTTTACTTCCTGTCTGGCAGGTTGCCGGTTGCTAATAAAGTCTCCCTATGTAAAGGACAGACCAAGCTTGCCAAGAGGAGTAGTAGAGTGGTAGAACAGTTGTACAGCAGTAGATTTGAGTTAGTTAGTTAGCTCTGTGGAAAGTGACATTGGGACTGTATTGAGACTGCATTGGAGGTTATTTACATATTTCAACTGGATACTGCACTTTATATATATGAGAATATTCACCCCCCCCCCCTTCTGCTTGTATACAAGGAGTATATGCTTACCCTAAATAAATCATTGAAACTGTCATTGTGCAGCTTTAATATCTGGATTTATCGACGCAAGAAAGTGTGTGAGCAACACAATACATAGTTGTATGAGAGTGGTGTGAGGAGTTTACTCATCAAGAGAACATCAAAAATGCCAGAGTACTCGGGCGTTTCAATATATATATATATATATATATATATATATATATATATATATATATATATATATGTGTGTGTGTGTGTGTGTGTGTGTGTGTGTGTGTGTGTGTGTGTGTGTGTGTGTGTGTGTGTAAATTAAGTGATGTGTCACGTCACGTTTTTGACGTTGTGCAGTGATGCAATACACTCCCACGCTGAGCCAAGAGCTACCTTGATAACATATCTATAGGCAGGGCAACTATGTTCTAACAATATTAAAAAACCAAAGAAAAGCAGCTCATAGTAATGTTTAAAGCACTCTTAACCAATTATCAATCCATTTGTCAGGAGTCTGCATCAAATCTATGAGGTTCACTCTGCCTCTTTCAGCCACATAAGGTGGGTATAAAATGAATACATGTATGTCAGTCACAGATAACATGACAGTCGGAAACGAAGTTGTGGTTGTAAAAGCAAATTTAATATTTTTGACAACATGTACTGACTGAATGTGTTTTGTCCTTTTACTTTGAATCAATTGAAATTAAACTTTGTTACATTATCTCATTGTATGCAAGTGAATGTATATAAGTATGCTATTAGTGTGTGTTCTCGAGAATTCACCTGGAATTTGCACTTCATCGGAAATATTTTATGCAGTATCATGAAAAAACGTAAATGTATGGTTTTTTGGAGATTATTGATGAAATTGATATAAACCACATGTATATGTACTGCTTCTCCTTTGGTTACTGTTGTCACAGATAATTGTTCGCCAGCTGAGCATTCCTGATTTTTAAAGCATCCCAGCTCAACCACTCAAGATCTGACGACAGAGTCTGCATATCAGTGTATGATACGAACACCTGACGAGTTGATCCGCAGATCAATGTATGCTAGTGAACATTTTAAAAAATGAATTCGTACATACGTGTATGATAGTTAACACCTGACAAGTGAGTCCGCTCATCAGTTTATGATAGCTAACATTTGACAAGTGAGGGCACACATTGGTGTGTAAAAGTGAACATATGACAAAAAAGTCCATTCAGTAGTTTGAACGATATTGAACCTGTTTGCAATCCTACCTTTGTCTCGATATAGTTTTACAAAACCTTACGCTTGTCACTGTAGAATGTTATTACAGAATATACTAAGTATGCACAGAATGCAGCACAAAGAGAACGGGAACCATCATTTGTTCCTCACTGAACAACCTATAAGAACACAGAACCTTTGCATTTGCAGCATTTATACCTCTTGAAGTTCCTGTTTTATAAACAGCTTCGGCATGGTGTGACAAAGTGTACCCTGACTTGGCATTTAGGAACTCTAGACAGAATAAACTCAAACATTTTACCAGTAGCCTCGCGGGAGTGTCCACTGACCTAGGAACATCGAGTGACAGCCTGAAAAGATTTCCTTTGTGTGGTCAGAGTTGAGTTCCCGTTGCAGTACGTCTTCTTATCCTCACATTTTGTCAGAGATTTACATTGATCATATCGTCAGTGACTTACTATATTTGTCAGGTTTGACACCCATGACAAGGTGGATTTTGTTGTTTTAAAGGATACTGCATGTCAAGCGTGCACCATTATGTTATGGTTTCTGGTCATTCTATCTTAACCGTTTAAGTGCCAAATGCAACTTAAGTCGAACTACTTAAAGCGAACAGCTCTGAATTAGAATCAGGTTGCTAGATTCATGTTGCCAGGAAAACGCTTCTCAGTCACATATTAACATGCCAGTGGTGACAGAGTATAATATTGAACAGCTTTTGCGTGCAGTGCAGTCCAAAGTGTGGCACTGAAAATGTTAAATGTTTAAATCTAACACTGTGGTCTAAGTAGGGCTGCCCAGGTTTCAAGGGAGTCCAACATGTTTACATCATGTTTATTTGTTTTAGTATTTTCAACGAGCATCACTGAAGGACATTTCTGGGATTTTACCCGCAAATATTTACATGGATTCTGTATACTTAATTATGTTTAAATTTACTTAAATTTGCAAAAGTTACTTTGCTCATTTGAAGAAGCATTTGATATTTCATATGATTATTACAAAATAGATGAGGAACTTGAAATTGCAGTCACGTTTCAATAACATTATTTTGTACTTTTGCCTGAAATGACAATAAACACTTGCAACAATGACATTTTTTCTCATTAACATTACATCTTGTAACTTGCACATTTCCAAAGATCGATAAGCAAGACTAAGTTCGAATCGTGTACCATGACAAAATTGCTCACATTCAAGCATAGTTGGATGGATGGGTGACTAGCTAGATGGACAGATGAGTGTACAGGGAAACACACATACAGAATGATAGATAGCCAGAAAGACAGATAAAGACAGACAGACAGGCAGGCAGACAGACAGACAAATAGAAAGATAGATAGTTAGATAAATAGACAGACAGAGACAGACAGATAAACAAGCAGCGAAACAAACAGCCAGACAGAAATACCGACATAAGCAGACAGGCAGTGAGTATGGCTATATGAAACAACCGACTGAAAAATTACATTTATAAAGAAATGTTTTTGCATGTTCTTTTGCAGATAAGGGGTGAGGTGGTAGCACTTATGCCAATAATGATTGAAACAACATATTGTTGAATTTTCCTGGTTCTAGCCTATGATATAGTCCAAAGATGAAGCAAATCAGGAGGAATAATACCCTAAGATAAGGCACACGGGGTCAGGAACTAAATCTATTGCCCATGAAAAACTGGTGAAAAGTTGTGAAAATAAGGCTACTTTGTTTCAATTTCAATGCTGTTTGGAAGCGTCCTCTTGGGTGTCTCTATAAAGCTCACCAAGGAGATACATTTCTAATTACTGTGCGTGTGAATAATTTCAAGCCGTGTACTTTCTGCTCTCGTACTCGCAAAGCAAAAATTAATGATTTATTACGCGAAATCTTTGAAGGCGCTGTTCATTGGAAGACTTGGGCATTGTGTTCCTTCACTTGCCATGGGTTGTACTTGATAAGCATATAAAACGAAACGCTAAATTCGTGATCAGTGATCCGTAGCACTGCATACTGTTGCGATAAAAATGCTTCATCCCCTTACCAGGGTAACAAGTAACGCTACTTGTGGAGAGATGGCACTCGGTTGAGCAGGCACTAAAATATCATCAGCGTTGATATACTTTATCAGATATTCAATGGTTTATGGCCTTCAGACTTTTACAAAATTGCCCGGAAGCAGCATAAGGATATAACTGCATTGTTAAGAACACATCAGCCGGTATAACTGTAATCAAAACAATCATTAATTTGTTTCAATGTAACCAGTGCAAACAGACGAAAGCAAACTAATATTACGAGCAACCTTTCCGCTACAGAACCTCATAATGACCATTGTAATCTTATCAGTGCATACAAAGTTAGGTCCAGCAATATTACCCACCTTCCCTGTAGAGGCCCTTGGTGCCGATTGCTTGGGGCAAATGTCTTATATATCAGGTCAGGAAAAAATGACAAGAAACATGTAGCTTTTATTGACCGCTGCCTTGGCACAAAAGCGAGCCACAATGCATTGACTATAGTATAATCTGACACCCAAATGTGTTTTTATTGTCGAGCTCAGTAAATTACATCATTTTTTTCTGATGAAGTAAATTAAGTCGCGTTGTGAAATACGTGATATATTCAATTCAACCTGCCATCAAAAAAGTCTGAAACTTTGTAAACTAAGGTGATGTCTTATCCACAATGTATTACTCACACAAGTGTACTGCACAGATGATTACATCGTGGGGACAAAATGAAAGGCGAAACAACTAACTGGTCGGTTTTGTGTTAGGACTAAAATTGTTTACCAAAATTGGTCCCGGGGTAGTGTCGTATTGGTATCATTAATACACCCAGATAAAAACGTGACAACATTCTTAAGAAGGCATGCCATCGAAGCAATTTTGAACTATGTAAAAAACATGCCAATGGAACTGAAATAGCAAGTTGCTGTCGCAATTTAAATAGGTGATCTACGGAAAAGAAAACTTGAATCGATATCTCATTTTTTCTTCAAAGAAAGTTTTATATTCCGAAAAATTCAAATACCCTGCTGTGTTTTGTGATTTATTTGAAACCCATGCACTTTCAGTGGTGATAAGTTTTAATTATAAAGTTTGAAATTAAACTATTAAAGACTTTTTAGACTTTTTCAGGAACAAGAATTATAACAGTTTGAAGGATGCTTTACACGGGTGCTAGGCAACTATTTTTCAAAGTGATACATATACCAAATACAGAATGGCTTAATTTGATTATTTGATCCAGCTTTTAGTGCTGGAATATCTTCTATATGTTTTAATGTTTTTTTTTGGTAAGTCTTATGATTGCGATTACATGGTATCTTTCATACTGGAAACAATCTTCTCATGGAGTATATGTTTTCGGATTGCAAAATTGGTATTCTGTTTGTTGCCATGGCAACCGACTCTTGAAAATTTTTATCTCAAATCGGTAGTTTGTGTTTGTCTTCATGTCAGTCATACTTTGTGTGAATTTTTTAAGTGATAACTTTGATACTTACGACATCACAATAGTAGTATTAGTGATAATCATAATAGGCAGAATATGACTATTGAACAGAAGCAATATAAACGATTTATCCATAAAGAGTAGATACCGTGTAATGTTGCGCAGTCACTAAGGGTAATAGCGTTTTAGTCTTACAAAAAACACTAGTTGGAACCTGGTAATTCAAGCTCTCGAGTGCGAATTTTCAGGTAGCGAGGTACTTTTCACGCGTGAAAAGTATCTCGTGCTCATGACAGAAGAGCGAGGTCTGGGTCATGGTTCGGTATATGACGTGAAAGCCAGCTAGCTTTAAAGGAGCATCAAGCGTTTGAGGTGTCCTGAGGTGGTTTGTGAAGAGCTAACTCGTTTTCGAGGGCGAGGTCCAATCATGCTGCACTAAGAAACGCAAACTAGCGCACGATGATTTCATCATTGACCGTTAGTCCCTTATGTTTCTTCTGAGTTGGCCCAAAAAACTAAACGCTGGTTGGTTGAACATTCATGGTATTCCTAACAAACTCGGATTAGAACATGTTCTGCTCTGGCTATATCTTCACGATATTAGTATTTCATATGAGACACATACTGTTTTCTCTTTTTTGGTCGAACTTTGCACGTAATTAAAAGCAGAAATGCGAAAGCTATCCAGGCAATTATGGCAGTTTCGATCTGCTATTGTCTTGTCGATAACATTTGGTGTGTGCATGTGGATTGTGAATATGACTTTGTGGTCTTTTGAACTTTTTGTTACCCAGGGATTGTTTCCTAGGAAGCTACTTGGCTCCCACAGATTCGTTATAGTTGTCGGAATTTATCCTGGCGTCCATTCAAGTGAAAACAGCAGACAATTTTGAAACTAGAAGGAATATAGCGAAATTATGAATCAGTGCACAAAGCCTCCACATTCACCCTCTGAGACATAAATGCCCAACCAAAGTTCCTGTAAGTCCAAGAATGTTTGAGTCTTGTGGGGAACTTGAAGGTGTGTATCATCATGTAATGTCTTGCAATAAGTTTAAAATTTTAAGCGAAACTTTGCTTAAGAATATGAGATGTCTCTTTTGAGTTTGTATCATACAATAATCACAAAATGTTAAGACTCATCATGACACTACGACAAATTAATATGTACTTTCGTACAAATTGTAAAAAAAAATCGACATCATTAAGAGGAAAATCAGCCTGATTGTTTCATTTCCAACCCCTAAAAACCGTTCGCCTGACAGACCCGCCCCATGCGGTTTGGTATTTTGGGCCGTCCAGCATTCAGTGCTATGGTAGGTTGCACCTGGCCCTTGGGGACAATGCCGGCGGTGGGTCTGGGTAGTTTTTTTTTTCCTGATCTTTTACTTATGTGTATCTTTTCACATCTGTATATACATGTATATGTATATCTATCTTTTTTTCAAGTCTAGATGTGTACACGTTTGGACTAATAATACTCTGTGACCACAGTGCTGTTGTTTTTTTTTTGTGTTTTTTTTTTGGTGATTGTCGCTCTGTATATGTGTTGTGTCACCTTTGACAGATTGCTGCAATGATGTACCAGCGTAGTCAATAAATGTTCATCCATTCAAGTGAATTGAGGTTGGTCGATGCTGTATCATTTTCCGCGATTTGAACCCTAGGTGAAGCAATAAAGCCAGTGAGCTAGCTAGAGATGATATGAGGTTATCCATTACTCTATTTTCAATCCTAACGATAACAGGGAACTAATATACTTATACACTCATATAACAACTGAGGCTTTTGTCATTTTCAAAAAGCTGAGGTTTTAGTCGGCTCACTGGAAGAGTGGTAGGACACTTAGGAAATAGCCTTTCGATTATTAGAATTCGACGTGTGTGTATTCTCTTGAGATCTGGCCCATTCAGTGTGTTACTATAATGTCCAGCAGAGTCAGCATATGGCGCCTATTCATGCTCTCCTCAGTACTGTTTGACAGTCAAACGTTGAAGTGTCAGGACCTAGGTGATGTGCTTGAACGTGAGAGTATGCCCGGCGACCATGGGTTGCACCATTGGCAAATCAAATCTATATAGTGACCTTTATTGTCGAACGAAAATGGTTTACATCGTATATAGACAGAATCATATCACACTGGGCCTGTTCAATAACTATTCATATCAGTATGCTCTCATAATTGAATAAACACATCATACTATATGCACATGGTACAAAACATGACGAGGAAGAAACGTTTACAGGTCTATGGATAGTCGACTATAATGACTAGAAATCAGTTCAAGCTATTTGTATAACCATGCTCAAATGGCACAACAATAAACAATTTGGGTTATAGTATGACAATTTTATTTGAACTATAGATAAATATATCTTGTAAGGCACTTTGAATAGTTGTAGTGAGTGTTTGTCCTATAAATATTTAGGAAGTTCTTCAAGATGAAAGGTCGCTTATACACAATTGAAAATAGGACATAATACGTTCGACATTTAGATAGGTGGATATTTTGGCTTGGCCTGGCATCATGATCGTGCTTTATGGAATTTAGTAAAACCATTTTTGTACAGTTATGAGGTGCTTCAAATTATATACTTTATACATGAAACTCACAGTAAGATATTTGTTAACATTTCAGAATTCGATTACTTTCAACCCATCAAAAATTGGAGCTGTGCATGCAAAACGTGCATCAGCAAAAGCCACTAAACGTATTACTATATTTGGTAGTGTGACAAGTTGATCTAAATCTGTTGAGTAAGTATATATGCCAAGTAATGTTGCAATATGTAAAATTTTTTTAGGTTAGAACATAAAGTTTTAGATTATAGACTTCACAGAATGTTGCCTCACTTTGTAGATAATAACGACTTTACTGATCTTTCTTGACATATAGGAATTATGGAATTTCAAGTTCAGTTGATCATCAATCCAGACAGCAGGAATTAACTCTGAGCTCTTCATCAGACGGGTTCATCAAGTATACTAACCATCTGTTGTTCGTTTGAGAGTACCATGATTCATAACGATGTTGTTCTTTCTTTCAATGTGGACTGATAATTTGTTAACTTTGAAGCACTTAATATAGTCATTCAGTAAATCATTTAACGTTGAGTTTAAATTTTCAATATTTCTATTAGCGAACAATACGTTTGTATTTTCTGCAAATGATAAAAGAAAAGCATAATCAGAAACATTGCTAGTGTCATTAATATGTAAGAGAAGAGGAAAAGCAATGGTCCGAGTATGGCTCCCTGTGGTGCACCGCAAGTTATTCACGGTGTTTCCGATAACTCATTGTGGAAGTAAACAAACTGTTTCCTGCTCACCAGGTAACTTTGAAATCAGTCTCCTGCAGAGGCTCTTATTATTAAAAAAAATGTAATTTGTCACAAAATATTTTGTGATCAACAGAATCAAAAGCTTTACTGAGATCCAAAAACACAATAGCAACATAAGTTTTATTTTCAAAACTTGGTTATCTTCTGAATAAGGTAACCGGGACCCATATATGTACTATGATCATGCGTAAAATTGAATTGAAATTTGCAACGAATGCTATTTTGTTCATTTTTTCAGCAGTTGATTATTAAGAGTTCTTTCAACAACTTTTAGAAATGCCGATAACAGAGAAATAACACGAGAATTTATAAATATCTCTGGATAAGCTTTTCATAGATTGGAATAATCTTTGCTAATTCAATTGCATCAGGAAAAATACCATGTTACAAGGAAAAATTAGCAATACATGTTGTGCGTTTGACAATCCACTTTGATACATCATATAGAGGCATGTATTTATCCCTAGCTGATGAATATTTGAGAGACACGAGTATAATTTATTTGTCACCATTGATACCCAGTGTAAAAAAGAAACAATGAATAGAGTGACCACTCAGGTATACAGTGGGGAGCATTTTGGTTTGTGGAATAGAACGGGACCATATTTCCAAAAACCTTGTGATTTTGTTCACAATAGCGTGATCATCTGTAATAATTTGGCCGTTATATTAAACTGGAGCTTTATTCGAGTCACTTTCCTTTTTTTCCCAATTCGATCATTAATAACGTTCCATATCTTTGATTGGTTGGACTTGTGTCCCTCAAAAAATCCTGCTATGATATTTTTGAAGCAGTATGTTAGTAAGTTTGTTTCGAAAATTCCTAAATACATCAATATATAAGGGTGCAATTAACTTTGTCAACATTTTTCGTCAAGTGACAGCCCTGGATCTGCATTTCAACATCATATACAGCGATGCAGAATACATCGCTTAAAGCTGGTAGTTTATAGGCAATAAGAAAGTTTTGCCCTACGTCGTCAACAGAAAAGAAATAGATGCTGAACTGTTTTCAGCATTTCTTTACAAATCCGACAGGTGGGTAAATGTATACTGAACCAAACAAATAACGCAACTTTTTCATTTGGGTTTATTTTCACATTGGAACTGTATTTAAAGTTCAGAAATATACGAACCATTGTTAAATCAGTCTAAAATAATGCACCAAGTAGTGTGACCTCAACGTCGAGTACCATGACCTTGCCATGGGGTCATTGTCATGAATTAAGAGGGACTACAGCAGGCTATTTAACGACGTCTCTGACACCTGAAATTAAGGTTGCCAAGTCTTTGATTCTGGGACAGGAAAAGGCCACATTGAAATCAGCCCAAGCGTACCTGTGTGCAAGGATATGAGGCTTTCAAAGTTTGGTGGTTGTGCTGAATCAAGGACAACTGCCGGATTCAGTGTTACCCACATGACTAAAACATTCACACCTTTACTGGTTGGGTGTAGCCCCTCACGGACAATAAAAGGGCAGCATGGGATTCATTTGGCACAGTATTCCAAGACCTATGGGTCGATTAACAATAGTAGATCGGGGGAGAGGAATTGGCATGCTACAGGCTGGTTTATCTGCAGCAGAGGTGGCAAGAAGACTGCACAAGTCCACAAATCCACTATATCCAGACTTGCTACAAGATTCCAGGAGTCTGGGGCCACAGCTGATAGACAGCGTCCTGGGAGATCAAGAGAAACCACACCTGCACAAGACAGACACATCAGGGTGTCACATCTGCGGAACAGAACTCGACCAGCCACTAGAACTGCACAACAGACACCTGGCAGAACCAATAACAGAATATCTGCCCAGACAGTCCGTAATAGACTACAAGAACACCATCTACACGCCAGGCGTCCTTACAGGGGTCAAATTTTGACACAGGCAAGAAGGCAAGCCCGACGACAATGGGCTACTGCCCATACTCGCTGGACCCATCAACAGTGGAGGGATGTGCTATTCACCGATGAATCCCGCTTCACCCTCTATCATGCAGATGGTAGGACATGTGTTTTGCGATGAAGGGGAGAACGCTACTCAGATGCCTGTGTGCTGGAAACAGATTGATTTGGAGGTGCATCAGTGATGGTGTGGGGTGGAATTTCATTCACAGCCAAAACTCAGCTAATCTTCATTGAAGGCTCAACTCCACTTGCTTCAACAGGACAATGCTTGGCCCCATGCCACTAGGCTGACGATGGATTTTCTGCAAGGAGAAGGAATTAACGTTTTGCGATGGCCAGCCTTCTCACCTGATAGCAATCCCAGTGAACATCTTTGGGACTACCTTGACCAGCGTGTTCAGAGACGGGATCCAGTGCCCGCCAACTGCCAGCAGCTTCGCCAGGCTCTTCAAGAAGAGTGGGATCATGTGCCCCGGCAGATGGTGCAGCGGCTAGTGTCATCCATGCGCCGACGTTGCATAGCGTTTACAGATGGTGATGGTGGTCACACACAGTATTAGTGGACATTCCAAATTGTGAACTTTACAAATCAATGTTGCCCTGTTTATTGCCAGCTGGTCGTGCCCTCGTTGACAGTTTCAAGTTTTTGTTTTTCACATGTTATGCCAAAAAAGACTGCAGAATATGGATCTAATTTGTTTCTGTGATATGAAAGTAACAACAAATATTTAAGTAAAAAACTTTAAGGGTTGCGTTATTTGTTTGGTTCAGTATAGATTTACAGGAAGTAGAATCAGTGTATCTTCGTGGAATTAAAGGACTACAACGGGTTAAAGGTACTACAGCTCACGGCAGACAAAAGTTGGTTTTTCACCTTTAGAAGAGTTTGTCATGTCCAAATAGAAAGACGTTTTCGAAACGAGAATTATGGGTCGAGCTGATTTACAATATGACCCACCTTTATTCCCCCCCCCTGCATGGCCCGACGTGAAGCAATTAGTAGAAGTGTGTTTATAAATAGGTTTTTGCAGAGATAGGATATTTTGGGTGAAGGCTGGTCTCTTAGGGGACAAGATTGTAATAATCAGTGTTCATATCATACAGAGAGTTAATCCATTTCTGTTCACGTGCTGTACACCAGAAACGCAAATAGCTGCATACCAGAACACATACCAGTATCATTTATTGCACTCCGCCTGTCCTCTCAGAGGCTAAGGAATAAACTTTGGCGATGGTCTCGCATTCCATGCAAAAACCGACTATGTGGTCGTAGCATGGTGCTGGATGAACCTTATGCCCTTCAATGGTGCATTTCGTTAACAAAATCAAAAGGCGTTATTTTAAACCCGCACCCGTGGATCCTCATTGTGTAAGTAATGCCGCGGGTGTTAACCACTTCAAATCTATTCAGGACGTTTTGCTGTATTCAAGCCACTGTACTTTTTTTGACCATGCGTCAATAAAGACCCACTATGGTACATATATATATATATATATGTGTGTGTGTGTGTGTGTGTGAATATATATAGTTATGCTTTGGTGGTTTATGGGCAGAATTGTAATCCTCATACCGTATTGTGGGCAGTTGTTGGGTTTATCGGCAGTTGCAAAATTCCGATAAAGCATGTTTGCCTTACATTCAATGCGCTACCTAGGGGATTTCAGAAACGTACAAATTAGCAAATATGCCCAGATATTATGGCAAGCTATAAATGCCCAGAAATTGTGATAAGCTATACTTGGTATATACTGCCCACGGTCCGGTTTGAGGATTATAATTGACCCGCAGACAATGGGCATGACCCACAATTCGGCTGTAGGACTTATTCCATTGTATATTTTATGTGGGCAGTGTATAATTGCCCATAAACCACCCAAGACACACACACACACACACATATATATATATATATATATATATACAAAACCGAACATATATATATATATGTGTGTGTGTGGTTGTGTGTGCCTAACCTATAGGTAAAATGATATAATAACTAAGAAAACAGTGTTTAAAGGCCCTTACTAATGTTGAAACAGATAGTAGACAAGCACATATATATCTGGGACAAGTTTCATTGTGTCATATTTGCTTATTCAACTGTCTCTTTACTACCAGTTGACAAGGGCATGAATTTGGAACAGTTCTAAGCCTTGGTAAAGAGGCTTACAATTGGTGCTTTAATGTGTGGAATCACATTGCATATTTGTACTTGCACAAACCAAACTCCACTGTCACATGCCACATGCTATGCTGCTCATATATAATGCAAATGGGGTCTCTGGTTGTAATAGCGAACACGTATCGAGCACACTTAGTCTTACAGAATGAATTCTAAATTGATATTGCCCATTGTGAGCTTGAATTTGTAGTCGTGCAGTTGTACTTGTGTAAGATGACTTTATTCCTTTTAAAACGGCCCCCCAGGTAGCAAGTGCATGCAGGTTTACATACTTTCACAGTTCTTACTTCATCATGCATACAAGTACTTCATACCTCGTGGCAGAGTTATCCAGGCAAAGTTGGGAAATCAAGTTACATTAAGCAACTGAAAAAAAACACAAAACACTGAATTAAGCTATAAATTTTCTCCAAATGGCGCAAGGCAGTAGCCTTGTGAAAAATAATGTTGACCGGATCATGTTCACATTTTTTTTTATTAAAGATCGTATGTGTGACTATAGTTTGTCAATAAAGGTAGCCTTTCAGCATAGTAAATGGTAATCACTTTTGGTCATCGACATTGAAAAACAAGGAAACCATGTTACATTTGCGTCCTGACTGCATAAAAATCGCCTTGCTAACTCCACGTGAATAGACTGTACATGCAAATATATTTGCATGTACAGTCTTTTATATCTGCATGAAACTATTTCACATGAAGATCACTTTCTAACAAGAAGCAATGAAAAGCAAATTTCTAAAAAAAATATTGGCAAACGGTATAAAAACTGGTCACAGTTTTTTTTCTGATTTGCTGATTGTTACAAATTAACACTTAGTCTCCCACTTCTGTTTCAAATCTGGGACAAGAAGAATCTAGCCCCTTTTCCTTCTAATAAGACGGATGTGTCAAGACTGCCTAGGCGGCTTTTAGCGCGTGGTTGAGATCAAGTTCCCGAACCCACAGCATGCAGACCTGTAAACTAGGGCTATCCTGCCTTAATAGGGCTCATGTACAATTTTCATTCAAACTTTGGTTTTTGGTTGCAGACAAATTAGGCAAAACAAATTGAAGCAGACAATATTTCAGCAGCATGTGATATAGGCACGTTTAATGAGGAAGGGTCAATATTACTGAGACATGGCCCACAAATGTTTCCCTGGGAGTTTAAGTTACATTCAGATGTGTTCACATGCTACTTTGGCTCATGTTTGTCAGCCAGGTTTCAATGATGTTCGGAAGCGACCTGGAAATCAAACATATTATTGTGGCTAGCACTGCATATATCTAAAACCGTTTGCACATTCTGATATTGACATTTTGACCAGGTGGGCTACATTAACATGTGACTCAAGGCCACGCTAAGAAAAACTACAGAAACACAAAAAAGCGACAACAATGACGGAGACACATTTACAGATACTTGTCAAATGCTATGCAAAATTTACATAAACATTGTCGTAGAGAAATAGTGTTTAATAGAAATGAAAAATCCGACCTTAATTTGGCGTTGAAATGACGTTTGTTTTTAATTTCAGTTGCAACTTTACCTTTTGGTATATTTGCATTAATACTTTAAACCACCAAGACACAAATTGACACAAATGTATCACATCATGTACCCAACAGCCCGCTACGCCATCTTTCGAAATTGCTGAACTTTATTACCATATAAAACTTTCTGTATGATTTGGGTGTTAATTGAAAAACACATGCTTGTTGTAATATTATGATCTATATCAATATCATTAAATATATATGAAATGATCCAAAGTTTTTGAACACGAGAGCCTAAAATGATAATAAAAATATTACGGTATATTTTCGATACGGTTATAGCTGATCTAACTGCTCATCAACAGCAATAGTCACTTTCCACTATTCGAAAAGAAGAATGTAATTAACCAACATCTATCAGACATCACTTTTATCACCGTGAGAGTCATAAAACTAGTTTGTGTTATTTTACAATGTTCCCAAGCTTGAATTTAGGTGCTAATGAATTTTTTGCTAATATTTGACGAGAAAAATAATATTTTATAGTAAAAAATTATACTTGGCACACTGTCTAGGATTGCACCCAAGCTGCCTCAATAAAAGCTGTTGACCAAGTTAAGAGTTACAAGCACTGTTAACGTACGTAAGAACAGCGTCCAAATACGTTATTACACAATAAAGGTGTGTGTACATGGTCAAAGTGCGCCATCCACAGTAAATATGCATAAACATTATCAAAGTGCAACAACTATGGTAAAAGTAAACATTTAACATTAGAAGCCATACGATATGGTGTAAACATATTATCCCATATTTCCTTACATGCAACATTTGTCGAGAAGCGAGACCTACTGCCAATCTGCTTTACAGGTAAAGCTCTTAATATATAGTAATGAAGCTCATATTTGATCATTTTAGCTTTTGAACAACAATGGCAGAGGTATTTTTGTTCATAGTTTGTGAGATGCCACTCGATCGCCATACTAATACAGGGGCTTAAAATAAGAAACACCATGTGTGTATTTGGGCGATCCCTTCATAAAATTGAAAGAAACTACATCTTTGGTGTGGTAAATGTCCAAGTTCACTTGCTTATGACACTGATTTTATTTTACATTCTTGCAGTTACAGACAAGTGTAGTGAACACAAATACAAATTTGAGTTTCTGTCATGAATCATCGTTCCTCTTTACATGCCAACATCTAACAAACGAACCTCTTGACATTGTTAACATTACTTTTGTATACTTTTGTATAGATTCACTATTGCTTTGTTGCATTTCAGCAGTAATACTCCTCGGAAAAAGACTACCTCAGCCTGCGGGCAAGCTCATGCTTGGGAAACCCAGCCTCCAATATGCTGATGATTTTGCACCTGCCAAAGTCAGAAATCTGCGAGGGACCCGCACGCCATGGCATTTCACATTCGAAATGATCCCTGTATTGACAATAACCTCTTATTTACAAAACCCACTGGCAAACCAACTGCAAACACACACTTAGCCCTTCCTGGCCGTTTTTCCCACTGTGTTACTGTTCAGACATACACCTATCTTTTAAAAATATGTTACATAGCATTTTATGTGATACCCATATTTTCTTTACGAACCATTGTTTACAGCAGGTCATCTTACACCAATGGGGTAGCCTGGTTTTCTCCAGAAAATTAAGATGGTACCTGCAGAGTCTGAGATTTGAGAATGACGTTTGCAATCTCGCATTATAACAGATGCAGTAGAAGTATCGAAAATGGCACTGATAATAGGTAAGTCTTTTCTGCTCAAGATACGTACAATTCAGAACTAAAATCCAATATTCTATCATGTAGGTCATTATTTCGGTCTGGGATACAAAATAGGAGTCATGGTAACAATTTTGAATAGCATAAGTGTGTTAAAATTTTAAGTTTGTGTTAATTGTTTCATTATCTTATGATAGGGTATGGATTCTTAAGATTAAAGGACGTTTATGCTACGGTTTCAACCTCTGACACTGGAGCTGAAGTCTGAGATTGTTTGCGATAGGCATCACTGCCATACACAGATGATGACGCCATCTTATCCTGAATGGACTTCGGGATGCATGGACATAACTTGCGAAGAAATACTATATAGCCATGGCGAAAACGAGGATTGGTAATCCCATAGAGGACAGGGTTTAGTGTGCTGTTCATGTGATATAACATTACTGTTATGCTGTAAACTGCACGCGGATACTTGTTTTCCATATCCACTAGTGGAGATCTCAGAATAGCCCAAGGAGTCACGCAAATGAGCATTGTCAAAAGTACCGCCAGCAGCGTCCGGGCCAAACGCATCTCTTGTTTGACATGAGCCTTTTTCATGGTTTTATCTTCCTTGCTCAACTTTTGGAGACTCTTTTTGGACTGATGCACTGAATGAAATATCAATGAATACAAGATTATGACCACACAGATGGGTATCAACATGTCAGTGACTACCACAAACGTTGCAAATTCAGGGGAATAGAGCCTGCTGGCAGTGCAAAGTAGAGCCTTCTTGTCATACACTACCTCGCCTAGACCCAGCAGTATAGCAATCACTGGTACTGCTGTGTACAGCCACAGGAAACTAAACACAATCAATGTGCCTTTACGACTGAACATAGCAGAATAGTATTTATTATGACAGACACATACATAGCGATTCAAACCGATAAACGCTAAACTTGCTGGCGACCCACAACAGGCGAGGGCACAAGCAACTCCAAAGAAGAGACAAAGGCTTGGTCGCTCCAAGTAAAAATTATCATTGAAAACCACTGGCATCAATGAAAAAGGTTCTACAATTCCGGTGATGCACAGATCAGCCACAGCAAGGTTGACTATAAACATATTAGCAACGGACCGCAGAGTTTTGTTCGTTAGGATTGAAAAGATAACTAAAAGATTTCCAAAGAATCCAGGCACCGCACACATTGTGTACCCTATTACCATCACCATGGACAGTGCGAGGTTGTCTTGCAAAAGACTTGAGTAGTGAGTGTCAGTAGGGCTTATGTTCACCCAAGATTGATTAGTGGTAGAGGCTTCAAAATCAATAAAGCTTTCAGTCTTAGGCATTTCAGTGGATACGTTTATGTGATGACGTTGGTTGCCTGTAGTTTTAAGAGTGACCACAAACGTGGCAGTGTATCCAGTAGACATAGCTTGTGTATTCATCAGTACTTATAAAATGCGGGCCGTTTTTGGAATCTCCAGAGGTGTAAATGTCTTCCTTCAATTGTAATACCTGCAAGGAGAGGGGAAATGGTTAAACAGTTGTCACAATAAGCCATATTTCTTTAAACATATGAAGTTTTGAAAATACACTGTATAAACTTAAATAATTATTGTAAGACAGATAAAGATCTATGTTAATGATGCTTTGTAACAGATTTATAATTAACTATTCATTGGTACTTCTCAAATAAATAAAGACCAGACTCGGTCAACATGAAGTTACATAAACGACAATCACGTGAGAACTTTTCCTTGCTGTAACTTTGACCTTTTCCTGGTAAGAATAAGTTTATATCCGTAACTTAACTGGCAAATTGCTAAGCATTCAATCCGAGCCGAGGCGCCAGTTGAACTAGGTAGCTTTGAAGAAAGTCATCAGATTTTTTCCATAGAATAATTTTAATCCTGAGAGTAGACTGTATCAGCCTCGTCACAAACGATATTCTACATACAAAGGCTTTCAGGGCGATTTTAGCTGAAAAGCATTGCATAAAGAGATATTGTTGAGTTCAAATTGTATCACCATAGGAACTCCATTAAACCTACATACTGTATAGTATGGAAAGTAGAAGATATTTATTAGTCCATGAGCCAGACTGAAAATTGGTACCATCTGAGGGCACCAAACGAAACCTTTATACCTGCGTTGGTACACCTTATGGTATAACAAAAATGCATGATGGACTTTCCAGCTGGAGCCCGTTATTGCAATTTTAAAATTTTATACCTAGACGGCCCAAAAATGCTGTATATGGTGAATCATGTTTTGTTATAGTTGGCCTGGCTGGAAAAGATAGCATAGTGTTCTGAGAGAGCGGCCTTAAAAAGATATGCGGTCTCTCATCAGAGGGGTCTCCCAAGAGAGGTACCCCTGCAGATGTATTTGAAGTTAATATATTCTTGGCTCCTGCTGTTGGGGGTATTGTTGCACTCTTTCTCTCCATCTGTTATATCTTTGCTCTTTTTGGTAGGTGTCTCTTGTTTCTCTTGATTGTCTCTGGTTTGTTTGTGGTCTCTGTCCTCTTTGATCTGTGTAGCCTTTTTGCTCTTGCAGAGGGCGCCATCGTGTATTTGGGCGTGGTCCTCTTTCTAAAGACGGAAACTCTTTTTCAATTTTTACATTTAGACCTAGTTCATATTTCTGACCTTGGTTTTGTCCGTCCAATAGGTCTGTGTCATGTCTAAGTTAAAATACATGAAATATATTGTATGTAGGGAAGTCTGCGTTTCTGCTATTTTCATTCCTAGCTACCATTGCAAAAGTTCCTCGTCTGTTGTTTCTAAAGGGTCCCATACATTGGTTAAACATTGACAAAATTAATGCTATTTGTCCTTTAATTCTGATGTCATGTCGATACAATGAACCCACAGCTATTGCAAATAATAGTTTGGTTTTGTAATATTTACAATCAAGGGAAATCTACATTCATTTCAACAACCTGCATCTAATTGATTTTTTATGTTCAAGTTTACAATTCAATTTGGCCAAAAGGTGGTATCGATTGTGCTATGTTAATATGTGTCATGTAAATTAGGCATATAGTGACAGACTGAGTAAAAAACAATATACGTACGTGGCGGTATACATTTTCATGCATATGGATACCGCTAGCTTGTCTATGGGTTCCAACTTCTCCAAGCAGGAAGACTGTCTTACTGATTGGCACTTTCCTTACCACGAATAAATATTGATTAGCATTGTTTATCAGTGTATGAAAGTTCCTCAAAGTTGATTAGCGGTTGTTTGGATGAAGCATATATTGACCTGTTCAAGTTACCTTATTCTACAATGTTTAGCACTTTCACTATTATAAATCTATATTAATTAGCAATGATTAGCAGTCTTTGCACATTTATTAAAATTGATTAGCACCTCCATTTCCTCAAGTTTCCATTTCAATTAACAAACTGTGATTCAAATCTTGCTACCTTTTGCCTTGTGACATGTATACTCACAAAACGAATCACTATGCAGAATTTTTTTCACCTTTTGAACAAAATAACATACATCTATTTAATTGCGTTTACGGACTAAAAGCTGTGCCGCAGAAATGTCCATCACGCTGTTTTGAGTTCCTGAGACATAAACCAACCAAAAAAGCATTGTTAAGTTTGATGCTCTCAGATGGTACCAATTGGTCAAAATTGGGCCCTCAGCTCATGGACTATATGTAAAGTTGTGTTTTTTCTAGAATATATTTAGCTTATGCTTCTGTTTATTTTGCCCTCTTTGGGCTGAAATTTAGAATCTCAGGTGAGGTATCATACAGTTACACTTTGCCACTGGTGAATGTGAGAACACAGTCACTCACAATACTCAGGCTTGAACATGTCCTGCATTAGCACTCTCAGTAGATTTGCACAACTGTACGATCCATGTTTGAAGAGTACAGTCAGGTTCAGATAGCCTTGTACTTTAACTTTGCTAAACATCTAAAGAAACACCTTGGCACCTTCACACGGCAACTTTAGCTGACCGCTTGCGTTACACGGGTGCAAATAAACAATAAAAGAAACAAACATCCGACACATGAATATTTGGGTTGGCAATTTCCAATATGGCGCCTCCATTAGGGATTTCTGCGAAAAAACGATATATGAGAGGTGTCTTAATAATTGACTGAATTGCATTACATTTTGGTATAAAAGTACAAAATATAAAGATACATAGCCTACTGTAGAGTTCGTGCCATCATATGTATAGTACACAAATTTTCATAACCACGTTTGACCGTGGCTTACATCATGTATTAACAGTCACAGTTCCAGTCTATCAGCAAATACACATTCCATTATGTGTCTACAAGGGACAAACCGGTTTCTATTGTCTCGGCAATGTGGACAAATAAATCAGATGACTTGAATCAAGACATCACAAGTGCGTTTCCACCTGTTGTTTAAAATCCTACAAAGTGAACAACTTTACGATCTTATTGTCCTCCACGTGCTGAAAATCAGATCAGTTGTCTTCCTCAATATTTTATGAGCTTCCAAAATATGTTAAGGTCGCCCAACATATTGCAAAGTTTGACAATTGGCCTAATGTGTATGCAGTGTTTCAGTTCCACCGCAATTAGTTATGTAATGAGCATCACAATGAATTAATTTCTTGATATGCATTCCCCCAGCGCCTTGAGAGTCTGTCAAGGGGACCATATTATGCAACATTGAACTTCTATGCATGGCACAGTTTCATGGTACAAGTGGTATTCCAAGCCTTTTTATTTCTGAACTGTCGAATTTGGTGTTAGTTTGCTACGTCTCCAATGATCTTAAAAAACAGGTCAAGGCACCTAAAACTTTACAAAATTTGGTCATTGTAGTTTACATTATTGGTGCAAAGTTACAGGATTAATCTCAATTTAGCATCAAAATGTAAAATTTAATGTACTTTTCACACCTGCAACTCTGGTTCCACTTGACACCACAAGGGGCACCACCAGGACCTAACACTACATAGACTTGGGTCTGTAAAATGTTTGCTGCAATGGTATATTGATACATGTGTATAAGTTTAGAGGATAATTACCATAAGAGAGAGAGAGAGAGAGAGAGAGAGACAGAGAGAGACAGAGAGAGACAGAGAGAGACAGAGAGAGAGAGAGAGAGAGAGAGAGAGAGAGAGAGAGAGAGAGAGAGAGAGAGAGAGAGAGAGAGAGAAAGAAGCAACTATAACAACACCCAAAACAAATCCTGAAATATATTCCCTCGGTGACCGTGAGGAACTTGGTCAAGTTCAGCCATGTAATGCAACATGGAACTTCTACATATGATATACATTTCTGGTACATTTGGTATCATTAGCCTTATTCAATTGCATCATTTTGAATTTTAATGTTTTCAACACCTTTTATCTGTCCTTTTCGTGATACTTTATGACTCGCCACTAGTTCCATGTGTGTGTGTGTGTGTGTGTGTTTATGTGTATGTTTTTTTTCCTTGCCTGATCGACATTCCTATCAAGTTTCGTAATGATTCATATAGAACTCTTCGAACAACAGCATTCCCCCTATTTCCAGATTGTGGCTTATATATTACATATCATTGTTGGTGACGTCATCAGTATCAAACTGAACCTACATATTTATACACTTGATAAGTTTTGGATGAAGAAAATCATATTTTGGACACCGTGGATTTTATCCTTTCACAGGCCCGGGCTGACGGACAGACAGACAAGCTATATAAATAGTGTTTGCTAACTGTGAGTATGTGTAGTGCAAGAATAGCAGAAAATAAATTGAACAATCTGTTCAGGCATTCTGGAGAAAACAATGACAAAATTAACTCCCATATTCATAATACTCAAATTCCCGGACATGCCTTTTATATGATAGCGACCGCTTGCCTTTACCTTCTATATGGTAAAGACAACCCAAGTTAAGGAAAACATGAATGTGAAATATCAGCAAATACATAAATACATACTGTGAAGCAAGTTCTTGCTTATAATAGCAACACATTAAAAATGGTATAAACTAATACTTGCATAAAGATACATAAAGTAGTAAAATTCAAATTTGGACCTCATCTGAGAAAAGGAATTCATAAATATTCATGTCTCTTTCGTGCAAAGAAACCACATAGACCAGGAAGCATCAAGCTAATGGCACAGACTGATTGCCTGGAAATCCCAGCCCGCACAAAGGTGTCACAAATGGACAAATATCATTTGAAAATCCACAAATTTGCAAGTGTAATAATTTGAACAAACTTGGAAAGCAGCCACCCAAGGTACATGCAAGCCAAGGTTAAAGGAAATCTGGTACAAATGGCTTTGGAGAAGTCAAAAATCGGATTTGTGGACGGACGCAGGAGAGGAGAGCATCTTATAAGTCAATTGAACTCATAATTATTGATGTTTCTGACAATTATTTCGGCCTACATTTTGACAAACAATATGCCCTCTGTCCTTTAATTTTGTTATACTCTTCAGAAATATCATTTCGTAGCAGTCTGATGTATATTTCTTCTCTTCTGCACTGTCAATGTTAAATTTAGACATCGGTTACAAGAATTCCAGGAACTGCTTTCATTTATACTATGGGATGTTTGCATTGCTTCAATCAATGGAGCTTGGCACATGGTGGCTTAGCCTTAGGTTGTCATAACAATCTTCTGAGTGTGCTGCATACTTTGTGATTTCTCTGTGCGTAAACAGGAATCAAGCTATCTCGCAGCACCCCCCCCCCCCCTCATTTTGATTAAACACAACATAAAACTAATACATTAGTCAAAACTCTAATTCAAACACGTATGTAAGAAACCCGTTAATCATATGTACTGGTTTATGTCATACCAAGCAAATATTTATCCCATAAAATACTACATATTAACAATGCATTCGTACAAACGTTTCCACTTACCGATCACCGATATTGAGCGTAGAGAGACCTCATTTTATCTCAATAACTTATGCATCGTGCGTAATCATAGTATTAAAAATTTCACAACTGTATTCCACCCTACATCTAAATGTACAGCAAATGTACAAGCAACAATGATTATATATTTAATTTGAGGCACTCTGTTGAAACAATTTACGTTCACAAAATGGAGAATACATAACTACATCCAGATAGAAATGTTAATGTGCAATCAGAAACTCCCGAAGGTACATTTATGATACTGTTTTGTCATACGTAATAATAACATTATCATGATGTAGAGGTACCTCGAACAGATGTACAAGTTCACTAATCCAAGATGTATCGCTATACACTCCACTTGATGTGTGGAACGGCAGACACGAGTCATTCAGTCAGTTCAGAAAGGTAACATACCGGGTATATAGATAATTAGACTATGGGGACTTTGTCATTTGCACGGTATTTAATTACAAATTATGTGAATATATACATCTTTTACGTTTGCTGACACAAGCCTGGGCTGGGCTTGGCCTTATCTGGACATTTAAATTGACTTTAAATCTGAGATTATAAAGCTAAAGTCTATTAGCTGAGAAAGATGGCCACCAGTAGCCTAGTCAGCCATCTATGTCTTAATTATTTCTGGTCTAGTACCAGAGGACTGCAGCCATCAGCAGTCTGTTCAATTTTATTTCATGGCACCTTAAATATAAACATGTCCTGGATATTATTACATTAAAATAATTTTAATGAGAATAGGAATTATATGAGTTAATACGTCAATTAACCATTTAATAAATTAATCATTACATGGTTGCACCTGTTTATAGTTTATGTCGTAAATATGGGTCTGAGACCATGAACGACATTGCACCTGAATATCTTTTTTTGTCGTAAGTATGGATCTGAGACCATGAACGAGATAAGCAACGCAAGTGGTACTTCATGGTATCTAATTCAAAAGTTGTCAACGTCAGTTCTCGTATGACCGCTACTTCAGGTAATATGTTGTATACTTGTTATACATGATCTAGTATGATATCACCGATACTGAATGGTTCATGAAGCAGAGTTAGAGCACACTTGCTTCGTCAACCAGGAATTAAACTCCTAGCATCCTGCCGAACTTTCTGCATACTGTCAAAATATTGAAGTGCTTGAAACTAAAATAAATGAGTATGAGCAAAGTCTTGCCCACATAAAACCAAAATTGGAGTCCTATGATAAACTTAAAAAATCGTTGTCAAAAATACAGGAAGAAGTCCATGAGCTGAAGAAAGGACAGGACAAACTCGAACAATACCATCACAGAAATGTCCTCCGCTTGTGGACAAATGAGACTGAAAAAGGGGCTGAGACGCAGACACGCTTGTAATGAACGTGGCCCCGCAAAGTAAAAGGGTCTTTGAATCCAAACGAAATTGATCGGTCACACAGTGTAGGGAAACACGTACCAGGCAAACCAAGGGCAACCATTGTGAAATTTATTTCATACAACTCCAGATGCAAGTTCTACCAAACAATAAGAAAAATACTGGGGTCTTCATTTCAGAGGATTCGAAAGACAATGCACAAACATAACGTACATTGAAGAGGGACAAAAAGATACACCTTTGTTGGTCCAAGGATGATAGAGTTTATTTTCTCGAGCACTACCTGTTGGGGACCAACCAAGATCAAGGTCGCTTGCCTAAATCTTCGGCAAGGTGGAGCTTGACGCCTACATGAGATGATTTCCTGTTCGTACTTGGATTAAAACCAGCAAAGATGAAATGTTCAACCCACAAACTCTACGGTTTTTGCTGATTACTATACCATATACCTCAAATTCAATTCTTGTTGATATTACATGTTTGTTAGTGTAGTACCATCCAGGCTTTTGCAAGATTTTTATGTGAGATGTATACACGCATTTAAAGAAGTACGTTCTTTTGATGTCTACTCGTATGTGTTTTTGATCTCTACTTATTTTTACCGATACTGTATCAAAATTTCAAATTCATACATCTTACTTCACTTGAATATAATTCGTACTTGTATTTGGGAGTGCGAAGCATGTTCTGCACATGCATGTCACGTTTTGTGTTTCCAAGCATACTGATACTCAGGAGTGCATGGTATGGCGTGGGCAGTTTTCACATCTCACCCCTACGTAAGTGTAGCATACAAGCAACGGCATTTGTTCCTGCTTAAGTTTTAATTCTATTGTCAAAATACATACACACTTTATGATGAATGATTAAGGTACCTGGTAACCTGCCATTTTCGACTCAAATAATTCCTGTACACTGAAAGGTATATAGCCATAGTCTATAGTGTGTACCACGTAAAATTGTCTGCTGCATCTCATGCTTTTCTAAGACCAACGTACAGCCTTGGAAACAGCCTTGTAAACTCATCTCGGCAATTTTTATTTTTAATGTTCAAATACACGCCTTTATCATGTCAAGCGATCACAAACCTACGACTTTGGACGCCAGTAACGCCCGTCAACTCAAAACGCAAGTCAAGACAATATCATAGACAATACTGTGTACCGAGTTGCATTGTGTGATGCATTTATACAGCTATCTGTGAGATCTCTTTCATCTAATTAAGAAAGTTTACATAAGTTCCAGATTCATGATAATTTACAGCCTTTGGGATTATATATATTGTGGTGCTCATCACATTCTTGGCTTTTAGTTTCCCCTTACTTTTTTTTTTCATCTAGTTTCATTCTTTTGCACTCACATGTTTAGTTACATTTTTGCGTCACTTGTTAATATTCCGTGTTACGATTTTATGAAAATGACCCAGATAGAGAGATCTACATTCCTGCAACGTAGGGTCATGGACAACGAATGCCTGCTAAAAGTAACATACATGTACACGTCTCCAGACCAATTTCAAAGCATTTAGTTATAATCGTATTGTATTCCAAACGAACAATACAGCATGGCTTCCCAATATTCTCTGACCGCAAAGGGTTGTAGCACTTAACAATATAGAGTGGCCACTGGCCTTTATATGTCTCGTTATGCCTCAAATACTGCCTTTTCGACTTACTATGTTTTTCCCAAAATTAGGAATCATATCATAATCTCCCATCTTGTAATACTATTTGCAAACATCTTTCTCTACGGATTTTTGTGCTATCCATATATAGTTTGCGTATTATGTAAAACGCTTGTCTTATCTATATCTTGGTAGCACAGCCATACCCGTAAAGGTTACCCGTACCCACCTTGGCATTAATTTTTTACTTCATCTTTCCTGGCGAGCACATGTAACGCGTTACACTAGATAAAGTGACTCAGCGCATTGTACTTCTTAGACGTCTCAAATATAAAATATCCCGAGGCTGATCGGACAATCTTCGCATTGACATCTGATTATTATACAAAAAAACTGTCACGTGAACGAATCAGATTTTGTGGAGAAGTATGGTTATTATCAAGACGATGGAGGGAACAATGTAAGGCGTGTAAACTGCCAGTAGAATACTCTTCAAATGAACATTGCGTCAAGAAAATTTCTGTGAAAAACGTCCCTTCAATATAACAATATACCATGAAAGCATTACAAGGGGTATCATGAAAGCCATTCATAAAGTGTCGCTTATTGAAAATTTTATGATCGTGTAGAACATATAATATATGGCAGACCAGTCTCACAATTATGTAAAGTAGTGAACTAAATTACTTTTTATGTACAAGTTTTTTTTCTCTATCTCTCAAAACCACCGATGAGTGTACCTCGAGAACGATACATATATATATATATATACGTGCATGTGTGTGTTGAATAATTACTATATTTCGTGACTTTACGTATCTCAGCAATGTACCTTTAACTTCAGTACGCACTCCCTCTGCTCATGTTCCCCACCATGTTGCATCATTTAATCATAAAAAATAGACATGCTTTGGCTCATTGGCCAACTCTATGAATTTACTGTTTAATGCCCTCTTGGGTTTGCACGCTGTACGTGCGTCGACAATGACAAGGCAGGCTAAGACTCACCCTAGCTGGGCGCAATGGCGGTTCCGTGGTGGATCTAGTTGCAGTGCGTGTTTGCCGCCATGGTGTTTTGGCCGCGCCTATTATTATATAGTTATGCTTCAAGTCGTTTTATGCTACTCTGGGTGGAACATATCCTCTTCAGGCCTTACCCATATGTTGTTGGTGTGCTTTTCCGGGGGGGGGGGATAATTTGAGTGCAAAGCAGAATTATTCTGCTATTTACGTTGATACCAAATGTATATGAATATTTTAGTACATTGTCATTTAATGTTTATTGTTCTGGCCTCTGCGTCTTGTATATACATTGTACGTCTCCATGTTTAGAGAGCTCCTCGATAAGGCATTACCATGCACTTTTGGGTAATGCAAGAAAAATAAATATGTTTGAACTAAACTTCGAACAAAACATTTACGAGGGGTGTCGATACGTCTGTGGCCAGACTAAGGTGATTACTGCAAACAATTTCTCCTTCTGTATACATCAATTCTTTAGGTGATCGTATAAATCGGATCAAGTATATATGCTTGGAATAGCTAAATCTACTTATACTCTTTTCTTTAGGGACAATTTTTTTATCTCTTCCAGAAACAGTTGCTGTCATGTAGCAATGATATTCCACAAAATAAGGGTACCTCATAATTAACCCTTAAATTGCTAGTCACGACTATGGTCATCATGAAATGAATCATGCATAAATATTAATCTTATATCGAAATTCTACATGAAAAATGCATTCATTCAAGTACCAGCAACTCTAGTCTCTGGAAGAGAAATTTTGATGCTTTGGCAAGTCTGGAATCTCTTTGCTGTCATTGTTGGGTTTGGAATTAATGAATATGGATCATGTTTTTTTTGTACTATTATTTAGTTTCAGAAATCATGACCTCAGTCAACAGCTTGCCTCTGCGCACTCTGGGCACATTGCGAACTACTTAACGCAATACCTCTGTTATTTTCTGGTTCATACAGTGATTTTCTAATGTTTTTAGTAATTGGATGTATTGAAATATTAAGACATCCATAAGGTGCAAAGTCGTCTTTGAGCATGGCATTAAACAGCAATGAAAGAAGATACTTAAGTTGTCAGCACCATGAACTATTTGATTGGAAGAGCACTTATTGTCGCCGTCGTGTTTTCGTAGTTTAAGGTGATTGACAGCGTTAGAGACCATATCAATGGATATGTTATGATGAGACGAACACATAGCGCTAATGCAATTGGATTGGAATAGAGATGATATTTCTTTCTCTAAAAGGTCCATTTTCCTTTCAGAATATGAAGCAGACATATGGAGGCTTCGCATTTCTCAGCAAACAAATAAGCAATGCCACTTGGATTTGTGGCACCATCAACCCTTGCAGGCCTTGATCCAGAGCTTTCTTATTTATATATTTATTTGTTTCTTTCTTTCTTTCTTTCTTTCTTTCTTTCTTTCTTTCTTTCTTTCTTTCTTTCTTTCTTTCTTTCTTTCTTTCTTTCTTTCTTTCTTTATTTATTTATTTATTTATTTATTTATTTATTAATTTATGTTTTTTCTGCACAATTATCCACAAATTATTATAATAATGATTGACCATTGCCCTTTCAACTACTCGATGTCCATTGGTGCTATCTGAGTGTATAATTTTCTATATTATAATTCAGACGGGTCTAGTTTTTAAATAGTCTCTTTGAATGGTACAAGGGGCTCCTATAGATGGGTGTATGTCGATGTGTTGGAAGATTTCTTTTGAATATGTATGCCAACCAGAGTATTACAATGGTTGGGATTCAGAAACATCTAGGCTTTTTAAATGTAGTAAGGGAGTTAAAGAAGGCATTTTTTAAACCTAAAATCTAAATTAAAGTTAGCACCAAGTTGCAGCGCAATCTTTGCCAAGCACGTGATGGAGGAGTGCAATACATATTTACAAGGAAGGAAATTGTATATAAAGCAAAGACATGTTTACTTGAACATACATCTTTTTATTGGACTCGATGTTCTTTCTGTACCAGTTGCGTCCTCTTTTACATATATATATATATATATATATATATATATATATATATATATATATATATATATATATATATATATACATGTGTGTGTGTGTGTGTGTGCATGCGTGTGTTTGTGTGTAATAGCAGTCAACGATTCATTTTTTGTTCTCCCACGATAGGTTAGCAAAGCCATCGAAAGGCCTTGTCAAAGAGTTCTGAAGGTTGGATTTCTACTGTTTCATTATAAATGCAAACGCAACCTTCCCCGCAACGAATCATATCAGATGCAGTGGAAAACGATCCTTAAACTACTTAGACAGTGCACTGTTACAGAATGCCCACCAGCAATACTTGGGAACAGCTCAATTATGACAAAATAATCCTACTCGGCATCTGAAATTTAGAGCCAGTGCTACTACAATCGCATGGCATAAAAGCAGTCTTTTTATTTTACTCGAAACGATTCAGTGTGAAACATTGTGCGCAGCATTTTGTACAATCCCAAAAGCATCGTATTTAACCATTTAATGGCAGCTCAGGCGCCGCCTTAGTGTTATAATACGTATATATATATACCCAGCAAATGTCGAATGCTGTCTTTAATACTGAAAATAAAAACCGAGGCAAAAAGAAATAGAGCAACAACAAATACACAAAAACCATGCCCAAGGTCTTTCAGGACAGTCTGTGCTCGTCTCCCTCAACCATATACGTCCCTGTCAAGTATAAGAGGGTTCTACTGGCCAGTTTCTTAAAAAAAACACAGATAAATACAGGTATTCGCAATTGTATTGCGTTAGTATTGTGCAACTATATACTTTAAAAAAAATCGAGAGAATTAAGTTTCCCATTATTTTCTGTTCAGGTTCATTTTGAAATGTTTGGCTTCGGAACTTTTTTCTGTTCGGGAGTTCAATCCAACAAAAGTGTCATCCAGCTCGTGATTTATCGAGAAACTAGATCGTTGGGGATATGCAAGATTATTCAGCATAGCATTTCTCTAACTGATCACAAAAACACTTCAAAAACACCGTGATATCGTGACATTAACCCACCAAAGTATATGTCCTCTTTATTTGCAGACGTTCAAACCACCTGGTTTGGGGGATATTATATGCATACACATCCACATATATATCTCTATGCAATATTAAAAATGTATGCTGACCAACTACCGATTTTAACCCATTGTTGAAATATTATTACATTGCAGCAGCGCCACCCAGCCACAACACTGACAGAGATTATGTCAAGCTTCATTTTACACTCTTCCAAATGGATCAGCCTGTAATTCTGGAGATTATTTTTTGAACATACAGAAAACAATTCCGAAATGCACGAAGAAATAGAAAATTACAGGGCCGCCACCTGTCAAATGAATGTGGGCCTTGTGATACTCCGACGAATCTTTACATTATTTCCAAGCAGTTGACCAACCAGTTTCAGAGCACATTTGCCCACTTTTTTTACAATAGGTGGACAGCGTTTTTACAAATCTACCCTAGGTACATTCCACCAAAGTTTAAAGAGGATTGGGCCATAGGCAGGTAAACAGGTCGTGAAATATTTTGTGGATGGAAGGAAGAAAAGTCGAATTCAATAATAGACCTCCGAACGATTGAAAAGTTAGGTTGGATAAAAATGTTGTAGATTTAATTTTAAATCAAAACAAACTTCAAATGCCTACATTAAGATTTGGCCTGCACACAGATATGGATAGGAAGGCGCCCGCTGTCCACAGCACGTTGGCACGCACTGTACACATGCGTAATCATACACACAGGTGCAACCGTGCCTACAGTACTGAAAACAGCACAATCAAGCCCGTTCTGGCAAAAAGTGTCGGTATCTGCTGCATCGTATCTGTAGAGGTGACATCTGAGCAGATTTTCCATCTAAGGAATTTGAGAAGTTACACGCATGTTATGCCGTTGTTCATGAGAACAGAACTGGCCGAGTTCAGAATGCCATTCCCCTCATTGGCCGACTCCTGGGGCGGATGACAATGACTGAGAAGCACGAACTCACCAACCGCAGGAACGCGACCAGTCAAGAAAGTAGTATTGTCGATGAGGCTAGCTTTATGTTTGTCCCACGACTGTAGCTGCAACTTTGAACGGAAAACAAGAAAGCAAACAAAGAAAGTAAGAAAACATTAAACACGAAATAATGGATTAATTCGGACAAAATATGCATAGACCAGAATCAAAATTTCAAATATGAAAAATAGATAAAGCGTCTTTCCTCGGATCTAATATATAAATAAATAAATAAATATATATATATATATATATATATAGACATATATGTGTGTGTGTGACGTCATTACACAGTGCACATTTGTGAGGAAACGTATGTGCCAAATTCAAAGATTTGTATTTTTACAGTGCTGGGATAGTTTGTTTCTAAGGCCGTTATGTCACGTATATAGACTAGATAACGTCCTGTACTGGTGCCTTATCATCAAAAGTGCTTATCTAGGCCTCACGCTTCTTTTTCTAGGCCTACTCAACATTAGCTATATGGTGAATTTCTGGTTTAACACTTTGTGGTAACTGTCAGTAATCATGATTACCATACCATGCGTTGCTTATAGCAGCACAACACCTAATGATTATTGTGCGTATGCTATGCTATGCCTGTACTGGAAACCTAGCCAACCCACTCAGACTGTTCAGGGAACAGATGCATGTATTTACATATTACTGATTGAAAGTGGAAATTTGCCCTCGTGATTACTATTGTTACTTGAAACAGCTTACATGTGAACAGTTACAACTTTTAAGAGTGTTATGTTAACCAGAGCTTGTGGACAGCGTGAGGAAAGGCCAAACCACAGCTATGCTCTTTGTGATGTTTTGTGTGGAGGTGCAGTCCATTGAAAAAATAAGGCAATTATAGCTAGATTTGAAAATTGGTTATTTAACGTCATGAAAAAAAATGGCTTCTTTGTACATACAATTACTTCACTGCGCTTTTATGCACAAATTGCTTTATCTACCATGTTGTCTCAGCAACGAGGCACATAAAAGACAATTTCCTTATGAAAATGCCTATTTTTATGTGTCTGCATCTACCTATGGGATAATGAACAGTCGAATCTCCAATCATTTTCCTTATTTTATTTGTTCAGATGTTCTTCAACCTAAACATGACACAGTAACTAAATATATCCAGACTCGTATTAGGCATCCCGATGTCACAAATCATTTCAAAGAAGAATTGTTTTGAGATCAGCTACATAATTAACATTAATCGTGACCTTCACACTGACCCTAATGACTCCTATTCAATTATTCATTCAAGCATTGTTACCGCAATAAAAACCCATTTCCAAGTTAAAACCGTGATCTATCTATCTATCTATCTATCTATCTATCTATCTATCTATCTATCTATCTATCTATCTATCTATCTATCTATCTATCTATCTATCTATCTATCTATCTATATTTATATAAATATATATATATTTATATAAATATGTATATATATTTATGTAAATATATATATATATATATATATATATATATATATATATATATATATATACATGCATACACACATACACACCAAAAACAAGAAAAATCATTGATAACTTTTGATGGGTTATATGGTATAAGTTGAAAAAGCACTCCCACATGATGCTTAGAAGATTGAACATAGATCCATACATTTTAATACAAACAACATGATTCTAAGAAATACCATCCGTGTTGTCAAAAGAGAACATTTGAAGCTATGCTTTGATAAATATAAGAATGATAGAAAAAAGACCGGGTTAACTATAAACGGTACTTTGAATAGACTTAAAAAGAAAACATGTTTTCCGGATCCTTTTTAAAATAGATAATGACATCATAACAGATAAAGTGATAGTTGCAAATAGTTTTAATAATTTTGACACTAATGTCGGATCTAACTTGGCCTCTAATATTACTTTACCGCAAAATTGTTCAAATAAAGATAATGTGAAAATACTAATACGACACAAATTTACATTCAGCCTTGTCATTGAGGAAACTGTTGTTGATTTTTATTTTTTTCAAACCAAGAAATAGTCTTGGTCACTATGAACTATGCATTTACTTAAATTGTCAAAGCTGAGGCAACCAAATCAATTACGTTCGTTACAAATCAATCACTATAACTGATATGTTTCCCGGCTCAGTAAGAGGAACCAAAGAAGTACCTATATTTAAAAAAAGATGATGCTACCCTCCTTGACAATTATCGCCCGATATCTGTTCTATCCACCATCTCTTAAATACTTGAAAGAGTAGTTTATAATCAAATTTATGAATATTTCAATCTTATTATTTATAGTTGTCAAATCCATTCTACAGACCTTGTTCTTTAGAACTAATTGATAGAATTATACGTGACATGGATAAAAGGGAAGTTCACATCAATTTATTTATGGATTCATCAAACGACTGTAATACTTTAGATCACGTTATTTTGCTTAATAAGTTATTACGGTATTAAGCGGCAGGCCCAAGAATTTTTCCAGAGTTATTTACAAATAGAAAACAATAAATAATTTTTGGTGACATAAAGTCCGAGTTTTTAAATATTCAAGTGATTTTACTCAAGGGTCTATTTTGGGTCCTTCACTATTTGTAATTTATATGTCAGCTTCTTTTTCAAATTCATAGTTTATGCTGGTAACATTACTTTTTTACTGTGTTGAGACACCTTATCTTCGTAGGATCGAATGAATCTGTTTTGCAACTTATTAATTTTGAACTAAAGAAACAAACACTTAGATAAAGGTTAACAGGTTCTCTTCGAATATTAATAAAACTGAATTTATTATTTTCTATAAGCCAAAAAGTTCTTAAATGTTTCAAAACTTCAAATTGATAGTGTAGTAATAGAATGTGCAGATAATTTTATTTTCTTGGATTTGGATTAGGTAGACATATTAACTGGACCAGTCATATTAAAAAAGTAGCGTTAACATTTTCAGACTATTGGCAGAAGGAATAGAATAAAAATTGTCTCCCACTAAATACTTTTCAAATTATTTATAATCTACTGATTTTCCTACATTTGGATTATTGTCTCCTTGCGTGGGGACACAAAGTCGAAAGACGAGTTCAGAATTTTAAAAAAAGCTGTTCCAGAAATAAACAACATTAAGTACAATGCCCATTCTGATCCAATTTTTTAAATCGAGAATTTTATTGAAATTAGAATATGTTTACAATTGACAGATCTTAAAAGTTTATTATAAATTACAAAATGATAGGCTCCCTGTATATTTTCTCTATATGCAAATAACGACAACCACCCAGATACATAAGCATGACAAAAAGAGGAAAAAGCATTTTTGTAACGTGTACTCAACATCATGTTTGCTAGAAATTGTTTGAGATGCGAAATTACACTTGACCTGAATGAAACGCCTGGAATTGTAATGGAGAAGGTATATACCGGTAGTTATTCCGGTTTTTCTCAATATGTAAAGAAATGTTATATCATGAATTATTAAATGTGTGATGACATATTTTCAACAGAAATGAGATAAGTTATAGAATTTAATCAGTTTACATGTTTTACTCAATTCATCGTTCATGATCACTTACACTGTTATGATAAATTATAATTAGGGTTATGATAGCGATCTGTCAAAGATCTTAACATGTCTCCCTGACTTCATTATGTTGTTTTTCCTTTAGCTGTTATGTTTTTATTACATTTTGATTATTTCCAGTTATCTCATTTGCACTTATTATATCTTTCGCTTGGGCAAATAAAAGTCCTGAGTCCTGTGACTTCTAACTCCATGGTCAAACTACATTTGTAACGTTATGCCTTTTCACAAAAAAAAGCGTCCCATTTAACTCATGTTGGTTTTTTTTTGTCTGCCGCCACAGCCCAAATAAAAGGTTTTGAGCACGTTTGTGCTGTTACCTTTGCCACGGTGGGTTTTGTGAGCTTGAAATCTCCTGTCAAACAGTCTATTTGTATTGTGCACCCAGTTTTATATTGAATCACTGACACAATGTATTCATGCCAAACATTTATGATTTTCAGATAACTTTGCTGTTTTCTCACCATTAATTCCCGTTTACATATTATAAAACCTTGAACAGGGTAATTTTGAAATGATAAAAAATGTACAGCAATCACGTTCAAGCCGTAATAAGACAATAGATATGTCATTTAAATTACAACGTCAATCATGATAATACTTTCACGGAAGTTTAAGGTTTAAGATATGTAGCCAGTGCGCAGTGAGACTGGCAACTTTGGATTAATTTTATCCATTTAATTTATTCACAAGTGTTGTGAGAAAATCGCGTTGAAAGAAAATGTTGCCAATCCTTATGCATTTATCACTGTGATTTTACATATGCTCACTTCTTCTGAGGTGTGTTTTTATTACTGTATGGAATAAATTTGTGGCTTTACCTCTGTGATGTTGCCATTAAATAAAGTATATTTGTGGCTGAAAACAAGATTTATTAACTTGAGAAAATCAGAAGTTACCACACCTGGCTTGTTTAGGTGTGGATTCACACAAGGCTTTCCATGTTTGGTGCCCATTAAGAGGATTAGAGAGTTCCAAAATGGTCAGAACAATGATAAAGACTAGTCTGAATTGACCCATTCTTCTGTCCATGGCTAATGGTTTCCCATTGCCCTATGAGTGAACTTTGCCAGTGACTCACCTGATTTCCGGATGACATGGACTTACGTCTGTGCAAACAATGATATGCTTCTTCATCATGCCCATGTAATATCAAACTATGCATGAATATTAAAAAAGTCATTAGAGGTTATTCAAGGTGCTGGTTACAGATCTTTCACCCTAAAGAGGCAACGCATCAGAAATTAACTCGGAATTTACTATTCTGCTTCGAGCGTAAGGTCATTTTTTCCATTCAACCGCAATACCTTACATGTGAAGAGAGGAAAAGAAGGTTAAGTTTCAATTTCCATACATTTTGATGAAACATAAAAGGACTCTGTCAGTGATACATCCAGTTTTGTTAGATCTTTATATTTGCCACCATTAGTCATTTTGGTTTCGTCTCTCAAGTTCATCATTTACGCTAGGCTGGTTTCCTTAGGATGCAACGAAATGTCTTGTTTTAGTTTTTGTGTTGTTTTTTTTTCATGCTGCCACCTGACACATTATGTAGTTCAGGCTGGTTGCTCTCTTGAGGGGGTGCATTACAGTTTGCTGCCTGATTGTTTACGCATGCTGCATCAGGGGTGTCCCAACTCACAACTACGTGTAAAAGTCTGCAGGCAAGTACGATCGCCTATAATTTCCCGGAATTAATTTTCCCGAGGGGTTCCATTTGGGAAAATTCGGGAAATTAAATACCTAGGAAATATTTCCACTTATACAGTAGTATAAAAGATACTGTTCTGCTATGTCCATATTTTATGCTCTGGGCTTTATCATAAATCTCTCAACGACAAGCGAACATGTATACAGTCATAAACATATACCAATAGACGTCACATATTATTTAAATAATTGTACAGCAACAGTGTGTGTTTAATTTGAAATATATTTAATTTATGAGTGTTTTTCTGCATTATTTAGGCCAACTGTAAATGTGTGTTACCATTTAATACGGTAAAATGGATCTGAATTTCCTGAAGGCAGTTCAATGGACAACTTCCTCCACAGCCATTTCCATATGGCACCACGAATGTGGAAAATGTTTCACCCAAATGACACAGACTGTATTTTTTTATTGGGGACAGCCGGAATATGCTGGGAGAGCTTTTTTATCTATTCTGCAGAACCAGGTTTTGCTCACTATGACTTGCACATCTAAATGCATTTTTATCTACATAGCATGCTTTGATGCATTGTCTGTCCCACCTCAATACTTGATGCACATGAATTGGTTTTTACATTCATTCTCCATATCATTTTTCCGGTTGACCCAGACGTCCATGGAAATTTTGCTTCATACCATATTTCACAATAAGCTTGCCTCAATAGTCGGTCCTTCGTTTGCTGCAATTTGTGTTCTGGGTAAAGAGATGCATTTCCTGAAGGTCTGCAGAAAGAAAAACTTTTTATTTCTTAATGAGCCATAAAAATGCATAGAGGTTTTAATTTACTGCCCTTGTATTTGTATATTTACATGCTGCTGGTATATTGAAACTAGCAATAAGTAGGACACATGACCCACATCTTGAATATCCAAACATTTAAAACATTTAACCTGTTTCATGTAGGTTGAATGGGTATAACATGGGTCACTCATTCTTGCCTCGTGGAAAAATTGATGTGGTACAGAAGAGAAGAACTTTCATCTCTCAAAATCATCTCGCTTACAAAAATACTACAGACGCATGGGCCAGGAAATGTTTACAGCCCAATACTCAGAAAACTGCCTGAAATTACTTTGCATTCGGACACGTTTTTGTTAAGTCTCACCGCCTCTGAATAACCAAGCAGCTTTGCCTTACAGGATTTCACCAAGCTTAAGCTTCATTCTATCATATTGAAAACAATTTATATTATTAAAGATTTATTAATGATCTATTTATATATCACTTTGTGTGCCTGTGATTAACTATGCTTACCTAGAATAATTGTGTTATCATGCATCCTTTTCATGAAAACGTTGTCAAAGCATTCCAAAGGACCGGCAAAAATTTGTCACGGTCGCATTGACGTACTATTTAAACTAAATACAAGTACACTGACGTGTATGATACATAGAATACAAAAAAAAAGCTATACGTTATTATGTTTTACACACGGGCCAACCAAAGGAAACTGCTGACGAAATTTTTACAAGAAACAAGAATAAGTTCACTTCAGTGAGACAGAGTCTAGATCAGACGATCATTTTGAAACGCCTGTCGCGTGACACTTGTTGGCCTGGCTTTGTCTATATTAAACAAGTTTAGAATGCATACTTTGGATGAAACGGCGGTCAACAAACATATAAAGTTTGAGTTAAGAACCTTTCTTGCCATCCAGGATGAGAGGCTTGAATCCCAACTGCATGACAATATGTTGCACGTTCCACAGGTTTGGCTAATTTAATATAACATTAACAAAGCTTGAAAACCTATGCAGTCCGCGGGAAAAGGTGTGCGCTGCAGTGTTGCATCAAATGCTCGACAGCTTACCAGGAACTGTTTTCTGACGTCGGTTCTAAAACTCGCTGCCAAGGAATGTCTGGTCAATCCCCCCTTGATCCCCAGCATCTGGTTTTAAAATGAGATAAAACGTGCCTTTACTACGGACTTCCTCTAACGTTGAGAGCACAAAGCCGTAGCATGGTATTGTCGTGAAGTATGATTCATTGATTCATATAATTAATTATGCAATCAAACTGCATGATACATGAAATAGCAGGGTCACAAAAATAAAAGAGGTTTAGTCATTAAGCACACCTTAGCATCCTGGCGACCTGTTTTATCTTCTGAACCTAAACTGACTGAAACCTTGGTTTAGTATGTCATGCAAATTGACACTCAATGAACTATGGCAGTTATGAAATAACATATTTCTGGTCGGTCAGCCTATTTCCCATCACTAAGTATGGATGATTAGCTCAAGATTCAATCTCTTTTTTTAACCTGACCTACGTCTTCAGTGCGTGTTCAGGAACCGTCCTTTAGCGCAAGGACAAGTGTCTGGGGGTGGTGAACACATTATTGTTCGATGTTTGAGGGTGAATTATCATGTTCGAGACTGTTTCATGACTTAAACGCTGTTACAACTAAACTGTGATGCACCTGCATCAGTGACGTAGTGTATTAACACGTAGACAAAATCAACTGTACGCGAGGGACATTTGATTATACGTCACATGTGACATGTGATGTTGAATGACTACGACGAACGTGAACAAACACAGCACACCAGGTCGGCATTGAAAGTAGGCCTAGGGCATACTTTCTTGCCATGAATACCCAATTAAACAAAGAAGAAACATTTTTTTCTCACGGGGGGTCGTTTTTTGGTGGTAAAAATTTTGCCCGCCGACAACGATCCACGGTGAGAGAAAAATAGTTACCCACTTGCAGCCATGTAAGATTTTCTATGTAATTTTTTCAGCGTCGCCTTGGCAGGTTTCTGAAGTCGGAACAGATAAATGACTGATACAGTTGTTGTATAAACCTAATGATACCTCAGTCCCTAATACAGAGAGAAGAGATTCGGTTGGACTGATAGCTTTTTGTCTGAATAAGGCAGCATTTTGTTTGCAGCAAGTGCTAGGAAAGTTGCCCATAACCTTTGTTTTCTTCATTTTTGAAATCAAATCTTCAGTTCTTTTTGCTATTTTTCCTGTTCTCTGGATGTCCTGTTGGTCATCGTTTTGCTGTGCGGGTGGTCCCCAGTACTTAGATGATACATACTTGAGCTTACATATGGCACTGCTGCGTGATCGAGACACCTCGAAGGCTTGGTGCGCCACAAAAGCTGGCTCGCTTTCATGTCATCTCCCAAGCCATGATCCATACCTCGCTCCTTTGTTTTGAGATACTTTTCACGTATGAAAAGTACTTCCCTTCCTAACCATGCGCACTTGCGAGTTTAAATTACATGGTTCCCGCTACCGTTTTTCCGCTGTTGTCCTCAGTGCGTGCACAACATAATACGGCATTTTTGCTTTATGGCCTTACTATTCGTAAGCTGAACATTTGCTTGTCTATGATAATTAACACTATATGTTTGATGAATTTTATAATTTGTGGACCCTGATGTTGGCATTCTAACGATCGTCCTGCCTTCAGGCGTACACTTACTAATTTCTCGTTAGGATACCAGTATTAAATGCTATCGTGCGGCTCTGGCTCCGCGAGCTAACTTTCACGGCGAGATATGTCTCGAAAGGAGTTGAGTGCTGAGCACGATGAAAGTTTCACGCGTGAAAAAGGCTTCGCCGACAAGAAAGCTCTGAAACTGCCTGCGAGGTCTTGAAGGCGAGGTCGCTATATTGATGCAACACTACCCTTTCATTGTATTTCATTAAGTGAGATGATGAATAATATCTGACAGGTGCATATTCTGTACAGCAACCCAGCAAGATACAAAAAGTACAGTGTAACCCTGAAAGTTCCACCATTAGTGGCATCAATGATGAGCCAGATGAAACACAATCCACCGAGATTCTTTTAGAGGCACAGCGTTGTTCTTTATGTTGGCTTACTTGTTATTCTCTTATACCACACAATTAAAGAATTCAACATATTTTCTCACGAAGTCACGAAGACGATTTAGAAGAAACAGGGCTGAAGATCAATGCCCCGCCGAACTCACCAGCTCCTTATGTTAGCAATAGTGTGTTGTCTGAACCTAGGATAGAAGGAGAAAAGGGTGGCAAAAGTGTCTCAGGTACATATCAATCAGGAATTGTTAGTTAGATACATTGTTCAAAAGGGGACGTTTCAAGACGAACGAGGAACAACAATTAGTTTGTGATATATCGAGTTATAGATTGGGACGATTTTGAATATAATCACTGAGTTTGGCATGTTTGAATTCTTTCCTTTTCATATATTCAAGTATTACGCACAGTATTCTGTGTAAAATGTGCTCATTTGCTAATTGGATTACCTTTACAGAAATTTGGGCTAAAATACCAGGAAAATATGCTGCTCTACAAACAGTTCTCCGTATTGAGCCTTGGAACACTTTTCATCGACATATCATTTATTTAATGATAAATGTGAAATCCTTTCCTGATAAAATACTGCCCGATAATTGCGCCAGTAACATAAAAGTTTGACTGTGCATCACCGGTAGCTAGCCCGGAAGCAATACAGGAGCTGGCAAACGTAAAGTGGAACTTGCTTTTTTTTCTTCTCCGGAAATGAGTTAAAAACAGCCTTCGATTAAACGCACCGACATCACTGCTAGGTTTTTAGTAGCCCATGTCAAACATAATAATGCATTTATTGATAATTTCATTTCTCATTAATGCAAAACATATTTTTCACATTATCAAAATATTTCTATAAGAGTAAATGTTTTGGCTGTCTGAATTTTGTATACAATGTGGGGACAACGTTACCCGGCCGTTGGGGACAATGCTTCAACGTTATCTGCACATTGGAACCACGTTGTCAACACTGGGGCAATGTCCCTACGTTCCGATTCCATTGGCTTAGCTTCCGGATGTTGTTTAATAAGAGAAGACGTTGTCTCCACGTTGGGTTCATATCTAAATGAAAGCAATCCGCCTTGTAAGTTCTTCAACTGAATATGCACATACGGAACCCATGTTGTAGCAACATTGTCTGGACCTTGGGGTATGCATGTTGTGTTACAATTTTCTTAGAACATTGCATTGCAGCCTGGTCTGAACAGCCACACAAATTGGAAAAACAGAGAAGCAAAAGAAAGCCAAGATTGGGACTCTGTCATTTATTTGTAGAATCACGCTACATATTCAATGTCATTGACATATTCTTCAGCAACAGTCTCTAATCCTATTGGTTGCTGTTGTTCTGGATATTCCCTGACAAATTGATGGCTGGGCCGTTCCTTACATTTTTTTTCTGTAAAATGAAAACAATTCGCTATGGTGTGTCGAAACCATATTATATTTCAGTATATAGATCATAATTGGCTACTAGATATTTAAATCTATAAAGCCGTTTACGTTTGGAGCAACGTTGATCCAAACAACTTGACAGTAATCAATTTAATATTCTCACTTTCTTTGATTTCAAGCGCATACTGGAATAAGAAGTGGTATTGGCAGGTGATGGCTCATATAGTCTAATGATCTTTAATTAAGGCCACGATAAATTTCTCTCTATGCAGCTTATGGGTCGCAGTGGCTTTTTAAAAAGGGCAATATAAAACATGAGGGACACTTTTAGCATGGGTTGGGGCAACAATTAAGGGTTCATGCATAAATGAAAGTCTAAAATGATATTTTTTTTGCATAAACAAAATAGAAAGCAGTAAAATTTAAAGCAAAATAAAGTGTATCTGTTTTTGTATGATCCAATATATTGTCCATGGAAGGGAGTAGAAAAGGGCGGAGTAAATTCACTACTGTTTGTTTCCTATTCCTGCCAAATGACATCTGCCCTTTGTTCTTGAGTAGGGCTATATTGTTGGGTCAGCGGCCAGTACCTTGCATCCTGGGTATGGGCTACCACCAGCACTCCTAACGCAGGCCTAACACTGGGTGATTGATCATCAGATTATACCATAGTCAGAGTCCTGCATTTTTTGTGATCAACATTTTACTCACTTAAAAGCTGCCGCTGATGAATGAAGTTAGGTTCGCTTATATTGACTGCATGAACTGCTGGTGAAAATTGGCACCAGAGGCCTTGCTTATTATTCATTTGTGTGGTTATCCAGTGAAAATGACCGGCACATCAATCATAAAACAGTATAATCCATTAAAACTGTATGCGTTCCCCAAGAAGATAGAATCGTGGGTGACTGTAGGCTCCGTATGCAAAATGATGAAAAACTGTAACGTACCTTCGGGTATTCTTTAAGCAGGGACCTTCAAATACGTGTACCAGCATGCCAATAGCATAATCTAGCAAGAACACTTGTCAGTTGTGCTGAAAATGCCGATACACTGGTAGCAAGCAAAGCCTGTTTTCTATCCATTGGATGCAAAGGAGATGTAACAGGTGGAAAAGTTATTAGCATAACGCTGAATACATGTTGGTACAACATTGTGATAGAACCTGCCATTACAGCACAACATTGGTCAAATTATATTCCAACGTGCCTGCAGCACAGACAAATCTATCCTGTGTGAACAATATTTGAGCAATTTCAATCGATTTAGATATTTTATCCACAGATATATCACTGAGGTATGACTGATTTTCATTCATTTGAGGAAGATGTTGTATGAATGTAGACGATAATATTTATTGCATTTAAATATTAATTGCTGCAACGTTTTCTATACAAACTGACGCATCTGCAATACTTATATTAGAACGCAAGCGTTGTTGATTTCATGACGCCATATCAACCTCCCTATTATGTAGAAAAAATACCTTCCTGAAAGTAAGAGAAGTTTTGCAATGTACTGTTTTTAGCAATTGTATAAACGCCCTTAGGCTTACATTTGTAGGCCTTTAAAACAAACATGAAAGATATTCTATCTAGTTAGTGAGGGAGAAAAGGTAGCACAAATATTATTCAACGTTAATATTTGTGCTACCTTAGAATTGACATACATAGTATCAGCACAAAAATCTACGTTAAAACACTTTTTTGTATAAATAATGAAGAAGGCTTACCACACTTCACTGTTAAACGCTTCAAACATTCCTAATTTGAGCCATATCATCTGCAATCCAATTTCTTTGGCCTGCCAAGTTACTTCTGCTACATCCCCATAGAAACATCTATGTGCCAAGTTTATATCACATTTCCTTGTGACTGGCGCTGTGTCCAAGGAGTCGGTTATTTACCGTTTGATATCCTTTAGTCTGTCGCCCGTTTGATAGGCAAGGACAAGGACAGAAGGTTCAAGAACTGCCCAAAAGACAGCACTGTAATCAGCGGGGAGCTACGGTTGTGTATTCCCATTGCTTAACATTGTAATTTGCAACTTAGTAACTTGAAAACTACTGCACATAGAAACACCAAATTTCATACAGTAAATTCAGATGCATAACTTAATACCTCACAAAAATCATATAATCACAGCTAAAAAAGTGATTAGTTTATTTAAGGTGGCTTTAACATACAAACTAATGGGAATACAGAGCTCTAGCCCTCCAAATATTTGTGTATTCAGTTGTGTATTGGGGAGAATACACACCTTGTAGCTAATTTTGACCTTTCGTATTCATGCTTGGCCACTTTCAGCCAGTCTTTCGTAACAGTCATAGAATAGCAGCTGGTTGAATTTCTCATATAAAGGCTTTTTACTTGAATTTGTAAGATATACAGTTCATGTTGCTATGACAAGTATCCATATCAGATTGTCTGTAGGTATCTCCGTGAAGTAAATTTCTTTAGCCACGCTGCCCGCATTAAATGGAATAGGTTGCATAAGTAAGTATACATCTGGGCATGTGTGGTTTACACATTATAAACACAAGTGCATATGTATACCGGGCCCTACCTCACATGATGTTTTATACGTTATGAAGATTGATGCTGCATCCAGGGAGCACCTCTCCATTGCGACCGCTTTGTCAGTTCTCAGAGCATAGTCGCTACAGACAGGTTCCACTGAATTCATGTATGAAGCCATGTTTTTGAGCGTGGTATCTCTCTCTCTCTCTCTCTCTCTCTCTCTCTCTCTCTATCTCTCTCTCTATCTCTCTCTCTCTATCTATCTATCTGCATGTATAATAGATGCATATATTGGTATCATTACAAACAAGTCTCCCCAGCTTTTAGAATACATCAGCGGGTATAGTATGTTGTTCGATCTGTTGCCATGCTATGTGGCAATCAAAGGGAGCGACTGGCACACAAGTGATGCCTAACAACTTAACTCCTTCACTGCAAACTGCGAGTAGTCGAACTCCTTAAAAAGAGCTGTACTGAATCATAGTAAAGGTGGTAGATCCATGTTCCTTATAAACAGACCTTTCATGGAAGCACTGCATGCCTACATTTACATAAAATACTATACTTTAGGTCAATAGGTTTCCTGAACGGGCTTGGGCGCAATGTGCTAAAAGCCCGTCGAGGATAGCTGTTGATTCCATCAAAAATGCGACAATGAAAGAGTTAACCTTACCGAGTGAAATCACTGGGGATTATGTTTTCATTGTTTTGTTCTGTTTATTTTCTCAGTCTACAGAGTCCTGTTTAAGACAAATATATGCCGAGACATCAAGGATAGCACATTTTCCCCCGGTACAGTTTACTGGCGGAATTCACAAAGATATTTTGTTTGATACAAAGTTTAGAATTAAAGTTGAAATTCATTTGTTTGATCCAAAATTACTTAATCCGGGGTCAAATAGCATTATTAATAATTCTAGTATGAACCAACATATGTCGTTTGGTCATTGTGCGAAATTTATACCTAAGATTTCAGGATTATGGTTTGGGCTTAATTTGATCCATATTTTGATCCTGATTTAAATATGAAGTACAGGATCAAACTAAGATTAATGTGTTAAAACAGAAACCTTAATCTCAATGTTCCTATTATAGCCAAGAACGCAGATAAGCTAATCCTGACAGCTTTAATCAAAACTTATGACAAGGATTTAGTAGCTCAGGACCAAATACACATCAATTGACTTTTAATTTGGGATCCAATTCAGCTCCGGATCACATTCTTTCTGAATCTGGACTTTCGTACGCTCAAAGTACCTTTCCGGCGAATTTAGAATCTGTCAGCGCCCTCGTCCCGCAATTTAATGAGATATGACATCGATGTGACCTTTCAAGGCCACTTAAGGTCTAATGTGGCAGTACCAAATAAAAGTATATGTGTAATTTGCTATCACTGTTCAACAATAATCATAGCCCCAAATGCACTTTTTTTTAGCTCAGCTGACTTGTCAGTCAGCTGAGCTTTTGTGAGGGTCCATCGTCCGTCGTGCGTCCGTCCGTCTGTCTTCTTAAAAAATCTCTTCTCCGAAACCGCTCACCCAATTGCTTTGATATCACACAGAGACACTCTCTGGGAATCCTAGTTCTTAATTTGTTCACCAGGTGGCGCTGTGATTTTTTTCCCATTTTTTTACGAATTTTTGTGTGCTATAGCTATTTTTGACTTCTTCTCCAAAACCGTCTCTCAGATTAAGCTGAAACATGGTGAATATGTTTCTTGTAGAAGGGTCAAACGAAAGTGTTCACTATGTGGGAATGCTGCCGATACCTGATTTTTAACGACTTTTTCAATTCGGGTACTTATCGGTCAATGCAGCTTTCCTATTGATTACTAGGGAAGTCAATGGATATTCTAATGCTGATTCACATTTTCGACTTCTCCTCCAAACCCGTCCTCCAGATTAACTTCAAACTTGGTGGCAATGTACCTCGGGTGGGTTTCTACGAGGTTTGTTCAAATGGTCATGCTCCAGTGATTTTTGGATTTTTAGTGATTTATTTTCAAAAATCTTTACAAAAGTTTTAATAGGAAAGTTTAACATGGAAATTTCTCTTATTGTTATAACTTGAATAATTTTGGCCAGATTTACTTCAAACTTGGGGGGGATGTGCACTGGGTGAATCTATACCAAGTTTGTTCAATGGTCACGCGCTATTGATTTTTGGATTTTTTATGATTTTTTTTTTGTTCTTTCTAGGGGCAAATCTTAAAAAATCTTCTTCTCAGAAACTGCCCATCCAATTGCTTTGATATCACACAAGGAGCCTGCCGGGAACTCGTAGTTCTTAATTTGTTCACCAGGTAGCGCTTTTATTTTTTCTATCTTTTAATGAACTTTTGTGTCGTATAGCTATTTTCGACTTCTTCTCCAGAATCGTCGCTCAGATTAAGCTGAAACTTAGTGGATATGTTCCTTGTAGAAGGGTCAAACAAAATGTTCAGTAGGTGGCACTGCTGTGAATTCCTTATTTTTAATGATTTTTTTTTTTTTTTTTCAATTCAGGTACTTGGTGGTCAATGCAGCTTTCCTATTGATTACTATGGAAGTCAATGGACATTCTAATGCTGATTCACATTTTTTACTTCCTTCCAAAACCGTCATCCAGATTGACTTCAAATTTAGTGGGGACGTACCCTGAGTGAGTCTCTACCAAGTTTGTTCAAATGGTCACGCTCCAGTGGTTTTTGGATTTTTTATGATTTTTTTTGGGTTTTTTTTGGGGGGGGGGGGCAAATCTTCAAAAATCTTCTTCTCCGAAACCGCCCATCCAATTTGTTTGATATCCCACAGGCACCCTGCCAGGGACTCTTAGCTCTTAATTTGTTCACCAGGTGGCGCTGCGAATTTTTTCTATTTTATTACGATTTTTTGTGTGTTTTTGCTATTTTTGACTTCTTCTCCAGAACCATCTCTGAGATTAAGCTGAAAGGTGGTGGATATGTTCCTCGTAGAAGGGTCAAAGAAAGTTGTTCAGTAGGTGGCACTGCTATGGATTCCTGTATTTTAATGATTTTTTTTTTCAATTCAGGTACTTGTCGGTCAATGCAGCTTTCCTATTGATTACTATGGAAGTCAATAGACATTCTAATGCTAATTCACATTTTTAGCTCAGCTGACTAGTCAGTTATCTGAGCTTTTTTGAGGGTCCGTCGTCTGTCCGTCTATCATCGTCCACAATTTACATTTTCGACTTCTTCTGAAAAACCGTAAGCTAGATTTACTTCAAACTTGGTGGGTGTGTACCCTGGATGTGTCTCTACTAAGTTTGTTCAAATGGTTATGCTCCGGTGATTTTTGGATTTTTTATGAATTTTTTTTTTTGGTTCTTTTTGGGCAAATCTTAAAATATCTTCTCAGAAACTGCTCACCCAGTTGCTTTGATATCTCACAGGCGCACTCCTGGGAACTCTTTGTTCAGAATTTGTTCACCAGGTGGTGCTGCAATTTTTTTCCATTTTTTGTGAGTTTTTGTGTGTTTTTGTTATTTTGGAGTCCTTTTCCAGAACCATCACTCGGATGAAGCTGAAACTTGGTGGATATGTTTCTTGTAGAAGGGTCAAACAAAGTTCTTCAAAAGGTTGACTCGGTTCATTTCTTCATTCAATTTTTGAAAAAGTACAAAATAAAAAAATAAAAAAACGAAACCTGAACATGGAGATCTCATGTAATGGAGACAAAGTAGATAATTTTTGCCATGGTTATGTCACACTTTGTAGAAATGTACCTTTGATAGGTATCTACATATTTTATTCAAATGGTCACACTGCATTGATTTTTGCATAATTTTTTGGGTAAATGTATAAAAATAAGCAGATGCATGTCGGCTGAGCACAGGATCATCATGATCCTATTGTTTGTTTGTTTGTTTTGTTGTGTTTGTTTGTTGGTTTTTTTTTCCTTCAGAAATAAGTCAATAGTATGTCCCCGAACTCGGCTTCCGCTTTCAAGCCCCCCCCCCCCCCCAAGATTGGATATGACAGCAGCGTACGAAAGCATATGTGTCTCAAAATACTCTGCCACGTACTATATATTCATCTACCGTCCACGTATTCGATTTAACAATAACCATACCTAAACTTCCTGATAAACTTTGAAACCTTTCTTGTCACTAAAACAACACATTCATGGTTTCGACAGCATAAAGAGGAATACGTAGAAAAACTTGCTTCCTGAGACAACGGATATGCATACCGCTTTATATATACATATACATAAATTGATACATATATATGCATGACCAAGAGTGGTTCTCGTCTCTGTTATATGCTCATCAATTGCTTCGAAAACACAATGGTCTTTCATAAACTGATCCAGTGAGCCAGTGAAGAGCTGTCATTTGTCCGAGATTGGAAATCCACATTGAAACCTCCAAGGATTACTTTAAGGGAATTTTGTGAGTCAAAGTCTATAAATACACACCCTTAATTTACGGTGCGGTTGGTTTACAGGCATGTTTTCTTCTATACACCTATAATTTGCAAAAGTTTGCCTTCTATTTGAGATAGTAATATAATAATCTGCTCTCCACTTCTGTTGGTTTTGACCAGACCCTGTACAAGAACTGCAGGTTTCGATAACATGGCAATGTCATGCTAATGACGATTAGATGAAGCTTCTTCTTCGATTCTGCCCGGTGAAGACTGCGAGATATGTAGCAGCAATTGTTCCTGTAAAAATGAATCTGATCGTCGCATAAATAACAATGTCAGTGCATTTTTATGCTGTGGTCATATTTTTAAAAATGTAATAAAAGGCTTGTTGAGAATACGTATTTATGAGGACAAATTTCAGTATTGCATGTACAATATGCCGGAAAGTGAGCTCAAAGCCAAAACATTTGGCCCTCAAGCGACGCAACTCGTTTTTCACATCAGTATGGACTTTGATTTCTTTGGGATCAAAGCACCTGACATAACGATCTGAAATCTGCTTTACTCTATTAAATACTGCATAGTGGATATGCATCTGTGTTCTTGCATAAAAGTCTGCAGCCAACTTGATTCATTAGCTCTCAAACCAAAAACAACATTACATTTTCAAAAACTAAATGACTCAAGAAAAAAAAAGACAGTAATAGGCGTTGCAATATGGGGTATAACAGTTGAAGTCTTGTTACTAAAGTAATAATGTACAATTTTCTTCGCTTTCCGCCCCGAGAATAAATATTTCACCACATTCAAAAGCAATGTAGGCTTGTTATATTTAAACACCAG
>OZ026627.1:8545991-8568991 GCA_964020975.1 Hermodice carunculata
AGAACAGACATGTGACACAGGCCTGTAAAAGTTTTGCGACTTGCCAAATCAGTGATTCTCGGGATTTGAAAGTACAGTGACCATAGAATGACACAGCAATGACACAAACATGTATAATAACACTACATGTAACATAGCCGTAGGAAGGCACCCAGCTCCCACGCGAAAAGTGTATTTCAGCAAGCAAGGGTACATGTACCTAATGGCCTTCGTGATAATTGTCCGCTGAGAGTAAAGTAACTTGCCTCCATAGCAGCCTCCCAGACTCGCTTAAGTTACAGAATATCAACGCACAGTCGGGGCTGTTATGGAGACAATAAAGTAACAGACAAGAGGGCAAATTTCACGATGGCCAATATTTATGTGCGACAGGAAAAAGGACTCTTTACAGCAAAGCACCTTGTTTATTGTTGTTGTGGTCTTTGGGACCTACATACTGTACTCGTTGGAGAACTTACACCGTCAATGGCTTGCTATGATCAATTTTTGTGCTATCTGTCTGATCATTTCTAAATGTGAAGTTATATAATAATACGTGTGGTTAAAGTGTGTGTGTGTCAACACACACTTTTCTGTTTTTCCTGAAATTCTTTCTTTCTTTCTTCTTTCATCTTTACCAGCAAATTTATCCGACACTTTTCTCGGACACTGTTATACATAGAAACTCCAAACCTAGCATGATTGTACCTCCATAGAAGGAGATTGACCGTTTTATACAGAGGAATGAAGATGTCTAAAATTATGCAAATTAGTGGCATTTGAAATTTTAAATCTTGAATATCTTCAAAAGTATAATAGATAGAGATGCCATTCGAACTTCTACTATATGTTTATTGACCAGTGCACATTTAATGAATTTAAAACAAAAATTGTGGCAATTAAAATTATGCTAATTAGCATCATTGGAAATTTAAAACTTGAATATCTTCAAAACTATAATAGATAGATATGTCATTTTAACTTCTACCAGGGGGTTGTTCACCATTGCACATGTAATGAATTTAAAGCAAAAGCTGCAGACATTTAAATTATGCTAATTAACAGAATTTGAAATTTTAAAACTTGAACATCTTCTAAACTATTACAGATAGAGACGTCATTTTAAGCTCGAATAGGGTGTTGTTGACCACTGCGCATGTAATGAACCTAACACAAAAGTTGTAGCAATTTAAATTATGCCAATAAGCAGTATTCGAAATTTTCAATTTTGAATATCTTCAAAATTATAACAGATAGAGATGTCATTCCAACTTCTAGTAGGCGGCTGTTGACCATTGCGCACCTAATGAATTAAAAGGTAGACGTTGTAGCAATTGAAATTATGCTAAATAGCACGATCAGAAATTTTCAACCTTGAACAGCTTCAAAGATATAATAGATAGAGATGCCATTCCAACTTCTACTCCTGTGTTATGGAATAGTTGTACATTGCCATACCAATATGCTTTGAAGACACACACACTGATTTGCTATGCAGCAAATCATCTTTCCTAGTTACACATGTATGCTTGCTTGATGATTAAATTTTGTTCCCGTCAGAGCCATGTGTTTTTATTAGAAATGTTATATGTTGTATAACACATGATTGATTTCATTAGATGGCCACTGTACTTTATAAAACCGTTAACCGCCGCTTTGGCTTGTCGCAGAACCTTCATAGTCTCAGGCCGGGTGTCTGTACTTTGTGTAGCAGCTTTATTTCATGGACATTATCAATTTGTCATATGTAATCACCTGGATATCCACTTTACTTTTAAGCGATACTTATCATGAAGGCTGTGCAGCTCGCTTACAATAACTTCTTTTTCTCGGTATTTAATTTATCGCTGTGCTAGTCCCCACTTATCCAGTTATCTGTGTGAATGATTTCTTCGATTTCTCGTGATAGCAGCTTGGTGATATATGAATATATATATATATATATATATATATATATATATATATATATATATATATATATATATATATATATATATATATATATATATTCAACAGGGCCGTGCAGCAGCTTGATAGCATTTAAAATGCTAATAATGTCTTGGTCGGTAAACCGAACGCTATGATATCTCCATTTCTGGTGTAACCTGGGTTGACTGATCTCTTTGATGTTTCGTGTTATAACCTTTAATACTTTAATGCTGTATGCTTTCAAATCAAGCACACACACACACACACACACACACACACACACACACACACACTCTCTCTCTCTCTCTCGCTCTCTCTCTCCCTCTCTCTTTCCCTCTCTCTCTCTCTCTCTCTCTCTATATATATATATATATATGTGTGTGTGTGTGTGTGTGTGTTTGTGTCATAAAACGTTGTAACTCCAAGCTTGTGTCACCCTGCGCCGCTGTACCAAAAACATGGCATACCGCAAAACATCAAGTGTATACTTGTATATTGTACTTTATGCAATAGTGCAGCATAGTGCAACTGTTCTTAGCAGCCAGTTACTCACATTCATTGGTCTCTAGCAACAATATTTTCTACTCCTGTTTTATCACCAGTTTTGACGTAATTCATGTATACTCTTTTAACTGTTTTTATTTTTTTATATGTATCTTTACAATAATTTGAAGACTCAGCTTCCTTGTTTACAACGCAGTGTACCTACTGAGCACCTTGTAACTAGTCACCTGTTTGGATCCTGTAGTGTAACAGGGACGGACATATTTCACCATAGCACTCCATAATGGGACTCTGTTTCAAAAGTTATAGGGCTGCGGTAGCACTGTATTGCAATCAGAAAGGCTTGAGGTTTTTTCCACTTCTGATTCCACATGAATGCTCACTTATCGCGATGAAATTATCATCTCTTGAGCTTTCTTAACAGTTTTATTTTTGTCAATGGTTTACCTACAGGAAACTCTGGGTTATCTACGACATGTGACTGCCAACATAATTAAAGTACTTTCCGAGAGTATTCGCCCTTACTCCGGCCAAATTCATTATCATATTCTCAAGAAATTTCATGCGTGTCATGCCAACGCCCCAAGCTTAAAATATAAAGGAAGACTTAAAGAATTAAGCATACTGGCGGAGGTCGGAAAGTTTACTATTTTATCATTATCAGAACCATGGTCACTATTCGGTCTAGGGACAAGTCGTGAATTACCTTTGTTATCAAGAGGTTTATAAGGCAGCGCAATAGTGCTTGAAAGGGGTATAAATGCCAGACGCAGAAACCTCGACCCTCCCCCCCACTCTTTTGACAACTCTAAATACTGAACGTTTCTTTCAGCTTTATAAGTGCAACGAAACATGACAGTGAAAAAACACCAGTAAAGATCTATTTGTCTTTATTTTATCAAAATACTCTCTGGACTGCACTCTGAAATTAACCCTGGAAAGTGATGGCACGGATGGTATTCCTTGAAATATTCAATGCTTTTGATCGGGACATGCATTTCGGCCAACTGTTCATACTAAGTGATGTGTTTTTATGCCCCAAACCGAAACAATTGAATTTTTAAGACCCAGTGGTACGATTTATTGAAACCTGTTTGTCAAACTGCGTCCAACATGACACGAATGGAGGACAGACCTCTTCCTGGCTTGCCATTCAAACCGGACTGCCTCACGGTTCTATCCCTTACGCTTACTCATCTATATTAACGAGATTACCGATAACATTACCAGCGACATCAGACTATTTGTTGATGGTGTACAAGCTTTCTAGAAATTGTCAAAGGGGCCACTGCCACAGCAAAAAGACCATATAGCAATCTCGCACGCATTCACCGTTGGCGTAAGCCGTGGCGAATGGTATTAATGCCATCAACTATACCTCTGTGATCTTCTCTTGAAAACTAAATATACCGTATCACCCAACTCTACTACTGTGAAATACACCAACACCTGAAGCGTTCTAACATACACATCTTGGAATCACACCGTCAAGTAATCTCTCTTGGCGCCAACATATAACATATATTGTCACTAGAGCCAGGCGACGTCCAGCCCTACCACTCAGCCTTAGATGTAAAGCCTCTTGCCACACCCTCATCAGATTGAAGACTACCATGATACGTCCCATCCTGGAATATGGGCTGTGTCCTGTTTTACAGTTGTACCGGAAACCTGTCACAATCTGTTGAGGTTGTACGCTACGAAGCAGCTAGGATTTTCCCTGGAGCAGCTTGTTTTACTCCCCATGTCCAACTTCTTGAAGTGGTAGAGTCGCAAACTCTGTCATATGGGAGGATTGTACCCTGTTTTAATTTCCTGTGGACAGCTTTACGAATTGCACGACTTAATCAAATGCAGGCTGATTTAGATATAACCCTCCCCCAACTAGAAGAAAAACAAACAAACAGACAAAAAAAAAAAAAAAACAAGACAAAGAAAAAAAAACGACCGAAAATAAAGAAAAGAAAGAACAAAAAGATGCTAAAGTTTACGTATATACATACATACATAAATACATGCATACATACATACATACATACATACATACATACATACATACATAAATACATACATACATGCATGCATACATACTCACACATACATACATACATACATACATATATACATACATACATACATACATTTTTTACAACATCTACACCATGTATAGATATCACTGTCACTTCGACTATTTCAGTACGACACATTGTTGATTCAACCACGGAATGTATCAGCTAGGTACATACCTTACAACTGTTTGTGCACCCGTCCAACGGCATCGGTCAAATGGACAGTGGAACTACATTACACTTTGCTGCCGTTGTCGGTCATCAGGTTAATGTATTTGGTTTACCTCCAAATAAACATGAATATGTACGGCATAATTATGTAAAGGTTATTTTCAAAGAACAAGACCTTCATATTAATTGTGCATCCTGGAGACACATTATTAGCCACATCTCCTGAAGACCGTATTTATGTACACAGCAGCAGACGTGTCTACAATAGGCCCCACTTCAGGGGCTATTGATATGTTTAAAGGTAGCAGGCAACGTTATTCTCAATGTAAGCCTATGCATTTTAGGAACATTAAATGTAAGGAACATTGATCTTTCGGATCATTGGATTTTCTGAGCGACCAAGTTGATGAGGAACACTGAATGCTCCGTACGTGGTGACCTGCGGAACAAATAACTTTGCAAAATCAACTTTCGGAATATTCCTCCTGAAAAATCACAGTAAACTGGGTCTTTTGCTCATGTCACAAAATATTTAGTCAGATGCACTGAAATAAAAAAGTAAAAGGAACACGCAGATGCTTAACTGAAAAATTATATATATATATATAAAATACTACGTTAATATAAAATGTTTTCACTTGAAAATTGGGAAATAATAATAATAATAATAATGACAATATATTCTGTATCGTTATTGCAGCACAGAATCCGCCACTTTGTGTCACACATATTCACGTCCTTGTTTTACGAAAACATAGTGTTTTATACCCATTTCGGAGAATGTGTACTGTTGTATGAAGCTAATATCCACGTCTCTGTGACGAGTAACCATCATACTATGCATATTTAGTTTGACAATAACGCCATGATCTGAAGTAGGTGTAAGGTGGAGGTTGTATCGCTATGCCTTCTACTGGCCAAAGTGTTGCTAATTCCTACCGATCTCCATTGCAGTTCTTAGCCTCTTCAACACCTTTATTTGGGTGACTCAGCATTTTAGCATTGAGCAATAAATAATAGCAACGCGAGCCATTTTTCCCGTAACAAATGTAACGAATCAACATCTTAAACAATCATCAGCCATCAGGGAAACCATCATGTGCAATTCAAGAGATTAAGAGACCTTCAAGTCTTCATATACTTCTGTATTAACATTCATTTTAAGATCCTGCATGGATTTAAGGTTCCAAATATATTTGTTTATTTATTTGGGATTCCATTCTGTCATAGGAAAAGATCTTATTTCACACAGTACTTTACCTTTTGAAGTTAAAGTGGTGCTGTAAAGAAGATTGTCACAATGATTTCCAGTATGATAAGGTCGTGAATAGATTACTGCGCCACGCCTGCTGCAGTGGAGATGACATTTCTATATAATATAGCGGCAGGAAGAAGCGCCAGCCTACTTTTGGTTTGACAAGTAGATTTACAGCGGAAAACCGCTGTGAGTTGCCAAACTACGCTCGCTCTGCAACAATGTCCCAAAAATGAAATTGAACTACTGTGATAGAATATTTATCCAAATTTCATTGTGACATTACACATTAATGAATTCTTGTCAACCTTTCCACGACCAGGAGGTTCATGCTGTAAGGCACACAATTATTGTAAACGCATAGATATTCATTGCAATCGATGTTCAGGCAACATTCAATTTAATAAAAATGTTACTTCATCTCCAGACTCGGTGAAATGACAGCCAGCTGAGGTTTGAAGATCCCTCGTCGTTCGTCATCTGCCAGCCGTTGTCCGTCCCCGTCTTCGTCGTCGTTCACAGTCCACATTTTCGACTTTTCCGAAACCGACAGCCAGATATATTTCAAACTTAGTGGGGATCTACCTTGAGTAGATCTCTGCCATATTTGTCCAAATAGCTACGCTCCAATGAATTTTGACTTTTTACATTTTTTGTGTTCCTTTATTGTAAAATCTTAAAAAATATCATTTTCCGAAACTGCTGTGCCAATTGTTTTGAAATTGCATAGGGACACGTCTTCAAACCTGAATAAATTTTCATGTGTTTTGGCTATGTTTGTCTTCTTCTCCAAGTGTCACTCAGGATGTTCTGACACCTTTGCGAAATATAGTTTGTGGGAAGGCTACGGAAAGTTGTATTATAGGTGGTGATCCTCTCGTTCCCTGATTTTAAAAGATTTATATTCAGGTACTTTCGATCTGCATACATTCCCAATGATTACTATGTAACTCAACCGGGATTGCAATGGTTATTCACATTTTCGACTTGTCTCGGGTACCATCAGCAAGATTTACGTCAAACTTGGTGGAGATGTGCCTGATGTAAATCTCTACCACGTTTGTGCAGAAAGTGAAGCTCTACTGATTTTCAAATTTTCATATTCTTAGTAAGCACTCCCCCATAAAAAAAAAAAACGAAAAACAAACAAAATATAAAAAAAACCTACCTACTTCTCCCCCCCCCCCAAAAAAAAGTCCCCGAAACGACCGGGCTGATTCCATCAAAGTTAAACTTCCGCAGACCCCCAGACCATACTTTGTTCAACAGCTAGTGCTTCGACTTCTTCCATATTGCTTTTTTAAAGCATCAAAGAACGAAAAAAGAAAAACATTGATAGCAAATATTTTAAATACCTAACTGTACAATCAGCAGAACTAAATATACTGGAAGTAGAGATATGTATATGGACTAACAGACCTATATATCCAAGTAAAACGAACTAAAAACTACACGCAAATAAGTTCAACAATCAGAAATAGACTGCATAAAAAATTACCCCTGGTTTGAAACTTGGTACAAATGAACTGTTCTCTGTGCTGTGACATTTCTTGTTGCAGCTTTATAGTTAATCAATGGGGATCGCAGGATAATTCATATTCCTGACACCTGTTCCAGAGCTGTTTGTTAGATCCATTTTAAAATTGGTTGACGTGTATCGTAAAAAGATCCCGAACAGTTTGTTTAAATTGTTACGCTCTAGTGATATTTTATTTTTGATAAAGTTTTATGGTCTTTTTCGGGCAAAATCTTAAAAATCTTCTTGGAGTTCGCCTGGCTAATAGATTTAATATTGCACAGGGACACGTTTGAAGACCACTAGACTTCTAGGTCAGAGATACTGCTGCAATGGGGTGGAGATTGGGGTGCTCTTGCTATTTTTTATTAGTTGGCCAAAACTATGTCTAAAATTATGCCCAGAAATGAGGTTTGAAACATCTGAAAAGAAATGCTTATTGTGGAAGAGTCAAACAAACGTGTTTGCCTGATGACATTTCTACGAATTTCTGATTTTCACTTATATATCAATTCGCTCTAACCCCTCCTCAGCAATTCCTGTTCGGCCCAAAATAATTATCTATATCATTTCGTTTTTAGTTGATTCTTTTTTATTAGTCAAAAATGAAAGAGTCAATGCTGACTGATCGGCAACCAAGAAGAAAGTGATGCCGCGAAATACACAAAAGACTGGGCGAAGCATATTTTGCGGTACAAGATCAAAAATCCGTCGTCATCCACAAACTAATTGCCATCTCAGCAGCAATTAACATACAAAACAAAAGTAGTACCTCTTTGTAACCAAAAAGAAACACTCCACACTTCGTGAAAATCCCCACAGGAGAGCTAACAAATAAAAAGTCCACAAAATCTTAAGAATAAAGGAGACCCAGCACGATTTACTTGTATAAAGGTCAAAATATACATTTATGCGTACATTCCTATTGATTGGCTTGTAATCAATGGGGCTTGCAATGGTAGTGCCAATTTTTGACTCCATTTCTAAAACCGTTGGGTAGATTCGCTTCAACTTTGATGGGAATGTACCCGGGGCAGGGTTTTTTTTTTTTTTTTTTTTTTTTTTTTTGTTATTTTTTTTTCCAAATTGTCACGCTTCTTTGAAGTTTCGATTTTCTGTGAATTTTCTTTCGCAAAGTCTTAGAAAAAATCCTCTGAAACCGTGTGGCTAACTGATCTGAAATTGAACAGGAACACTTGTGGTTATGAGGCTAAGACTGGCAAAGTACATCAATGACCTAGATTTCCAAGGTCATAGGGCCAATTGTTGAACTACTGTCTACGTGATAACTCGACAACTATTTGATCGAGGTTTACTGTGATATTGATGGTCTTCTATGTGGGTCAGATTAGTAGCTGAGTGACCTTGGCCTCATTCCCAATGCCACGGAGTCACTTTTATAAAGTTTACTGCTCACTTGCAAAAATGAGCAACATATAATTGTACTTTTTGTTCAATATTTTGTTTATTTTAAATTCGTTGATTTTAAGTGATGTATGTTATATACCTGATGTAATTATGTATATTCAGATCAACAACCCATTTAATTTCATATCATATCTTGATTATTTTGAATAGTTTAACAGCAATCTTTCATGCTGGTCGGTATGCTCTGGTAATTGTCAAATAAACACAGGGATTACCTCAATATTTCTTATTGTCACACTGATCAGTGTCGTTTTTGCGTAAGCGGCCATGTACCGATAGCGCCATCTGTCATTCGCAGATATCTTAGGTTGGTCTGAAATTAAACTTATTTTCATGGAAATGCGTACTACATGTACGTTGCTGCTGATTACGAGAGTGATTTGGGACTGTTAATCCGGCAGATCGCTCCCATGCCTCACGTCAAAAAAAGTCGGGGAAGCAACAGGTACAAAAAAGTAAAGTCTTCGAGCTCAATGCAGATTGAATTGGGGTAATATTCATGGCACTACTGTGAGTTACAAAGCTATTTCTTGGTTGCCTGCATGTGTATCAATCTGACAAGCTGTGAAGTAAAGCACACTCTAGGTCAAATTATGTCCTTGGCAAACATTATTCCATTCATTGGGTGGCAAAGAAACATCGTTTGAAAGTTGGTATATTAAATAGGTCAGTTCGTAGCAGTAGTGACTTGCGTGGCAAAAATACCATGTGCTGTTACAATGTAATATGACGCAAACGTAGCTTTCGGTCATCGTAGTGTCCATTGTACTTGTGGTGTTCATTGCACTTGTTGGCCTGTCTGGCAATCTGCAATTCTAGGAAAGGACAGCTTGAAGAACAAAGCAGTTCAAAAGGTCCGGCTAGTTGGGAGCTGTGTGGGAAAAATGCAATAGACCATTTCATAGGACTCGGTTTTATTCGGTTCACTTCGGGAAGGGCATCCTGCTTTTTTACATTTTATGCTCGACCACGCTTGATCAGCATCAGAAAGAAAAACACAGGATATGCTTCGGTTTAATGAAAATTCAAACCATCAGCAAACAAAAAAATGCACATTTTACCACTGATGTGACATTTTAAGTAAAAGATTCGTACTGTTTAGCACAATCCATGCTGCAATCACTAGCGTTAGCTGTGGCATTCGTTGTGAACATATGAAGGCGTGGGCCCGACTCGGCCACTTGCTGATTGGACAATCAGGCCAACAATGGAATGCATAATTAATTAGGGTCCGGAAAAGTTCGGTACAATTCGGCATGAACAGGTCTGTTGGCCATATACATATATATCCTTACGATATTCTAGCTTGTACCTCAAATATGATAATTCACATGTACCGTTATTTGCAATGGATTGTCAAGTGTTTATGTTTTTATAACGCAAATATTGTCAAAAACTTTGTCGGTATAATTAGTGAGGGGGAGGGGATTTGAGTATTCATTGAATGAAGTGTGTTCCAGTGATACTGGTCATTTAATGTCTCTATATGAGGCAATGAGGACTCTTACCTTTAAATCTTGCTACAGAATAAGCCAATAGCCATTTCAGTTGAGCATGCTGAGTGAGGTGTGTTGCTCAAATTAGATAACAGGCCATACAATATATACTTTACCCACTTAAAATAGATTATACAGAGCTGAAACATAAAACTTTGAAAAGAATTGTTACAGATTACTGCTTCATTTATTAAAACAAGTGTTAATATTGTCATCATGTATAGACTATACAGTCTCAATATATCGATAAAACCAGAGTCTCAATTTATCTATAAAACTAGTTCAAGAAATTGATGAAAATGGAACGTTTGATCACGATTAACCATGTAAGTAAAAAGGTTGACTGGAGAAAGGTCACTTTTTGTATTGAATGGCCTTTGGCCTCAATCAGCCTGTCTTTTGGCTGGATTGAGATAGCGACTTGGCTCATTGCGCAATGAGTCAAAAAACGCGCCTAGAAAAGATGTTGTGTCAGTCAAACGTGGGTTTCAGAATAGCTCTGCTGTTAGAAACCCAGGTCAGGTCACATAAATCAAAACGATGCTCATTAATTTCAACATATGGTTTGCGAATGTACTTACGTGCAAGTTGAAACAGCTTCGACCTCGTTGTACACACTCACTTGCGATTTTGTTTTTGTGCATGTTACCAATAAATACGATGCATTATGAAGATGAAAGGATCCTCATTATAAAACTGGGCAACAGATAACGGGGTGTGTCTCATTTTGGAAAATGCATTTAAGTAAAGTCTCCACGTATTGATTATTTATCTCTTTAGATAATTCAATCTGTGCCCAGTGTCTGATCTTTTTGGAGCATACGCACATTATTTTTGATGTACAAGTGGTACCTCTGTAGGAAATGGTTTTGTTTTCCTGTTTGTTTTTGTTTTGTTTCTGTTTGGGATATAGCTACAATGGTTGATGTTTTGTGGTGGAATTTAACTGTGCTACATTGTGGCTATTCGTCAACAACACTGGTCTGACCCAGATATAATCTTAAAGGCGATGCTCGATTCATATGTACTGGTGGTTATAATAAATCGCTAAAATATTCCTTCAATACTAAATAACCTCATTTCATTTTGAACTGGCAGTCTGGCATTTATAACATGCTGGAATTGGTAACAGTAATTGAAAAATTACGATGTTCGGTTCATGTACTTGGATGACAGGGTGTGCATATATGCTGTGACAATCAGGTTTCAGTCCGTTCTCATCGATCCTAGTGGTGGCTGTAACCAGAGCCGTTATAATACAACAAATAGCCTATGTGCATGTCTTTCCAGAAATAAGAGCTATAAATATAGACTTAGGGGTTTACAGGTGGGCTAGTTTTTTGCCTAAGTTTGGCGATTTGCTGTCCCTCGTTTGTCGATATGGCATTGATATTTCTGCCTAATGTCTGACAGAGACGGTATAAGATTTGCTGTTGAATGGTAATATTATATACTACCAATTTATTCACGGAATACTATTAGACACTCCATGAAGGAGCCCAAGGTACAGACATATACACCAGTGGATGACACGTATTTCCTTTGGCCTTCGGCCCCAGGAGATATAGATGTCATCCACCTGTGTATGTTTCTGTAAACTGGGATCCTTCACGGAGTAACGATTTTATCTCGTATTATCAAGGAACCGAAAAAAAATAATTCCCCCCTTGATAACTAGGCAAACATGCGGCTTGAAGCCCATTGGTCACTGTCGTTTGGACAGCGTAGAGGCGTCTCGGTCACAGAGCGAGGTCATCTGAAGATATGGAATCACGCCGGGGATATGGACTGGTACACCTGGTGCGTGTAGCACGTTTTAACGAATGACGTTGCTTGTTAGTTTCCAAAACGAGATAAAAGAAAATATCCATACGAAAAGATTTGTATACAACAAAATTGAATGTGATACAAATCTGTGCATGTTTTCGTGTGATTCATCAGTGAATGTTTCATAATGTGATCATTAATAAAATCGGCTAGGAGTGACACCGATTGAGGGGGGGGGGGGAATGGTACATTTTTGTAATTTTGGAAATAAACTAGTGAATTATTTCTTGAATCTTGCATCATGATGTCTCTTACCATCTAGATCTCATCTTTCAGCTTCATTTGAACACTTGTATAGACGACCTCGATGGTACTGAATCCACATAAGGCTTTAACGGAGTCGACGAAGCCCATTATATATACAGGACCCCCCCCCCCCCAAAAAAAACCCCACACCATACAAGTTATAGCAAACCTCCCTTGGTTTTAAACGAATGGATGAACTGAATTATACCTATTACAGGATAAGACATGGTATCGCATTATATACTCAGTAGCATCTGCCTATTGTTTGCAGGAACACCCAACAAGTGACTTCAAAAGAATATATATATTTCAAGGAGAACCACATTTCTCCTGGTACATCAACCAATATGAAGACTCAATCTACCTCATTGAATATCTACTTTGATTTAATCTACTTATCTGCTTCTGTACATAGGGTGTAACTTTTAAAGTATCTTAATTGTGTAAGACCATTCCATTTGTGTGTCTGTTATGACTTTGACCCATTATAATTAAGTCAAAATAATTATATAGCTAATTCGTACAGAATAGAAACGAAAAGAACAGCTGAAATTACACCTGGTATTATTTTAGATTTGCATTGAGGTATGCTTTTTAATAATACACAAGTTTTTGCAAATAGGGCTTTGTTTCAGATATAGCTTTCTCACCCGCCTATAGGGAATCGAATTGGAAGCCCCTATATTCGGAGTTTTGACCCATACAAACATTTGAATAAAAACAAGGTATTACCGGTAGATGATGGTGTATTAGGAAATAAGACTTGGACTAGAGCTAATTAGTTTGGCACCATAGTTACTCGGGCGTCAGATTCCAGTACACCTAGCTCTCCGCTTTTCCCTGTCTTCCATAATAAACATGCAGCTTAATTAGCACTCGCAGATTCTCTTTCTGACTTCATAACATTGTTAGTAGCTACACGTGGTCAGTGTGTGAAAGGTATTAATCTGCATTCGAAAAAGACCCTAGTATACGGCGAAATTATTCCGTTGTAACTTCTTGAGACAGTGAGGGAACTCCTTTGGATTTTGTACCTTAGCTCTCCTGGCGGACTAATGGAAATAAAAGGGTATGACTCTTCAACTGTGATGCATTCTAAGAAGACTAAGCTCCATTATATATATATATATATATATATATATATATATATATATATATATATATATATATATATATATATATATATATATAGAGAGAGAGAGAGAGAGAGAGAGAGAGAGAGAGAGAGAGAGAGAGAGAGAGAGAGAGAGAGAGAGAGAGAGAGAGCTTATTTATCTACACACTTGGTTTGCAAGTGGAACTCTTCCTTTTTCAATATGTTCGTTTGTGTGTGTTTCAGACAGGTATTTGCACAACCTTTATGTTTCCCATTTCTCTATGAGTGCATCCTAAAGGTACTCTAGAATGAAAGAAAAGAAAAAAATAGCGTATAGAAAAAAATGTGAAACATATGAATCAATAACGACTCGGGACTTTTCTGTCTTCCTTACTGCTGTTTTTTCTTCATTCACTTTGTTTTGATATATTTTTTAATTGTGCTTGATTTTTTAATTTACCATATTAGTTTTAAATATAGACGGGTGTTCCTCTTTCTGTATTGTATGGTGGTGTAAAAGCATTCATACAGCATAAATTACTTTTAAGCTTTCATGAACATGATAGAAATGATTCCATGTAAGGCTTTTAATTATTCATTACACCATTTAAGCAAGAACAACATCAGATAAAGGTTCCCAGTACGGTATCAGAATTAATACCTGCATCAGTTGCTTTACCCGAAGGCAAGATGTTTTGTCAATTATTCATACTGTATGCATCTTTTCATTTTAATAATCTGTTTTCTATTATCTATTATTTATGTTTTGAATTTTTTTTTTAATTGTTCTTTTAAACTTTTCCATCTGGCTTCCGACATAGTTTTGATAATTATGTGACAGTCAATATCCATCCCTTTCTGTATGAATTTTGTGCTGGTTCTTTTATAATCTCTGAAGCTTTTTCCCGAATGACAGACTTCGTGGTGGTAATACCGAGCGCAAGCGAGCTCTCATGGTTACGTACGTATGTGAACTGTGTTCCAACAACGGTAGGGAGTGCACAGTGTTGATAACGAATCACGGTCTACCTCTTGCAAAAGAAAGAACCCCCGACAGTTTCGTCGTCGGGAGCGCCATTGCGCATAGCGCAATTTTTTATGCATCCCGAAAAATGTCCACAGTTTTATTCACATCAAAGTCTCAATCTTACCAGGCATTATGGGATTTTTTGTCAATAATTCATGTCTGTTGAGAAAACGTTGTCAATAAAGTGTTATAAATGATAACGATTCATGAACTCGCATTGTTGAAATTCGTAGGAACCTGGCAAACACGCTCATGGGACTGCAAATGCGTTTCCGCAAGCTAGAAAAAGTTTACAGGAGTGAGGGTTACCTAAATTAACATTGCAAACTGTTAACATTTGTTGCGCATGTTGCATCTGACCTCAGTTAATGTCTTCAGACAGTGTATGCACCAGGTTGCTTCTGGATATGCTTGAGGCCTTCCAATCGCATGTCACGTTCTAACTTAAAAAATAAATCTCAAGTGTAAGTGAACAGTTAATTTCATGTCAGTTATCCTGTGATCTTGGCGATGAGGTCAAGGTCCAAAACCAACGGAGAATAACCACTTGCACAAACTTGCACAAACTAGGTAGACACTAATCAAAGGTACACCCCTACCAAATGTGACACAAATCTGACCAAAATTGTTTAAGTTACAACCATTGAAAGAAATTCAATGTTAAACTTCCCTATTAAACTTCCCTATAAAAAGTTTTTGTACAGACCCCCCCCCCCCCAAGATCCACCCAAGGTCTTCCGGGAGGACGAAAATATGAATTAGCATTAGAATGTCCATTGGCTTGAAACGTAATCAATAGGAAAGATGCATTTACCGATAAGTGCCCAAATTTAAAAAAAAAAAAATCGTTAAAACTCCAAAATACACAGCAGTGCCACCTAGTGAACAATTTGTTTGACCTTTTAACAAGGAACATATCCCGCAAGTTTAGCTTAATCCGAGTGACTTTTCTGGAGAAGAAGTCGAAAATAGTGAAAACACACACACACACACACACACAAAAAAAAAAAAATCACAAAAAAGGAGATACTTGCAGCGCCACCTGCTCAACAAATAAACAACTAGGAGTGTCCCTGAGTGATATAAAAGGAATTGAATGAACGGTTTTGGAAGAGATTTCGTTCAATGTGCCCCCCCCCCCAAGAAAAAAAGAAAAAAATCCTAAAAAAATAGAACATCAATGAAGCATGATCAATTGAAGAACCTGCTAGAGACTCACACAAGGTCCATTACCACTAAGTTTGAACTGAATCTGGATTACGGTTTCGGAGAAGTCGAAAGTGTAAATTAGCATTAGAATGCCCATTTCAATAGCAAAAGTGCATTTTCTGTTAATAACCTGAATTGAAAAAAAAACAATCGTTTAAAATGAGAAATACACAGCACTGCCACTTAGTGACCTACTTTGTTTGACTCCTCCACAAGGAGCATATCCACCAAGTTTCTGCGCAATCTGAGTGATGGTTCTGGAGAAGAAATCGAAAATAGCAAAAACAGGCAAAAAATCATAATAAATTAGAAAAAAAAATGCATCGCCACCTGTTGAAAAAAAATAAGAACTGCGAAGTGTTCCTGTGTGATATCAAAGCTGATGGGTGAGCACTTTCACAGAATAAATATTTGGTCTCCCCCCCCCAACAAAAAATCATTAAAAAAATCCGAAAATCGCTTAAACCTGACCATTTGAGCAAAGTTGGCAGAGACCAAACCAATGTACATCCCCACCAAGTTTGAGCTGAATCTGGCCAGTGGTTTTGGAGAAGTTAAAAATGTGAATTGTGGACCTCGACGGACTACCGACGGGCGACGCAGTCTTCACCACCACAAAAACTCAGCTCACTGACAAGTCAGAGTAGATAAAAGCTGGTGTATCTCTTGCAAGGTTTTATTTTTCACGGGGGGGGGGGGATCTGGGGTCTTCATTATCATTTCAAGAATAAGGAAACCGATGCTTAAGCATGCACTTGACACTTTTCGTGAAATATATGAAGTGTGTGTTTATGCCTTCCATAGTAGGCCTATGAAGCATTTAAAATATTGCGGTGACCACCGATGCCAACGTCACATATGCTACTGCGGAAACCCGAGGCGAGAGGCTTGCCATCCGGACGCATTTCACCAGATGAAATAAATGCCCTTTAAGGAGTCATGGAATTATATGTGAAAAAAAAATCGATTTTGCTTTTTTCTGAATGTTTTCACTCTTCATAGAGAAAAGATAAACAGTCTATCAGTTCACAGGTATTGAATATTGACAGACATGCATCACTAAAATACCCTGAGGATCCGCTAGGCCTATACCACGTGGTCACCTTTGCATCAGGTCACAGCTCAGCTCCAGCAGAGAATGCTAGACTGCAGTCACTTCCTTAGCCACGTGTAAGTGCCTTCCTTCCCAGTGTGAAAGTTGTCGAGTCGTGCCTTCCTTCCCAGTGGAAAAGTTGTCTCAAGTCGTTTCCAGAGTGGAAGGTTGTGAAAAAAATTTACATTAAAGTAGATCCAAGTGTGCTTGTCTCATTTAGCAGTTGTGAAGGGAGCCCGTGGAGGGAGACGGTTCCTGAAAACCTTACATTCTGCAGTTCATTTTCCCGACTTTTGCCCAACTAAAAATATCCAAATAATACTCCCCAATTGATTCACCCCACACTGTGTTGAATTACAATTAAAAAGTTTCTATAGCAGTATAGGCCTACATGAACTAGAATTCAATAATTTTGTGCCATGCACTCATTTCATAATTAGCACTGAAAAACAAATATGACTAAAGTGTCAGTTACTTTTACCACCCATATCCCAGAACTGAAATAGCCATATCCATTACTTTCTCATTGATATTTTCCACAACTATATATTTAATTTGCGAAGAACATATTCTCGCAATTTTTAATTCCTCAAACAATTAAAGAACATAATATGTACTCCAGGAATGATGAACAAATAAAATGTGACAACTTGCACCATAGGCTATTTCATTTTACTTTTATCTTCCATAAATTGATTTTTGTACAGATTTGACATTTTCAATACAGGTTTGTGTATATGTTTCAAGCAGAAATTACAGACATGCAGGTATCTCTTGTCTTTCAGTTTGACCCTTTTACCGGTCACTGCTGGTCACAATAATATGGTTAGAGGCATATGTTTGCACCATCCATGTTAAAAGAAGCTAAAGTTATTTTCCGTCTTGCAGTTGATGTAAATTATCTATTTACGCAGTTCGTACTTTCTTTTGTTCCAAGCGCAACAACTACATTCAGTACTTCGTTTCAAAACCTGTCAATTCATGAGGAGTCACGGAGATACCTCCTCTGCATACGGGATAACTGTAATCGTCACTTGCAATACAGGTTGCAAAATTACCAGTTGGGGATCAGATGTAAAAATATGTGCCATTTCGACATTATTTCAAGGTTCAGTGTCTGTGTTTTGTCAATATGCTGAAGCTTTGCAATGGAAACAAGATATGTTTGTAAAACATAGATGCCCCCCCCCCCCGCCCTCATTACCCTTGCCCTCGCTACCCTATTCATAGTGGTAGATGGGGCACTTGTGACCTTACAAAAGTAGTGAAGGTTAATCATACATCAATGTCACATATCTTTAAACTTTAACTTAGCCCTTAAAAAATGACAAAAAACCTGGACGATATAAAAGTTATAGCTGAAAAGTTAGTCATCATTTAGAAACTATATTCAGCAAAGTGACTTTATGACCTTATAAATTAGGGCAAAGTCACTCATTTTCACTTGACCTTCTTCAGTTATTGTGCACAAACCACAGGAAGTTTACTTTCTGTGTGTGACCCTCAAAACTGGGTCAAAGTCACCCATCTACAAACTCAAACTAGCCCTTATAGGCAACCATAAAGCTGTGCAATATAAAAGTGCTACCTCTAAAATGAAAGTGATCATGCAGAAACAGTATTCAACCTGATGGCTCTGTGACCTTTAAAATTAGGTCAAGGTCATCCATCTTCAACATTGACGTAGCCCCGAATACGGACAATTATCCAGTGCAATATTAAAGTCTTGGCTTGAAAAACTCTTCAGTTATCATGTGGAAACCAAAGTAAACTCAGGTACCAACGTGACCTTGGAAATAAAATCAAGGTCACCAAACTTTTAAACTTCTTCTTGCCCTTAGCAAGAACTATACACCTGTAAAATATCCCAGTGCTAACTTAAAAACTTCTTAAGTTATTGTGCAGAAACCACAGGAATTCTACAATCTCTCTGTGACCCTGAAAACTGGGTCAAGGTCACCCATCTTTAAACTCAACCTAGCCCTTACAGAGAACCATAAAGCTGTGCAATTTAAAGTTCTATATCCAAGGTATAAGTTATCATGCAGAAAGCATGAAACCATATTCAGTGAAGTGGCTCTGTGACGTTTAAAATGACGTCAAGGTCATCCATCTTTAAAACCAACCTAGCACTTACAGAGAATCATAAAGCTGTGCAATTTAAAGTTCTAGCTCCAAGGTATAAGTTATCATGCAGAAAGCATGAAACCTTATTCAGTAAAGTCGCTCTGTGACCTTAAAAATGAGGTCAAGGTTATCCATCTTCAAATTTTGCCTAGACCCAAATATGGACTGTAATCCAGTGCAATATAAAAGTCCTTACTTAAAAACCTCTTAAAGTTCTATCTCCAAGGTATACGTTATCATGCAGAAAGCATGAAACCATATTCAGTGAAGTGGCTGTGTGACCTTTAAAATGACGTCAAGGTCATCCATCTTCAAACTTCGCCTAGCCTCAAATATGGACTATAATCCTTTGCAATATAAAAGTCCTAGCTTAAAAACCTCTTCAGTTATTGTGCGGAAACCAAAGTTAGCTCAGGTACCACTGTGACCTTGGAAGTTAGGTCAAGGTCACCCATCTTCAAACTTTGACTAGCTTTTAAATAGAATGATACACCTGTACAGTATCAAAGTCCTAGCTTTAAAACGTCTTGAGTTATTGTGCGGAAACCACAGTCTACCGACCGACCGACAGACATGTGCAAAGCTATATGCCCCACCTTCTTCGAAGAGGGGCATAACAATCTGGCCAGTGTAAAGAACTTCCACTATTCCAGCAGTACGATATATTTCCATTGCTGCGCTCGCTTTTTACATTTCTAGCCGATATGTTATACGTTAAAGCAGTTTCACGCAAAGTAACGTGTTTGTGCTCATGAGTTTTACAGACAAAATTGCATGATGATTCAGATGGTTGGTAACAACCTGTGGTTACACGTTAAACGTGGGAATAAAAGCGTCCATGCATAACTTTCTCCGACCTTTTTACCAGGTCCACTTCAAATTAGTTGCAGGTGTACATTGGGCATGTTTCTACCAAGTAGTATTGTCAGCGTTGTCAAAAAGTAGCGCTTCAGTGATTTTTTGAGTGAGTGTGTGTATGTTTATTGGTGGGCGATTTTTTTCATTTCCGTCGGGAAATTTGAGCAGTAAAGAGGGTAAAGAATGCGTGGTTTTTCTACTATATGCACTCATTGTGTCGTCGTCGTCGTCGTTGTTGTTGTTGTAATTATTATTTTTAAAGTTCTGAAAGATCCGTTTATTGCCTGGAGGCCGCCATGTTTACAGTAAATATGGAGGAATGCACCAGCGGGGATATATCAAAGCTCTCAAGCCTTTTTTCTTTTTTTTTTCTTTTTCTTTTTATTTTGACAAATAAACCTGTGTGACCTGTAATGGAAATAATATCACAATATAACAGCAAACAACAACCACGTACACTCAATAAAACCGTTCATGCATTATTATTTGAATGGTCAATTGAAACACTGATATTTTTTTCTGTGCTGACACTTTGTCACTACTGTTGCATTATGGGATTGATATTTGGCCAAGATGGCTGTCTTCAGTGTTGACGAATGCATGTATGGACATTGTTTTTCATTTGGTCGTACACGTTAGCACAGTTCATATGTAGATGTTGTATGTATGTATGTATGTATGTATATATATATATATATATATATATATATATATATATATATATATATGTGTGTGTGTGTGTGTGTGTGTGTGTGTATTTGAGATTTTCTCTGAAACCGATGTTGGCTTCGTCTCAAACGGGTTAAAATAAACGTTGCGTGATCTTGCAACAATTTTATTAACAATATCTCCTTGAACCGCCCAAAACTGGCTAGTGGTCAACTCGCTTAATCTTCAATGTTTTTGACTGCTTTCAACGGTTATATATACATCTTTGTACTTTACATTTGCCCCCTAAAGGCCAGTAATAGGCCATATGAAATCTACTTCTGGTCAGAATTTGCCTAATTTTCATCTAATTGTAATCATGTCGGGATTTAATTATAGAGGTGTTGGCACCTAGGTGACAACTATTATATATATATATATATTTACAGTAGAGAGTTGTACGCGTGACCTTTCAAGACAACATATTACATGTCAACAGCTTTCCTTGGCATCGGTTGGGCGCTTATCTTCTCATGCCAAGGGTGGACTCTTAGCTTCGCCAATGCCCAAAAAGCTGTTGACTAGTTTTGATGCAATCAGGAACCGGGAAACAGGCTTTACTTCAGTGTTTTTTTATTTTATTTTGTAAGATCTTTAGTTCATTTTTCCTTCAAAATCTTATACACAGGGTGACACCCGTGGCTCTTGGTGCAGACCTTATTGATATGAGTCACTTTTATCTAGCGACTGTCACCTCACAGATTGCAGTGAGTACAGTATTGCGCCAAAAGTGTAGAACTATTGAAGTTGGGGCAGGTGCAACCCAGGTCGATGGTGGTCCTGTGGAAGACATAGGATGGAATTTGAAGTTGAACATCATTAAATTCACATTGTGTGTTTTGCCAATTTCATTTGCCGATATCAGTCTCAGCCCGGCTTAAATTTTCAGCGCGTTGGTATTCCTCCCGATGGGCCAAGTTGAAACCGAAGGATGCACAGCCTGAACATGGGTGCACACGCTGAACACGGGTGCGCAAACTGAACACGGGTGCACAGGCTGAACATGAGTGCACATGCTTAACAAAGGCGCACATGCTGAACATGGGAAAACATAGTCACAGTCATTTTAGCCTTTATTTTTCTTTAACCTGGATATTAAACAGACGAGGCGTTTCATTTTTTCATCTCTCCCTCGCTCTTTCCCTCCCTCCATTTTCCTTCCTTCTCTTTTCATCCCAGTTTTTTAATTAAATCACTGATGTTCATTTGTGTCGATGATGAAAGAATCGAGCAAAAGGGCTTCGACAGGTACGAGGTAAGAAGATAGCTAGATACACAGACAAACAAACAATCAAACGAACGGAACGACAAACAATTTAATAAATAGAAAATAAGTTGCCTAACACTGACAAGTCTTTACATTTTAAACGGGGGCCAATGTATTCATGCTCAAAAAAGTTGACATATATCTCGTCGGACCTGTACCTCAATATCTCGTCTCTTGACTATATGTTCAACTTTTGCTAAAGACTATAATGTCCTTTTCAATGCTGCTAAATCTAACTATGTATCATTTGATCAATGTACCAATGAGAGCACGACAATATAACTTGAAAATTCGGAAATAGAACCAGTTCTGTGTTTTAAGCCCCTTGGCCACATTGTTGATACCGGTGTTATAAAAGATAACATACAAGTGTACATACGTACATTTAATGTGGATATCAATTTTGTAATAGCTCAATGCAAACACGTGTATTTAACAACTGGGTATCAATTATTAAAGACACATTACGTGTCTTTGTACGGCGCCCAATTATGGTATTTTCAGAGAATGAAGTTGAAACGTGTTTTCCAGTATGGAGGCAAACGATTCAGCACATATGGAAATTACGCTATACATGTCACTCTAGTTTGTTCCATAACATTTGTTACTGCTTGGATATTGAATCGCAAATACAATATATTTTTAAATTTTTTCCCGCAAATCGCCATTCAATAGAAATGATATTATTCAATTAATGGTCAAAACTGTTTACGGCGGCAGTCAGTCAGCAGTGTGTAAATCCATAAAATATATCTTCTGTGAGTACTGTATTTACAACTCTCCTAATATTGTTCAACTGGATTGTCTCAGTGTTATTGAAAGCACTCGACAGACCCCAAATTGTAATGGACCAAGTTTCAGTTTGGGCATCCTTATACGAGAACTCTGTGAACTAAGAGATGGGGCTGTATAACGCATAATGACCAAACATGAGTGTATAGAATCAATATATGAAATAAGTATGGCATAATACCTACTATCAAATAGCCCTGTCCCGTTAGGCCGTCCGGTCGATAGAAGGGGACATCCGAATTTTGCCCAGAAGCATGCTTGTGATTGGTTCAAAGATTGAGATTGATTTTTTAAAATCAAGATTCCTCTTGATTGGGAGAAATTGAGAACAACATGCAGATATAACTTGCATCATCTTCCCTTGGGCTTTCAGGGTCATCTGTAATGAGGAATATTCAGGTCT
>OZ026627.1:8569191-8599191 GCA_964020975.1 Hermodice carunculata
TTGTAAACACTGAGTGATAATGCCTTACTGTATGAAATATTGTACAAAACACACACATACTGGTTTTTTTTCTCGAAGGAAATGTTTTCATCGCCTTCGTAATTTGGAGTAATTGGCTTGATGCTTTCAGGGAAATCGTCTCTTAAAATTCTACCCCCAAACAAATAAAAAGGTCATATAAATTCCACAAAAGCTGTAAGCCAGCAAACAAACGTGGCACACAGCCATCAGTTTATCAGGATCTGACCAACAGTTTGTGAGGTAAGCAACAAATGCAAATCGTGCAGACAGGATGATGATCGGGAAAGGGTCACAAGGTGATTCGAACGGATATATCACTTCCAACTGAGCCAAAACAGTATATCAGTCTGGCTAAAACGTAAAAGTCCTCATAAAACGTCCGTATTGCTCTAAACGCTTCAATTGCAGTGAACCAATACAGTTGGAGAATGCAGAATCCACTTATATACAACAAGAAAACCTGCAAATAAGTATCCCTTGATGAATCAAACAAGTTGCTTGTTTGATTTCTTGACTTGGGTTTACAGGTTGAGCAGAAAAAGTACAAGCAAACATGAGTCGTAAATGGGTCGAATATAAGCTTCCTAATGTGCTTTTCCTCGTGAAAGTGACAATCTCTCTGTCTCTCTCTCTCTCTCTCTCTCTCTCTCTCTCTCTCTCTCTCTCTCTCTCTCTCTCTCTCTCTCTCTCTCTCTCTAAGGATCAAAGAACACAGAAAACCTCAATTGCAGCCTGTTTCAATACACGCATACATTTTTTGTCTTTCGTTTCAAATGTAAATGTAGATGTGAAGTGATTTGAACTCTTTTGTCCCTATACATATGTATATATATATGTATATATATATGTATATATATATATATAATTATACATATATATATATATATATATATATATATATATATATATATATATATATATATATATATATATACAATCTTGTTTGTGTACCTACCCCTTTACTACGGGGGCAGTGGGCAGTTTGGCATTACCCCCAGGAAGACATGTATACTATCCCATGAGAGGGTGGAGTAGAAAAGTGAGCTTTAGGTCGGCTCAAGAGACCCTTGTCTTAAACACCATACCTCAACCAGAAACTGTTTGCTTATTTTGTCAAATAGAGCCCCAATGTTGTCCCCAAAGTAGTACCCGTGGTCTCCTTAAAACAGACACAGTTTACCTAATATAGAGGACCTACAATAAAGGGCTCATACTTTTTTCGCCCCATATTTTCTTAATTGCATTTCTAATTCTGTGTAACATGACATTCTTATGGTGTTCAGGCCTGGGCATCATAAAACGAAATGAGGAAAGTCTTCTTTGCCCTTTTCACACAATTCACATTTAGAGTTACAAATTCCGCATGGATCTAAATTTTTATTAATACATAAACATCCCGTGCGTGCCTTGAATTTAAGCTGTGAGACATAGACATAATTTATATTGAAAAGATACTTTTCTCCAAATGTAGTAGTTTTCATCATACGATAGCAATAGAGAGAACAGCTGTCGTCAATATCTTGAAATCTTCATATTTCCTTAAGGTAGACTCTCTTGCCAATGACCATTATTTTTGAATCTGCATGCTTATATGACATGTCCCACATAATGGCGACGTGTGACAAATGGTCAACGTTTTTGGTTGAGATTTCTCACTTTCCGCCATTAGATAGATACCGTCTGCGTAGAGGAGGCACGGGATACGGGCTCCATTAAACTGAATACTTTAGTTTTTTACACATAACATACCAATTAGATCAGACATAACAAGATAAAAGAGAGTCGGGGGCAAAATACACCTTTGTTTGACACCATGAAGAACTTCATACCATGAACTTCGAAAAGGTCGCGAAATTACCTTATTATCAACTTTACTGAACAAACCCGTATAGGTCTCCAAACCTTCCTTGAATAACTTTTGTTTTGCTCTAAGAAGTTACCCAAGATTCTGTGACTCTCTAAATAAGACATAAGTTGTCTTTTGTTTACCGAAGTGAACACTTTTTACACATTACAGGTGATAGTAATCCCATGATAGTTCGTGAGTAATTCCCTGTTTCCTTCAGTATGTTTTGGTTTCAGAAATCCCTGGTACCATTATGTATCTACGTTTGTGTGTGTGTGTGTATGTGTGTGTGTGTAATGGATGAAAGATGATGTTACACGAAAGGTCAAAACTATCCATTTAATCACTCAGAATTAGAGGTTTTCGCCAGTGTATATCTATGTCATTTTACAGTGAGAAAGATTATTCTTGAGGCAACATATTACATACTACAATTTGTATATAGCGGAGCGGAGATAATAATTAATTTGGGTCTACTATTTCCTTAATCACCGTATGTTACAGAACAGATGTTTTCCAGCTGATGTCATTCCTGTTGAACAACTAAAATCATATGGTCAAAATGTTTAATAAACATCCATGAAATGGCATTATGTAGGCCTACACAGGGTGCACAAGAGCCCACTTGTGTCTATTTTGCCTTTAGGCCTTAAAGCCACAAAGCAACAAGTTGACATGTTTGCGAACAGTAAATCCCATAATTTACATAGGACCAATAAAGGCCACAAGTTCACTCTGCTCCTCTTCTAGGCTTCATTGATCTCGGTCACCACATAGTTACGTATAAGTTGCAGGAAGTGACAGCAAGCAAATGTACGCTCAAATAGTGTTGTGCGTGGTAGCTCCATTAAAATGATTACGCAACTACTTATAAGTCGGTATAAAGCCCACATTTGATTGAACTTATTATTTCAATATTTGTCTGCGCCGTATGGTAGGAACAAACGAAACATAATAATCAATCAATACTCGCAATTCGTAAGTGGTCTACACAACCAGCAGGTGTGCATGAAGAAATTTAAAACATTAAAAATATGATATAATCGGTAACCTCCCAATTGTGTAATAACAGAACACCGTATAGATTTACAAATCACACCTTCACTGAAGGAAATTACCTGCCATTACTTGTCGGTTATTTACCTGCATGATTAGTTCCTTAATTCCGGAATAGTATTACGAGGGGTGTCAAGAACAAGCGATAGGATTACCTCCTTCTGCGCCAACACTGCTGAGTATTTACTTGTATACGTGGAATGTGTATAGTTTGTAAATGGTGGGTGTGTTTTCCAGATGACTATTATCAAAACTCATATAATATTACGAGATATCTGCGAATCGCCAATTAAGTATATGTGAACTCCATGTTCCTGAAATAGTTTAAAAGAATAAAAAGAAGCATAGAATGAATTTTATCAAGCGGCTACATGTACATATAAATAACAGCAGCCATTTGTCAAATCCAGCAAGACGAAATTAGATAGATCACGCACACATTGTACTATTAAAGTGTGGCATTACAAAATGCAAGTGCATCTCATCGAAATTTTTGTAAAGATCGGGTGAAATAACATAATTACCTTTATAGTTAAAAGGATGGAGTATCTGAGAAATCTATGTTTTATTAACAAACAAGCGGTCATAAATGTATGAGCTATTGCACATTGTAATTACAAGATGGACATGAATATATATGGTCTCTAAATATTGAATCGACACAAGTATGTCTTTGTGTGTGTGTGTGTGTGTGTGTGTGTGTGTGTGTGTGTGTGAGTGTATTTTTTATGTTTCCTTTTAAAGCCCATATGGGTTCTATACGAGTCGGAATTCACGCAAACGTCTTGCTTATCGTCCATTCGTTGGTGAAATATAATAAGAAAGAAACGACTAATAACAGTCATAACCACATATGAAATGTAACATTGTATGACTATTGACTTACAAAAATACCTTGGCATACAGCAACGTGCACTTATAAAATAATTGAGTCATTTCCCCAGGAAAATCAGATTATCAGACTTCAAGACACCTTGGTGCTCCAAATTTCTAAGATTATGAGTTATGTACTTTTCTTATAAAACATCAGATATGTGTTCCTTATTGTGAACATTTACCTGTCACGACGGAATTTAAGATATGATTCGGTCCTGATGTCTTGTGGTTTAATACGAGGTGCTTAGATTAAGGATATTTGCCTTTATGTGCAGGTAACGTGATAAAAAAAGGATTTTTATATGTATACAGAAACATTATTTAAAAGAGTTCCGTGATTCCGTGTAATCCAGATTAAAAGGATCCTGTATATCAGTGAAACTTTTGAAAATTCGCAAAAATTGAAAGGTAGGAAACTAAACTAACCTTATATGACATTTGTGCAAGCTCTGAACGCAATTTAAGACTGTGTTTTACATCAGCCTTGCTTTACATGGTGTTGCGAGCAACGCCTGGTGCGCAGAGTTTTCGAAACGTTCTGCATATATTATACACACAACACACGTGCTTTTGTGTCTTTGGGATGCTGCAGTCGGCTTGTGTCAGTGTCAACACTCCAGGACATGCTGCATTCTAAACAAAGATTTTGTTGTTTAGGCACTTTGCTAGATAGAGTTTTTTTCTTTTGGATATTCACCTACTGACATTATTCTGAATAGGGCCAATAAGCACGGCTACAGTAACCGCTATTTGGATGAAAATGGAGTTGTCGACTCGCATCGCTACTTATTAAATCATGAAAATTTTGTCAAACCTTGGTCAAACGAGTAGCTGCTGGCTGGGCCTCTGACCCAGACATTCTAATTCATATTTTTACTCTGGGGAGTGCTTGGTTTTATCCTCATAGGTTTTGTATGTATATATGTGTGAACATATATATATATATATATATATATATATATATATATATATATATATATATATATATATATATATGTATATGCATGTACATGCATGTATACCTATATATGTATATATATGCTTATGTTTGTGTCAAGGCTACCATGACATCACAATACTTCTATCCTTGCATCCATGCAATTATTTTGATGTACCGTTTCAATTTTTTCCCCATTCCGGGGCGTTCAATAAAGTATTATTATTATTATTATTATTATTATTATTATTATTATTATTATTATTATTATTATTATTATTATTATTATTATTATTATTATTATTATTATTATTATCATTATCATTATCATTATCATTATCAATATCCGCATTAATTCCGTAGAGAAGGTTTGTTTACACTGATGAACGGCAAATGTCCAAGTCGTTTTATTAAGTCAGCTGACAATCGGGATCAAACACAGCCCTTGGGAAGAGTCCAATTCGCGCTGCAAAGGGCCAAATTGCAGGATATCCAGAATGGACTTGAAAGCCTGAGTACTCGTGTAATCAACATGTAATAGTGTTAGCTCTTTTGGTACAATGTTATAACTGAATAAACAGCTCTCCTCTGATTGAGACTAATGCACGTCATGGAAAGCTGTTTGCCTGGCTAGTTTTATGTTGTCTGGAAGTGTTGGGGTACTGGTACTTGAATGAAACGTGGTTTGCAAGGTAAATGAATCTGGTATCGTTATTTTTACGAGCACACCGACTGTTGTCGAAATTGGCAATAAAGAGTTCACAGAAATACAGTGTGGCACCTAATTGCGTGAAAAGATCTGGCTAACACGCACTTGACAGGTATCTTGCTTTATGCGTCAGGGGCTAAGAAAAAACTGCAAGTTTTACCGCCTTTTATCTAGCGATCATGCATTTCACTTACACATTTACATTTAATTGTTAATGGGTGGCTTTGAAACGGTGCGACAACAAGTGAATATAAATCTATAGCATCTGAGCTTGCGTAAATGGATCTGGTTAGCCCAGTTTGACACGTATTTTTCCTTTGTGTGGTGTGGGCAAGTAACATGTCATATTTTACCCATTTTCAATATCAGCATTTATGCATATGTGATACATTTATTTACACATATACATTGAATTCCTAGTATGGTGGATTTGAAACGGTGTGACAACAAGTCAATATAAGCCTGCCGCAACTTAGCTCGATCATTAAAACAATTTCTAAATGGACTTCAATACAATTACACTGATGTGTTATAAGCTATTTTTACCTGATACCATGAATGATGCCATGCTTATGCACTAAATGTCTTCAGTTGTAAATGCATGCCAAAATGTCACTTTGATACACATCTGACTGCTCGTGCTGTTTGGGATCTTGGTCTTTGATGCACATATCGACGTTCTATCCAGGTGTTTTGTTATTACAAAATGATTATTCCTTTCTTTTGTCAAAAATTAAAAAAAGAAAATTATATCATTATAAACTACAGAACGCTGACAAATAGATGTATTCACTTCGTGAGTCGTTTTGAGCTTTCGTGTTTGCACCACAGTGACATAAAGTGCAGGAAAAAGCAGAAAAAAGTGACAATATATATTTTTGGGAAAGGGAATTATGTTCAAAAGTTTAGTAAATGCGACACCAGACTTGCGTGACAAACTTGTTAATCTATATATTAATGTACAAATGTGTGTCAAATGTTTTACTCTGGTTGTTTTTTAGATACACATGTCCAAAGGTAAAATGATGACGCATCAAAGACAAGCCTAAATGGAACCTGGCAAGTATACAGGTTAAATGTTTGTTTTATTTTATTTTATCTGATCTTATTCTGTTTCGTAATATCTCATCTTAATTACCATGGTTTTTATTATTTACGTATTTGCTTATTTGGTGCATTAGTTATTCCATCATTTATCGATTCGTTCATTTTTAATTGACTATTGATACTTGACTTTTCGCTTTAATTGTACCCGTGCTCCATATGGTTTGTGCAAAACTGAATAATGTTGCGAATTTATTTTGCAAATTCATGGCCACTTGTACGCCATTGGATGTTCTTGCATCTCGGGAAATGTCGTTAACTTGTGGACATGATTTGTTGATTTATTGACTTCATTGCTATTAATTTTACTGTGTTTATATCCAGAATCTGACACTTCATTAGAAAGTAACTACAGTGCAATAATTTTGGAACATCAACGAAAAAAAAAAAAATAAAAAATAACAGTCTTTGGTATGAACGTCAAGTTGCCAGTGTAACACATTGAATGAGATGTAGATGGCACTTTGAATCTCCAAAGCTACAACTGTCACGTGACCCAAACCCTGTAATTTCATTGGCAGCTTTAAAATAAGCAGTAAAGTATTACCCCAGCTTGCTTTTAAAGGATGTGAACCTCACTATACATTTTTACCCACACGCGTGCAAACAAAAAAAAAGCAAAAAGCAAAAAGACAAAAAAAAAAAAAACAAAAAACAAAAACAAAAACAAAAAAACCCCAAAAACAAGAACAAAACAAGACAAAACAAAACAAAACAAAACAAAAAAACAAAAAAACAAAACAAAACCCAGATTACTCAAACCAAACCTCACCCGTGATGAAAGCTGGTCAGAAAATCTATCATGTTTTCTTATCTTGGGATTTGTGGAAGGTTGTGAACGAGGAAGGGATGACAGACGAATAAAAGAAAATGAGTGCTGATCACAGAGCGTGAGAAACTAAAAATATGATTCAGTTATGAATAGAAATTCTGTGATGAAAGGATTTCTTTTCCAAAGTTTGTTGTTAGTGTTTTTGCTGTTGTCCTTCACGGAGGGATTTCTTTTTATTACCTAAAATTCAAATTTGAAAACACACGGCTTTTATTGAAGAAGCAAGGTGTTTTAATTTGTTATTGACAGGAAGCGGTTATTGTTGTTCAAACAAGACTTCCCCTTTTCCTGCTGCACCGACCTTCAGGTTTGGAGAGGTTTTGTTTCGCGGCCTTCTGACAGAAGATGAACGTGGACGTCTGAGAAAGTGGAAAACACCGTTCAGTGCATTACTCCAAGTGTCTGAAACGACCGTTGCTTGGGATAAGTAATATCAGATATATGAGGTATAGGCCGTATTTGCTCTACTAATTAATTGGTGACAATCCAGTATTTTTCTTCCCTCTCCTAAAGTCTATGTTAAAATGATGTATGCATGACAAGGTACACTTTATTTTACAGTATAAGATGTAAAATGAATTTGACTATAGTTGCATTTGGGGACTATCGATAAGCACCCCGCAATCAGGCATGTACAGACAGTTGTCAACAAGTATTTTTTATATTGAGTGTGTTTATTCAAATAAATATGCAACCAAAACACAGGCATAGTGATAAAGAAGGAATATACATTTTCATTGAATTGCACGGTGTACAACCGTTTCGACAAGGCATTCGAAAATACGTCTTTTATCAACCTAAGATATCTTTAAATTTTCTGGGTAGCCTCTCTGTTTATTTTCGTCAATATAGTGAACTATATATAGTTAAATTTTAATTTCTTTGTTTTCACGCTAGGTTCTGTCATTAGCTGCTGCAAAGTTGGTTGTAATGCAAATGTCGCCTATAAAATCCCAGATACTATAGGGCATAACATCATTAGCAACCAAAAACATAAAACCCACTGAAATGAAAGATTATGAAATTAGAGGCGACTCTCACTTTCCTTGTGTGCCTCAAGGCGTAATGAAATTATTTACTAAAATTTTACTGTTGTTATTTAGGGGAAGCAAGGGTATTTTTGTGGTGCCTGATTCAGCTTTTTTAAATTGCTCTGAATAATGAATCATCTTGGTTTTAATCCTGTTTGAGTTGTGAATCAGCCAAATTGTTTCCCTAAACGGTGCTGGTGAAAATGTATTTGGCGTGAAACGTGAATGGGACAAATTGTTTTACAGGGAGCGCCATGAGATACCTCCTTTGCCCGTCCCCCAGTACGATATGTGCCAAGACAAAATGTATTAACATGATCGAGAATGCAGCTACTTGGATGGATTTCCTAACAAGCTTATCATACAGACTCTGTTCTTGTGACATAAGTGGGAATTAGAGAGTGGGAAACTGTGCTTCAAATCACGATATTTGTTTTAATTTGTAGCTGATTTCCTTGTTGAAACACATACCAGCAGACTTGGGCGGAATATCACTATAAAGTGCTGGTTGTCAAAATAAGACGAGAAGTACATATGTAATAACCTGTTATGACTAACAACTATTATACACTTTGATATAAAGACGTTAACACGAAACGGGCAAAATGATATATGTCATAGTATGTGGGTGTGCCTATGTTTCGCGGCAGTATTTGCCTAAAACCGGTTGAAGCATAAGAATTTGGCCGAGTTTGAGGTACGGGCTGAACGATAAATACATGTGTGTACAAATAGGTTTCGCTCAGGGGCAGTTCCAGAATTTTACAGCGGGGCCGCTGAAAACCTGTACAGAGCGGGCTGGTTGTGGGCGCCTGAGGGGCGCGAAGCTTCGCTAGAGGGGCCCGGCGGCATACCCCTCCCCACCCCCCCCCCCACCCCCGAAATTTTTTTAAGTTGAGCATGCAAAATGGTGAAATCTGACACATTATGGGGATAAAATAATGCAATTTTGAGCGGTCAAATAATTGTACAAACACACTGAGATATCAGGTTGGAAATATAATTTACGGATACATGGCATTGTCAAGCTCCCTCACTTTTCTTCATTACATACATATTTACTGACTTCTTCTGAATTGTACCGGGGGTGCCTCCTGACATTCAATTCACGCAACGATAGAAATTATCATCAGCAGGAAACGACATATCACATTTAGTCCGAGTTTGATGTTTGAAGGTAAAAGTATAGAAAATATTCATCAACAAAAGCATCTCGGACTTACATGGAAGTCTGATCTTCTCATATTGTTGTTGATGTTTTTTAAATTGTTGCTCTGTGTATGTGTTTTGTCCCTTTTGACAGATCGCCGTACTTTTGTAACAGCTCAGTCAATAAACATTCATTCATATCAACGCTGTATGCACAGCCACGAGGGCAATGGAAATGATCTGCATCCTTCGCATTTTATGGAATAAGTTAGACAGACATGTAATTTTTTGTACTTTTCCTTCATATGAGCCAAGCCGGGAGACAAGTTGAAAATCGGGCAATTTGATAGGTCTGGGACTCCCTGTTGGATTGAAACCAGACTTAAGCTACTAGTTTACTGGCGATTATATTTTTTCATGTACATTAATTAGTGAAGTTTGGAGAGTTACAAAGAAAAATACTTGGCAACATACCTGTATTCCCGACAGATCTGTTTGCAAGAGAGATTTGTATAGGCTATGCCTGTTATCCAGTTGCTTTAATAAAATATGTTTAAAACCAAATATATGCTTTTGTTTGTGTGTGTGGGGTTTTTTTTGGGGGGGGGGGGGTGCGGGCGCACTTCCCGTAGCCCCTCTGGATCCGCGCCTGTTCGTTGCTGCAGTTACATTATAGGGGTTGAACTATTATATAACCACACATATGTATGTGCACCCAGGTTTGGCTGCAGTATTTGCTTAATAGGGGTTGAACGATATATAACGACATGTATGTACACCTAGGTTTATCTGCAGCAATTCCCTTATTCTAGTTGAAAAAATATAACGCTACACATGTCATCTCTGACGGTATTTAATGTAAAATTAAGGTTTTAAAATTTCGCTTGCTGCTGGCCACGAATTGGGCTATGTTCAATTCACCGGGAAATATATTGTCGTACAAAGGGCATAGTTTATCGGAAAAAAAGGAAAGAAGAAGAAAAAAGAATATTTCGTTGGCAGAAATCCATACGTTCTGCATGGACTTAAACCATAATATTAATTCTGACAATTTTAAATAAAGACCATTAGTAGGGCCATCTATGTTGCTGTTGGCGGTGTCCACGCAATATGTTTTTCTTATTTGGAAATACATGCTGATCCCAGGACCCGCAGAATTACGTAAATATTGAAGCTTAGTTTAGCCCTCTAAATCTATGAATGCCAGTAATGTCGTTAATCACACTTATATATATATATATATATATATATATATATATATATATATATATATATATATATATATATATATATATATATATATATATATATATATAACCCCTTACAAAAAGTAAACGGTCGACATAACATTTGTTTCACATTGTAAACTCTACCAATAATTTATGCAAAGTATGTATCTGACACTTACCTTCTGTTCCGCTCTATCATCGGCTTGACCATTACACCAGGGAGCGACTGCTTGATAATACGAGGGTTCGTCTTATATGTGCAATTGATCCAAGGGGATGATACACTGCTTACTTGATATTTAGATGCAGAACTACTTTTAACTCTTTCAGGACTGATCACGCTAACAGTTTCGCCTATCTGGATCAATGTTGCCCACAAAAAAAAGACCCCTCGCCGCCCCTGTCGTTCAACTACCAGCCAAACCGCTGTTGATTTTTCCACAGAGTATGTGGCTGGCTCATGCCAACAACATTTTGCGGGCTGCATCATGCGTTTGGGTCCATAACACGTCGGGGTAGACTGTTCACGTGGCATACAACTTACCGCCTGAAGACGAAATACGGGATGTGTGTAAGTAAATATGCACCGACTCCAAATGAGAAAAAAAAGAGAAAAATTCTGTGATGGACCGAATAACCATGATCATATATCTGGATCGAAGGAAGAATTCAGTTTTATCTATTGAAAATAAACGAAAAGAACATACCTGTATGCCCGACAGATCTGAGTATGTAACAAAACTAGGATTGTACTAAAGAAATACGATGTCAAACCAATTTTGCGTTCTGCCGTGTTTTAAGTTAATACCAAAAGTATGTTGTTCGTCATAGTGTGTTGCTATACTGTAATAATACAGACTATTCTTTCTTCGTTTGGATCCATGTATTTATATATATGGTGCTGTGCACGTGTTTATAACGGTATAAGGCGAGAAAAAAATGGACCGATTAATAGCCGTAATTAAGGTACCTAATAATGGTAATATCATGCTGAATCCATTTAAGGGCAATAAACGACCATAATTTAGAATATCCTAAAACATACAGATGTAAAGTAAATGTGAACAGTATATTTTGAAATGATCCATGCACCCAAGAATGGCAGACCATAAAATCGATAAGGCACAAGCTACAAAAGTGAATGTAGAAGCAATGGAACACGTGTCTGTGGGCATCAATGCTTGGAAGACTTTCCAATAAAATGTAAGGCAGAAACTAGAACTGCACCGAAAACAGAGAATTCGGTGTCACCAACATCCTGCAAAAGATGATGACACAAATATCAGTCCCGGTCACGAATTTGTCTTCATTGATGTCTTTATCCAGGCCACACAACAGTTGTTACAGGTTAAATATGAGAATTCACTTTATTTTGAGATTCTCAAAAACAACAAAGGAAAGAAATCAGCATGCTCAAAAGTTTGTAGGAGCGCATGAACACATTGGACCATAGTTGATATGAACGAACGTTTGACAAAAAAAAGTAAAATCATTCATGGGTTTAATGATCCCCGTTTCTCATTATTTTCGCCACGCGTATAAATATATTTGCTGTCTCTCGTATATTCAGGATTGAGTCACATGTTTCCCATTGGGATTGTCGGTAACAATCAAAATAGTTGCAAGTCAACTTCTCACTGGACACCGACCTGAAATGGGAGGACAGGTGACAACTCATTAGTATTATAACAACACAAAAGGGCAAATAGCAACGTTAAGTGTTACAAGGGAAAGCTCTCAACAGATAGAATCGCGGCTGGTGCCTTCAAGTGTTAAATTGAAATCGACTCTTTGTATTGTTGGCCCTGTGGCTACATATGTTAAAATTTAAAGCTATATATGTTAAATGCAGTAAGTGTATACTCGTATCAATTGCTGCGTCTGTAGTTTATAGGGGTAACGGGTGGGCGTTCCATGCATTTTAAAAACACCGGTAAATCATTTATCTTCAAAAGACGCTATACACCATATTAGATCATTTCTACCATTTGATTTCGAATGTAAAATCTTAGCATGCACATTTGGGAAATAGCTTCCCCATCCTACGGCTATGCATGGGAGAAAACCAAACAAAACAATGGCTGCATGTGTCACGTGAAAACACACTGAAAGCATTTTAGCCTGGTGCTAAAGCCGCGCCTACATTACAAAAGAATATAACGGGCCAGGTCAACTGCTTTTCTCGTAACACCTTGGGTACGCCCAAAGCGAGCCCAAGGAATGCTGTTGACTCAGTTCAAACCTTGGGAGTGAAAGAGTTAAACAGAAAGAAATTTACATATCTTCAAGAACTTTTGTCTATAAATATAGTGGTCATCGGTGAGGGTTGCTGTGACAGCACTCAAGGGATTTTTCCCCTGTCAGTTACCCCTTTTGTTACCTAATGACATAATATCCTCCATTTGTTTTGACACGTCAAAAGCTCAAACTTCTTCCAAATGCAAATACAAGTTTTATTAATTTTGATATGCATTTACACACACGATGGAAATATCTGAGTATCACTATCTCTTAGCTATTACGTGGCCATATTTATTATGCAAAGACAGCGCATCACCCTTTATAATAAATTTTGTGCAGAATGCCTTAAATTTTCCTAACAGGCTAATACGCGCATCTGAAGACATGCTTTTTGTCATGATGAGCGGCAAACTATTTAAACCCTTTTGATTCCCTTTTCCATCTCTCCTTATGTTTTAGAGATTGGGCGTTCCCGGCACTCTTATCCCGGATCTGCACCTTAACACTTAGGACTGCTGAGGTAATGTGTTGTAATTTTGACGGTTAAGGGTATATTAAGATTTCTATGTTTTTGCCAATCCCCTTGTCCTTGTGTTTTTATCATTTACCGGCCATATAACATTTTATTGGTGAAGTCATCTATATTTTCAGCTGCAATTTTAACATTTAATGGTAAACAAATTTTTGTTACCTGTAAACATAGATGGCGTTGTTTTTAACTCCATAAATGCACACAAGGCCCAACTTGATCAGCAGCGGGAGCCTGACGTGGGCGAAGGAGGGGGCGCTCACGGAAGCTCATGGGTTTTATGCATTGCTGGAGGCCAAGAACAGTGTTTCCCGACAAAAGTGTCCTCCTTTTTGTTGTGGGATCGGGGTGGTGATGGCATGTGCCTCTGGCACTCCTCCGGATCTCCGCTGGTCCTACAGCTTCGGCACAGTGGCAAAAGTCGTGGAGATTTGCTTGATCGCCTGGGTTCATCAATTTCGAGCTTGTAATGTACTAACCGTCAATGCATAACGCTTTACTTTACTTTATTTCTCTAGTTGCCCCCTGTTAGATCCTGCTTACACTATTATTGTCAAACTTAAACGGATACTAGTATATGTACATGAGAAAAAATGCGAGCTGATGTTACCGTACATATGTCACCCTTTTACGGTTACATTTATGTAGCTGTACTGATCATCATCTCGTCCCATGAGTCATTTTTGATCTCCATTTTTAAACAAAAATGAGATTTTGATACCACTGGGACAGTGATAGTTTATTCTATCTACAACAAAAAAGTTGAGCTCGTGGCATCAACCCCTTATGGCAGATTCAGAGACATTCTACGATAACGCTCCTAACATATTACCGCTCTATTGAATTCGTTTCGAATTACCTGTGTCAAACCCTCAATGCAATTACACCCTAACCTTGAAGTTAATCCAACAACTATGCATATGCGTTTGATAGCGGGTACGTTCTTAAAATGCACTTGAAATCTATTCCATGTTAGCAACAGCTGCTCATCGGAACTAACACTAGAATGCTCGGTAACAAAGAAAGAAACATGTGAAGAAGATTACAGTTCGTTCAGAGTAAGGTTGTAGTAAGGTATAAAGGACAGAATGACTGCGAAAGATCTACATCATGAGGAAAATTGCTGTTTGTATAATTTATTTCTTGTTTCATGTTTGCCAGAGCTATTTTTTTATTGCATCAACATGTACTTTTCTGGCTTCTCCAACAGTGTAGCTCAAAAATGATATCGAATTTCTATGATGTTTAAGTTCAAATGAAAAGTTCATGTTTTTGTGTCAAGACAAACGGCACTGATCTTGTGAAAATCGTGTGCATGTTTATGGAGAAACGTCGTTTTCGAAAAAAAAATCGCTTTGGGGCACCTACTTTTTTGTTTTATTTTATTTTTTAAATTTTCTTTTGGTTTAAATTCGAGGGGCGCCCACTTCGGTAAAGCTCGAAATAATATGTAGAGGGGACATCAAGGATGACACTCACCACTGGCAACGCAAAGCCAATGACATTATTTCGGGACATTTTATCGTGCTTCGTTTGGAGCAATAGATTCTCTAACACCAAAGTGGTACAGCGTGCTCTAGACAAATGCAGCACGAATACATCGAAGAGAGATACGAAGATTCTTTCATAGTTTTCATTACCCATATAATGAGCCAAAACGGTTACGAGTCTGGATCAGAAGTGTAAACAGGGCAGGGTTCACTGTATCTAAGCACTTCCGCAAGACAATTTTGAGTCACGGGCAGTGCTCGTGAGGCGTTTGACTGAGGCTGCCCCAGTATTATCCTTACACACAGAGTCGGGGGCTAACACCACAGGGCTCTGAGCCAAGCTCTTCAATGACCCGTGTTTTTCAGAGCAGTGCTTTCAGCACAGATCTGGAGGTGCACAACTTTGTACACCGTAAACCCTAAGCCAAGCCAGGTGATATGACAACAATCTGCAGCCTCTGATGTACATATACAGTGAAACCTCATTGTAACGACACTCAGATATCCGACATATTCAATATAATGACACACATATTCATGTGATAAGGTTTATTTTCTTTGTTATTTGACTCATTTATTTGACATATTCAGTTATCTGACACACTTCTTCAGGAACAGATGGTGTCATTATAACGAGTTTTCACTGCAATAGACACATTTCAAATCTTTTTTGCACATACACTGAGTTGCATCGGTGTGGTTTAGAATATAAGTGAAAGAAAAAATAGCATAAATACAAAACCTTGACACAGAACAATGACTAGAGCATGCGATAGACGTAAAGACTTGATACAGGATGGCATCCTTGTTCTTACTGTATTTGCAGGATGGCATCCTTGTTCTTACTCTATTGGCAGGATGGCATCCTTGTTCTTACTGTATTGACAGGATGGCATACTTGTCCTACTGTATTGACAGGATGGCACGCTTGTCCTACTGTATTGACAGGATGGCATCCTTGTTCTTACTGTATTGACAAGGTGGCATACTTGCTCTACTTCATTGACAGGATGGCACACTTGTCCTACAATATTGACAGGATGGCATCCTTGTTCTTACTGTATTGACAAGGTGGCATACTTACTCTACTGTAATGACAGGATGACACACTTGCTCTGCTTCATTGACAGGATAGCATATTTGCTCTACTGTATTGCTCTCTGCTTTCAAAGTGTGCATTGACAAAGCTAAAAGCAACAGAAAGTTGAATGACATAATGCCCGCCTTTTTTGCCCGACATAAGAAACTTGACTTGTTCCTCGTCTGTGAAATTGTGTGTCTGATTTGCTGAGCACGGTACGTCTCTGGGCTAAATGCTTCGAGGAAAATCCTCAAAAACACATAGCCTATAAAACTTAAACGCCGTTTCATTAATAAAAGTGTGGATGTATCACTCAAACATTTGAATTCATGTTGCTAGCCATAAGGCCCTCAACGTAAGCATGTGATGTTGAGACACCATACGCTATACATGTACATGATATTGATCGTAATAACATTGTGAGCAAATGTGAAGATCCCGCTGAAGAGCCCCCACCGGTTAGGAAATTTTCATTTTAAGTGTTCACACAAGGTCACCCACGGCTGCAGTGAAAGGTACTCGGTTATTATACTAGCATCTATGTGCGAGAATCCTGGAATAATGGCTTTAATGGGCACATAATCACTTAACACACAAGTCATACCCCAGTGGTATTGCCTGGAGTCTTGCAAGGGGTGGGGTATTTTATAAAGAAATGTACTGGACCGATGCAAGAAGTGTAACAAAATTGATCATGGAAGCCAAATTGATGATCAACGTGCAAAACGTTCAAAAAAGGAATTTAAAAAGGTTTTCAGTACAGCGCATTGCCTCAAATACGTAGAATGTGAAGGTCTCCTTGACCACTTGTTCGATGAATATTTTAATCAAATTTGGCAAGTCTTGCTTTGTCATGTATGCTCTTCATGCAAAAAAAAAAAAAAAAAAAGACAGGATGACAATCAAAATGATAATTATTGTAAAAATATTTTATTTTTTTTGTAAGTGTATTAACTCTTGTTAAGGAAATACCTTTCTAGAATAATAAACGTAATTGTCTTCAGTGATTAAACTGTAATAACAACGATACATTCACACAGTTAATAACAGTGGAAAGGTGTCATTTGATCTCGAAGAATGAAATATACGTAAAATTTAAGAATTACATGTAGGAGCCTAGGGTAATCGGCAGTCGTTGCATTGATACCCTGCCGTAAGCACGTCAATGTGTGTCATGACTCATGGGTAGCCTTACGAGTTCAAAAGCCTGAGAAGTGGAATTGGTTTACAAAAGGACCCAATCCGCCAGAGAATCTAGTAATTATTACCCAGATTGTGAAGTGGCAAAACACACCCTGGTTCCCAGTATTTGAAAAAGTCAAATATCTAGGCACAGAATTTTGCCTCTTGATGGAGCGAGTTAAAGTGAATTAAAATGCAAATATGGTGGAAAGACGGATGATGCTTTCTCTGGAAGTAGGGTGCTGCTGATATATATAGGTTATCACATAGTTGTAACTGTATCACCCCCTGTACAAGCACCCGAGCACCCGTATCGTCAAGAGAACGAAGGTCTCGAAACGATAACGGTGCGAGGGGATGAAGCAGCGGCAATAAAGCTACAACCATGTGACAACCTAATGCGCGACGCGTTTAGATATAGGCCTATCATATTTAGATAAAGCACGACGGGGCGGAATCATCAGGAATTTGATAGCCCCGGTGAGGTCCTGCGGACCGGGGCCATCAAATTCCTCATAATTTTGGCTCGTCGTGGTTTATTCAGATTCTAACGTGGTAATTTAGATGTTAAGAAACGCAAACAAAACCCCCTTGGGGGTAGGCCTACACTACAGCAAAAGCCACAGCCCACACGAGCAGCATGGCTATATGTGACGTAATTATTTCGCCAGTCGAGGATCGTAAGGAATTTAGAAATGAACGAAACAAACCAGCAACAAAGGATTGAGCAAACTAACAAAACGGCACTTTTTTACATTGTATTTTTATGTTTTTTATTATAACCGTTAAGTATGGTTGCATAAATTGTAGCAGTCTTGAAGAAATATATCAGCCATATGCGCAACTACAGTTCTCAACCGAAGCAACATGTCAAATTTACCAATTCCCTTCGCACCCCAAACTTTTGCCTGGAACTAATGATTATTGGACGTTATAACGCACGTGCACCATTTCCATTGACTGTGGCGTCTGCAAGCATCCATGCTGCTGGAGGCGTGCGCTGTGGTTTCTGCAGTAGGACTACCTGCAAGGTGATTTTGTTTGTATTCTTATTGATATAAATCGCCGTGGTATAATCAGAATAAACAACGGCGTGCCAGAATTATCAGGAATTTGATGGCCGAGGTTCGCGAGGCCCAACGAGGCGGAATTATCAGAAAATTGAAGGCCGGGGCCATTAAAAACTCCTGATAGACCTAATTCCGGCTAGTCTCTAAAAATTAAGGAAAACTTAACAATGAAGCCCAGCTGGGGGTTTTTTTTGGGGGGGGGGGGGAGGGGGGCGCAGTGCTGTCAAGACTTTTTTCAATAAGATGTTCAAATTAAAAATTCTGTTGCCTATATAATTTAGCACTCTGTCCCCTTTGCTGGCAGCCATTCTCAGGGCGATATTTATTTTAATTAGGGAACCTTCTAACATCTCCGATTGATTATTGAGGAGAAAAGATGCTAGCAACCATTTTGAGAGTGCTTTGGTATCTGTGATAGGGTATACAGGAAAAAAAAACACATGTGTTTTATATAAAGCCGCAATTTTACCGTACTTTTCCTAAAATATCACACGCAATTGCCCTCATAGCAACCCATTACACACGAATAATAACTAGGCCTGTATTTGCAGTGGATGGTAATATATATATATATATATATATATATATATATATATATATATATATATATATATATATATATATATATATATATATATATATATATATATATATATAATTTGTAATTGTCAGCCTTATTCTTGCTCAATACATTCAATATGGTACGTTTACAAAGCGGTTGGTGATCTAGAATAAGACATCCTGGTCACCCAAAATTTGACAAAGTTTGGCCACTGGTCATACACATATTTGGTTTAAAATGATGAAGTTAATGTGATGTCAAGACTCATGGCATTAGTTCCAAATAAAAGTGCTAGTGGTGCACCATGGCTCCACTTATCATTCACCCTTTATCTGTATAATGTCCCTGAAATGGTATATGAGTATGTGTCTACAAATTATAATGTATTGGTATTCATTAAAAAAAAATCATTTACTGATATGTGTTCCCACAAATTGTTCAAGGTCATGCATTTTATGTGACCTTAAACTTCCACAAAAGATAAGTAATTACTATACATCTCTATTTTTCGTTCAATTTTAGTCATCGCGGAATATTGTTATGATCATATTGTAGTGGCAGACGCGCTCTGACGAAGCGATCCCCAAAATTAAGTCATTGCACGACGTAAGGATGCGGTTGCTTCCAGTTGTGCTTTCTTCATCATCTTTCTCTTTTACCTCTGATTTCTCATCGCCGCTGAGGTTGGGCTGTGCAGGGTCACTACTGACCAAAGGATCATAAAACGTGTGGCTTGAGACCCCAAAGCATGGTTAACTCATGGCGTACTCCACCTCCCTGGTCCCCTGTTTCGCCATGTTGCGAATTGGAACTAGATTCGCTTAGATCCAGGTTATCACAATTGACATATCCAGGGGTAGAAATTGACATACATGATAAAAAAACGACAGAATGATATGGTCCAAATTGAACCATTCATTTCGACGTTTTTAGTTGTCAGGCTTTTCACTTGAACTATAATAGCGAAGTACACTTCGTGACAGACAATAATCCATTTGCGACAGTTTGCACAGTCATCCGGGAAATATCAGGAAAGAAATGGAAAGTCACGATAATCTTGACACATGGTCCCCGAGTTACTTTACATGCTGTGTCAATAGTTAAACATTTTCACTTTTACTTCTCCCATACGCCACAGCACTGTACGGGTGGAGGTATTCCCGAGCGGAAAATTTCCCAACTTTGTTAAACATGAAAATTTTGCGGTTTTTATTTTCCCGATTCATAATGTGTAATCATGTTGGTCCTTGGCTCCATCGTGCGGCCATTTGCAACTTGCTGTCACTGCGAGACACTTCCCGATTTCTACTTTCCATGATGATTTTGTGCAGAAAAATTCAGCAGGTTAAGTACTTTGGGAATAATTTCCACCTGCACAGCATGTGAAACAGAACAAAAAATACATTTTTCCCCTTATGTTTAAAATTCCGATTGTAAGCAGCATATTAAGTAAATCATCTCCATCAATCTAGCCTCTTTGCGACAGCCTGTAGATGTAGGCCTTCATACCATAGCCAAATCAAAAGGAATCGTCAGAGGATATTAAATTTTGTGTGTTATGTGTTACCCTTTCATTTGATTTGAAGGGGACGAGTTTCCGGACATCAAACAGACCCAGCTCCTGACAGGTGTTATAAGATGCATTCTGATTGGTTGCTCAGGGCGAATGATCAATTAAGAGAAGATGCTGATGGCAGGTTGGGCCAGAATCCTGGTGACACCCCGGGGTTGACACAGATTTGCATGCAAGCAAAGCAGAAGTTGTGTCGTTCGGTGCAACCCCCTGGCAGATGACTATCTAAGTATCTTCTTATAACATGGTAATAGCGAGATAATGCGTTAAAAAATCTCGAATATTCAGGTCATCCACGTCAGCCGTGTCTCCGAATATCATTCTGTAGCTGCATATGTCGTTGGATGTATATTTCAAATTGATTGTGCCCTCAAGGCCTTATCTGAAAAGTAAATTTGAAAGGTTTAAGAAAATTGTCCTGTGGACTAATGCTGTTTCGTAGTGATATGCCTAAATTAAAAGGAACAAGCGTTTCTTGTTTCGTTTCATCTTTAAGTGCATTTTATAACAGAGTCATACAGTATGTCTTGTAAATGATATATTGGAAGTGCGTCCATTGCCTGTGCATTTATTAATGCGATTGGTTGTCCATCAGCTACTAGTTTTTTGTTTGTTTGTTTTGTTTTGTTTGTTTGTTTGTTTGTTTGTTTTGTTTTTTTTGTTGTTGTTTTTTTTTGTTTTTGTTTTTGTTTTTGTTTTTTTTAATGGGGCCTGACTAATCCACGGTCCGGAAAAGAATATATTCTCAAAGCGTAAACGTTGGAGCCTTCACATTTTTGTCTTGCAGAATATGCGTTAATGATTGAGAAATAATTAGCCAATCCTCAGAACTGGAAAGCCGGTACTGCTTTAACTGTTTCAGGACCTAGTTGGACAAAAGACAACGTGCTCCGATTTGAAATAACGCTACATGTACCAGATTCGTATTCTTTGTAAACCGACCTTTTATTGAGCACTTATATGCTTACAGTGGTACAAACCATAGGAATGGTGACGTTTCATGGCTTTCTTTGGCGCACTTTTGGATGCATCATCCGAACCAGTCACTCAATCGAAAAATGGTTCAGTCATGTGATACATGTTGAACCTGAAAACAACCTGAGTATATTCCGGCGTAAATGCTAATTATAGATTCTTGAACCCATTGAAGACTATTTCTTTTTTTGCATAAAAACCCCGAGTAACGTAAGCACCTTTTCATATATTCAGCTGTGAATGCACCAGTTGATAGTAATTCAAGGATGCTTCAACGACACAAGGGACCCAGGCTTTAAACATGTGAAAACTATTCATGCAAGGCCTGCTTACTGGTTTGGGTAAATAACAAAAAAAATCTCTGTTTAAGAGCAGTGATCCAGAGGTAACACATCTTTAAATTTGTATGAGCAAAGCAAACCGTGAAGATACTTTGAGTACATTCATCGGGCTGTTTTTCACAAAGTAAGACACAGATTTACGTTATGTGTATTTTAAATTATCATTTTTCTGCATTTTAAACATGATGAAACTGCCTTCATTGATAATAATAATAATGATACTACTACTACTACTACTACTACTACTACTACTAATAATAATAATAATAAATACTACGCACATAAAATACTTTAAAATTACAAAGTCGATTACAGAATAACATGCGAAGTTGCATGTAACAACTGGATATCCTGATGCACGAAACTGATACATATAAAACTAAAAAGTATTGTGATGTAAAACCTTATTCAAACTTGTGATCAAAGACCGGGTGGTCAACTTCAAAACATGTGTCCTGAGTAGTTACCTGCCGAAGACCCTGTAATTTATTTGGGCTAACACAGCCTATGTCAAAATTGTACAGAGGAACGTGTGCAATATGGACAATAGTACTTCCATATGTATATAGGCTAGACAGTCACATGGTAGCTTATGGCAAGTAAAGAGTTCGGACTGGACTGCCGAATAGGATAAGGACTACTAGGAAGTAGTTCTGAACAAAAAGACACACATACAATTCTGTTGGATTTCAACCATTGATGCTTGGTGGCTGGATCTGTACAGGCTGGTTCCCGATCTATGATTTTCAAAGCATACTGGAATTTCAGGTAACGTCTTTAGTCTAACACCTATTTAAGACTTGTTTCAGTTATTGTTATTGTGAATTTTGTTTTACATGGTGGACATAACAATGACGAACCAGGAAAATGTTTAAGGACATAATTATAGATAAGCGTTAGCCTCAAGCGCTGGGTTTAGAATACATTTTGACGGAAATTGTAACTGTCTATTCTGCCAGTCAAATTTCATCAAGAACAAATTAGACAGTGTCATTACCATATCCAACTGTAGTCCTAATGAAACAAATCCAAGTCAATTCCGGCCAAAGCCAATGTTTCTTGGTTTGTATAGCTGAATCACATAAATTTATATTTTGTCTGTACCCAAAAGAGGTCCATAGGATCAAAAACGCCATGAAAAAATTCCACAGTAACGTAACTAGGAAAAAATGAGAAACTCCCGATCGGAAAATTTGGTATTGCCTTGAGAATCTGCCAATATAATTTATTCGATATCCTGCATCAAATGTAAATTACAATGTGTGGGCCTAACTACTCAATCAGTTAAAAAGAGGTTAAGTGGTCATAAAACTACAATTAAAAATCACAAATTAAAAAGTTTTTTTGTGTAGCCATTTCAATTCTGAGGAACATTTACATTCGGATTGCCGGATGCAAATTAGTAAATATATAGAGCCAAATTTGTTACACCAAGATAGTTATGTTAGCACAAGAAAATTATTACAAAGGGAAGATTTTAAGATCAAACACTTAATTCAGTTTTTCCCTTTGGACTCAATGACAGAATGTTAGGCTTCCCTGATGTTAGGAATTTGTACTTTGCAACTCTTGATAGCAGTCACACACCTTTTCATAATAATCAGGCCGGTATTCAAAGAAGGAGAAGTTACGGACAAAGAAAATCACGGAAAAAACAGGAAACTTAGGAACATGGATACAAAAGACCCTGTCCAAAATTTATTAAAGGCTTTCTCCAATATCAATAGCATATAGCTCTATCATTTCAAGGCATAACAAGAATCAATGAATATTTGGGTCTTACTTATTCAGAACACACATTTCGGCATTTTATTTATTTATTTATTTATTTATTTATTTATTTATTTATTTTTTGTGAAATTGTCTAGGCTTTCACATTGACTATTCGGAAACCAGATTCTGATAAAAATATTGGATCAAATGTTTTGCAGCATTCCTCTCAAACATAAAATTTCAGTTTCACTGAACATTCAGTTGCATTTCAAATTGAAATTTCTTCGTAACATGATTCCCAAGGGATGCAAAATGAAAGATCCCCCCATTATTTCCTATAAATATGGCACCAATATTGGCCAGAGTATCACGAATTACAAGAAATTTCTGGCTTCAATTACTCTTGAGGATATCGGAGCGAATCAAAATTCGGACTACATGTCTAACAAACAATAAATATTCTAATATTTTGATGTATACCACAGACATATATTTACAGGTAATTTGGATACAGTACAAAATTCAGTTTTAAAAGAATTGATGAAAATGGTACAAAATTTTGAATATATTCCAAGTTTAACATTGAGAGCGTTTTTAAGGATACTTGTGATGCATTTGATTTCTACTGTATGAAATGGACAAATAAAGAAAAAAAATGGAATTACAGAAATTTGAAGATTGGTTGTAAAACTTTAAAAGAATCTTTAGAAATAAAATTTATTGTTATAAACTCCACATTAAGAATTTCAATACGGTAAATCTAAAACAGCCTAAAGTTTCAAAGGCAGTCTAATAACTAAAAGAAAGATTTGTAATCACCAGCATTGATAAGGCAGGTAACAATTTTTGGATCATCTACAAAAAAAATATTATCTGGATGTTTTGAAAAATGAACTTGGTATAAACAGTATTTCAGACATAAAAGGGAATGACGTATATAAATTACAGATATATTCCATTGATTATTTGATAGATACTCATAAAGATGAGATGAAAAGGGATTTTAATATCAAAATTTCTGAAGAAAACTACTCTATTCCACTTTTGTTCTCGATACCCAAACTACATAATAATCCTTTTAAAATTAGATTCATAGTTGGTGCTTCAAAATGTACAACGATTATCAAAAGAAGGAACAATTTGTCTGACTGCAATTAGGAATCATTTCCGTAAGTACTGTAATGCAATTTCTGAAAATTGTGAAATTGGTTGTTTTTGGAGTATTAGCAATTCTTCCCAGTTTGCATCTAAAAACAAGATTTAAAAGCAAAACATATCAACTGTTTTGATTTTTCTACACTGTACACAAATCTACCCATAGATAAAGTCAAAAGTTCTCTTTCACATTTAACAAGCAAAATGTTTAAACACAATGGTTAATCATACATAAACATTAATTCACATACAAAGACGTATTGGTCACACAATAGATATTAAAAAAGTAACGTTAAATCTTACAATGTTGAAACTTTGATAGATGCTTTAACATTTCGCTTGGATAATACTTTTGGTCAATTTGGACCATTGTTTTGTCAACAAATAAAAGGCATTCCTATGGGTGGCATCTGCTCCCCGTTACTGGCAGATTTATATTTAACTTGGTTTGAATTTAAGTATATGGACAAATTGAAGAAAAAGGACTTTCAAATGGCTACAAAATTATAAAACAATGCAATGTATATTGATGACATTGCTTGCGTAAATGTACAATTTCAGTGAAATTGCTAAAGAAATTTACTCAAAAGATATCCCTTCGAGGGTAACAAGTCATATGGTTTCAGAGATGTGTTGCTGGGCTTTGATATTAGGTCACTAAAGGCACGTTTTGTATAAAAGTCTATCTCAAATTTCATCTTGTTAGCATGCTTACTTCTTGAGACATTGCTAAAAAACTGAACTTAAGTAATGGCCGCCTTAATTTCCATATTCCCCGAAAAACACAACAGTGAAGCACGATCATCAACTGGATTCTTGAATGGGCCCATCCGGGGCTACCAAAATCTGAAAAAATAAGAAAAATATCCGCCGGACGCAAGTTCACCCCCAAATTGGCTTTTGGCCCCGGACTAATTTGAGTCCCTGGATTTTTATAACACCACCAATACTAAAGTACGTAAAATTGAATGCCTGCTTAGTTCATTTAAAAACAATGACAGCAAATGTTCCCAAAATTTTTTACGAAAATGCAATGTTTTAATTACTTTTGGTTCCGCGTTCCAATGGTAGTTACGATGGCCGATAAGAGATGGCGCGGTAATTTAAGTGCATGTGTACGCCCTATCCGCACTTGCCGCCAATGCTGCGACAACCAAATTTAGCAAAGTAATAAACTTAACGTTGCCATAATTCTCCCAGTGATCCTAACACATGTAAAGACAAGTCAATGCAAGTGCATTCAAAGACACACTTGGTGAATAATACTCCAGATGACCTGAACCAGTGTCAGTGAGTAGTACGACTAGACTAGGCCTAGAATTTTAATAAGTTTTGAAATAGACACAAATCCAATGTTATACTTTGTATTCTGCACTAGTTGAATTGTTAAAGGTGTTGCACGGTTTTGATTTAGCTTACATTTTTAGGGACACAGACAGATTTGCCGGGAAGGAAATCTTCTTTTCTAGTTCTAACGTATTTCCATACGTTCAAGGCCTACAGGTACCCGGACATATGGTCAAACATATGCATGGGTACATATTATCTTGATTTTCAAGGTATATATATAAATATATATATATATATATATATTATACATATATTATATGTAAAATTAAATATATATATATATATATATATATATATATATATATATATATATATATATATATATATATATATATATATATATATATAATATGTACAGGTATATCGTATATATATATAATTAAATATATGTTATAAATATAGTTATAATAATATATGCACATTATATATGTATATTATGGAACGCCGCTTCTTGTTTTATTCAATATTTAAAGATACCCTTAAAATGTTTAAGGTGGAAGCTGTGAAGCTAGTGCCTAGTGTGACTGGCAACTTTGCATCGCAATTACTCCTTTAATTTTTTTACAAGTACATTAAGCCTATATATTTTCTGATTACAACATATCCATAGATTTGTATCCATAGAGTTTTTTTGCAGGATTGGAATTTTTATAGCATTCTTTCTGACTTGGTATGATTTTCACATTTTTCACGCAGAAGTCACACATTTTTTTTTCAGTTGAAATCAGACAAAATTAAAAATATATATCCATGTCCAAGATCGAATTCGATGGTTAGTCCTGATATAGCATATATAAAAAGTTATAAAATTTTCAATGTAGTCCTGACATGTTGTTCAATTTCCATCTATAAATTGCCCCAAAAGTCACGGGAGGGGTTGTCAGAAAAAAAATACCGGGAACCGTTCCTGGATATGATATTTTTGTTTTAATGTCCATTGATTGTAATGTGATAGGGCAATTTGTACGTTTGAGAGGCAAGATACAGATTGTAGAGATTGAGCAAAGAACAGTTCCTAGAAAACCGCATTGAAAGAAAAAGTTGCCAAATTTTACGCATTTATGGCTGTAAAATGACACATACTCATTTCTTGTGTCCTGTGTTTTAATTATTGTGTGAAATAAGCTTGTTGCTTTACCTCTGTGATGTCATTAAACAAAAGTATATTTTGTGGCTTAAATCTCGGCTCTTTTTACTTGGGAACACCACACTTGGCTTGTTTGGGTGTGGGTTCACATGCGGCCTTCCATATTTGGGGTCCAGTAAGTGGATTGTGCTAGTTTGTTTTTACATCAATAGAGGTTTTCAAAGTAATCAGAACAATGGTTGTAATTAGTCTGAACTGGCCCATTCTTATTTCCACGGCTAATGGTTTCCTGTGAGTGACCTTTATGTCAGTAGCTTAATTGGTTTCCAGGGGTCATGGACTAATGAATGTGCAATGACATGGTTCATTATCATGCCCATGCAAACAAACCCATGTGCTTGGCACTGTTTAAACTTTTCATTGTAAACAAAAACTTTGAGATCAATTATCTCATATAAATTTTATGTTCACACATCTGAGTTTTTGAGAGCATGTAGTTTAAGTATCAGACTATTCAAAAATATGAAAAAGTGATTAGAGGTTATGCAAAGGTGCCAGCTTTAGATTTTCCACCTTCATGATATATTTTAATTGATGTAAAACATATGTTCAAATATTTGAGGATATCTTTAAATATTTAGAGATATCTTCAAACATTTTAAATATCTTCATATTGTTAAAGATATCTTTAAATATTCAAACATATCCTAAATATTTGAAGATATGTTTCTATGTAATTGGACATATGTTTAAATACCTATCGATTAAGAGATATCTTTAAATACATTTTATGATATCTTTCAACGTATTTTTAGGCATGTTTAAATCCATTTGAACATACGTTTTAAGCCCCGGTATTTAAACATATCATCATATGTATTTCAAGATATCTTCATCCATTTAAACATATGTTTACATATTTAAAGATGTTTCCAAAGATATGTTTCAACCTCTGTCGGTTTAAAGATATCTTTAAATACATTTCAATACCTTTTTAAATTTATTTTTAAGATATGATTAGATCCATTTAAACATATGTTCAAAATCAGTTCAGTTACAATACAGAAACACATAGGCCTAACGTGGCCAGAAATGATCAACAATGCCTTATATGTAATTTTTCTTTTAATTGTTAGGCCTTAACGTTGCAATTTTGTTTTCGGACATTTAGGGGGCCACCACTAGAGGGGGGGGGGGACTGCAATTTTTTTTCTGCCGATAAATTATTTATTTTCTATCCTGTCGCAAAAATTATAAAAAAATCGAAATTTACATATTCTTTAATAGCAATTAATTTGCAACTCATTATATTTTTCAGAGGATCTCAGCGAAAACTACTTAAAATAAAAAAATCCAGCCCCCCCCCCCCCCGAATATACTAATAATGCCTCCTTTAGCATATTTCGGGTGTAATGCAATATGTAAAATACGCCTAATCAGCTTCAAAAGCAAAATAGAATGCCTATAGACCCTACATTTGGCCCAATACATTTGTTTGAAAGGGTGCCTTGCAGTCTTTCCTCCAGCAACGCCAACGTGAAAAAGCCGAGGCCTACCTAGAGCTATTTTTCATAGAAAAATTGTCTACAGATCTAGGCCTATTTTGTCCAATACGCCCAAATCATGTCAATCCTGGTTGCATGGTTTGATCTAGATTCAAGATACGCCAAGATGGAAATGAGATTGTAACATAATATTTTTTCCAAATGTCCGGGTGGAGTCGCAACTCAATGAGGGCTCATGCTCCCTCCCGCACCCACCCCATTCAGGTATCTTCCATACAAACATCCCTGGAAAAATCCTCGTTACTGGCTTGTTCTCTGGCTCTTATTTAGTACACGTCAATGCGATACGCGACTTTATGCCTATTGGTTGATTTAATCGATAGGCCCACCTATCCGTCACTCATACAAATGTAACTATGCAATGACGTAGGAATAAACGCCTTTTATGGGAATATGTCACACTTTTTTGTTGTAGGGTGAGCAGAGCAATCCAACGTTAGCCCTTTTGTTCAGGATTTTTTTCCTCTTTTTCTCTTCTCTCCTCTGATATAATACATAGGCCACATACATATATATATATATATATATATATATATATATATATATATTTATATATATATATATATATATATATATATATATATATATATATATATATATATATATCCCCCCTTTTTGGGGGGGGGGAGGGTGTTTAGGTTTGCATCAAGGATGGAACAATGCTGTGTAGGAGTGAGACATCCGTGTTTGTGGACATTTTTTCGAAAGCTCAAAGACGAGAGATCGGTGGTTCAAGTATCCGCAGCTGCCGGGGATCGTGGACACAATCCACCTCCCAGACGACGAAAATGGCGGCGTCTCCAATCTAGGATCACCAGGCTCCGGGAAGAATATTATCGTGGAGATCGTGATATCCACGAATCTTGGGACGCCATTGTGCACGTAATAAGTCACATGTTTAACTGTAGTTAAATATAGACTTCAAGACGGCTAATGACTCCATGATTATATCTCCAAACATTTATTATTCAATTGTTGTGCAAGTGAAATTGGGCGATAATGTTTTGGAGCATTATATAGAACATAGCCTTTCTCAGGTCCTTCACTGATTATAACTCAGGTCACACTGATATCATTTTACATTTATATTATTTATATATATTTATATAATTATTATTTAAATCAAAACACGCAATAAAGCTATCTAGGATATCACGATATCCAATAATATTGGGACGTCACCCTGCACGTAATAAGTGCATATGTTTAATTGTAGTATTAAATGTACAAGACTTATCCCACTTATTTAAGCCGATGCCTATACTCAGTGAATGAGCTCGGAGAAGCAGGCCTATG
>OZ026627.1:8604191-8801691 GCA_964020975.1 Hermodice carunculata
ATGTGCTCGCTTACTACTAAGTACTATATACAAGACCTGTAATAAGTGCTGCCTGAATAGATTTCAGTTTGCTCAGTGCGGAACTAGACAGTTTTATACGCTTAAAAGCATAAGTATGTGTTGGAACACTTACAGTACTTCTTACGTGAGCGTTAGTGTCTGTAGACCATGGTAGCATTACCTTCTAGCTCCCCCCACCCAAAATAATGCTAGTACAGAGCCTATTGGTTAATTGTCTCAGAAAACAATCGGATACTGGCTTCTTTGACTTAAACGTACCTTGGAGGTAGAGTGCATATAAAATGTTTTAGATTTATAAATATCATAAAAACGATGTAGGCCTACTTTTATCTGTAAACCCAGCTGACTGACAAGTCAGGAGGTAACTAAATAACTAAATAAATCAATTGACTGGATCCAATACGAGGCCACAGTTTAGACTATTACGTCTGTTATGCCCTCATTTATCACAACACCTTGTTTATGTATGCATGCAAACTCTGCGCTTCTGTATTTTTCCCTCTATATCCAAATCGTACATCACTTGCATTATCAGAGGGAACACGGGAAACATTCAATTATTTTTACAAGTATATAGGTCACTCTGATTGACACGTGGTTGTTGAGACCATTGGCGTCAAAATATGCTTTTTTAAGCTGCCGGGCTAAACTACTAGCTTAATGACATCAGATAATGTTTTTCCTGTGTGCCCAATGAGATAATTTTAACAAGATGTCAGAAAAGCTTCCTCATGATAGACAATCTCATGACATTTCAGAAGCGTGGTTTGTGTTCAGTTATACTCGTGCTCTACTCATAACGACAATTTAATTACATTATTGCAAACGTACAAATCTACGGAGCTCCAAATGGGACATGGGAGGAAAATAAAATTATTTCGTTCCCACACAACCATTATTTCGTTCCCTGGCAATACTATTGCATGAGCACTAAATTTACAAAAAGCCCGAGAGGGAACATAGAGCAATATTATTTCGTCCCTTGGTCCCTTGCAATAATCATTTCGTTCCCTCGCAATATTATTTCGTTCCATCGCAATAATATATCGTTCCTTCGCAATGTTATAACGATCCTGCGCATACTTATTTCGAATTAAAAAACTCATGCAAAAAAAAAGATATAAAATATCACCAGCTATTGAAGAACCCTTCCATAAGGTATGTTTACACCATTACGGTTCAGTACCAGCTGACAGACAGTTTGGAAGATGTCAAAACTAGCAAACCACACCATGCTTTATATAGAGATGTGCAAATTTAAAGTAATGGTCAAGCGTTTTGGAGAAGGTGACTTTATAAAATAATAATAAATAGTAATATAAATAATAATAATGATGATGATGATAATAATAATAATAATAATAATAATAATAATAATAATAATAATAATAATAATAATAATAATAATAATGTGAACTCCAAAAATCAATAGAGCATGACTAGTTAATATGTGAGATATATGTACACCACACACTTTACACACTTGCCAAGTTTCAAGTGACTGTGGTACATGGTCTTAGGGAAAAAAAGTGAAAAATTTTAGGCGGACAGACGTACGGACGACGAGCGGGGGGGGGTCGAAGACGGATCATCTTATATGGTCAGTGATCAGCTGAAAATGGAAATTAAGGAAGATAAAACTTTGAGTACGTGGATTCTTTTATTCCCCCCCCCCCCGCCCCCCCCCCCCAAAAAAATACTCTTGATAGGGCAAATGGTGTTCACTACATAGACATGTGCAATTTCAATCGCGCACGCAGGATGGAATCGGGCTAAACAGTAAAATAAATGATCTCTTTCGCATGTCTGTCAACATTTTGCCCAAGATCATTAATTTTAACATATCATTTGGAAACGGTAATTGGAGCGTCGAAGAACTTCGTGAGAAATAACCGTCTAAGGATCGAGCAGATACACGGCACATACTCATGAGTGTGCAAAGTTTGACTGCATGAACGATTTCCTTGATAAAAACAAATTCTACAAAAAGAGAAAAAAGAGGATTGGAAAACAAGCACCATGCCGATATAAATTCCTCTCGTGCTCATGAAAATGTAAATGATTACAGTCATTGCTGTTGAAATATAATTTTATTTACGTTCAGTTGGGAACAATGTGTGTAATTCAATAACTCGGCACAGAAGAGTAATATTATTATGTGCAATAACAGAGAGCTTGTAAAAAAGCAACCGGAAGAAACACAACACAGTAACACGGACATAGCATGTGGAAGATTAGACGGATGACATATAAGGGACAGACAGAGGGACTTCCAGTTGCTTAGCCAAGATTTATACCTGTAATAACCTACGTTGGCATAGAAATATTCAGTCTTAAAACATTGTTTTCTTAATTGGGATTATATCTGGTGTGGGTAATTAGAAGTGGTTTGAATCTTCCTGACTATAAAAATAAAATTTTGCTTTGCCTCAAATATAATTTTGTTGTTTGTTTTCGAAAGGTTACTAATTCCATACAATGAGGTATTTAGAATGAAAAGTGCCAGTGGTATGATTAATAATTGTAATATATTCTTTTGGATAACATAGTTAGGGCATTCCAAAAAATAGTAAAAAGACGTTTCAGCAGTTGCACCACATGTACAGGCAGGGGAACGTAAGAGTCACTTTTTATGGACGTCTTGCTTGAACAGGCTGCATCCCATACTGATCCTAGCATGTTCAATATTTAGATTTCTAATACGTAAAATAGGTCGTTAAGTTTCAGTTTGTTTTTATCCAGTTCAAGTTGAAAGGATTCTGCATCTTCTGAATTACAAACAACAGGTAAGAGCATATTCCAAAGTCAAATACTAGAAGAATAAAGGACTCTCCGTACAAACCAAGTCTCTTTGGGGTTCAGTTAGTTTGATTTTAGTTCTAGCATTATATTGATGTATAGACAATACATTCCCAGGAATTAGATCACACAAGTACCCAGGTGCATATCCGTGGACCAGTTTGTAAAAAAAGGTTATCCTTAAATTAGTATGGGACGTTCATATACTTATTCTCAATATCAAACCCATTGGAGGTTGAACAGGAACTTGCGTATTACTTTTTTATTGTGACATCAATGACTATTCATTATCATCGATGTTTTATGTATTCCAAAATGGCCATAACGCGTGAGGGGTTACCGGAAGTGTATTTATTTTGATACCATTGTGGACATGTTGGTTAACTTAAATAAAATACTCCTTAATATTCGGTAGCAGAGTGTACCTAAAGAAAGATAAAAAAAACCGGAATACATGGAGACATTATATATGGATAAAATGTGGTAGAAACATACAGTACCAGTGCTTTAACTGCAACTGATTGAATAAAGTCATCAGGGCACCTATACGAACCAACTCCTCCCTTGCAATTTATCCGATCAATAATTATAAGTGATGTTGCAAAATAAAGGCAAAAGGAACAAATTTAGTAAACCTAAACGTATTGAAATCATGGTGCACGATCAGAGCTATAAATACAATATCAACAACATGCATGCCAAAATGTACAGGTTCAGCACGTTTCTTTCTAAGATTCTGTAGACCAAAAGTCTGAGTAAATGGATTGTATTGTATTTCTGCAACAAACGACCATACAAGATATAACGTTATTTGGATGCTGGCATAATTACAAGAGTTCATGGGCTTTGTTCCAATAACGCTACTGGGGAAATATATTAATATACACCTCCCATATCAAGGTCTTTGCATTCGGTGACCCCCAATCATATGTGGGTGCATTGAATTTTGTCAGCCACTGCCGACGAATGCCATACTTGTTTCGCCGACCAAATACCCACTTACTCAATCATATCTTTAACATTTAACAATACAAGTTCCTGGATACATGGAGCTCAATTTCACCATCATTAACTCCCACCTTTTCTATCAAACAAAGAGCAGTAGTTTGTACCTTGGGACACCATGTACCGAAGTCCCAGGGCATCACACCTTTTTGGGGATGCCATTCGTGACTGGAACAAGTTGCCTCAGAATATAACAATCTAACTTTAAGAACAAAGTAAAAAAGCATCTTCTGAAGATGATGCAGTAAGCTATTGGTAAACATTCCATTCTAAACCACCAACATCATTGTGCATGGCAACTCTGGTCCATTTATACATCTCAGTTTCCGTCATAAATACTAAGTACAATTTTAACTATCCCGAGTTTTTTTATAAATCATATAAACAGAGAGAATTATTGGTTATGTTATTATTTATAAGTGGTTCTATTTTGAGATGTTTTATGCTTTTCCTAGTTATGTTATCTTACAGATTTTATATCCTAGACTTAAACTTCAGCTTAGGTTTTCTTTGTGACATGAGGGGTAGCTGTTAATTGTAAGTGCAGGGTCTACAGGTATTAAATTATGAAGAAGGTAAGTGACAGACAGGAAATAAACATTTTTGGCCATTTTGAAAAGGATACCCCCCCCCCCCCATACCCATAAAAATATGACTGTCGAGGATACGGAAAATACCGCATAAGCAATGAATTTTAATGCAATAAGCTACATTTGTACGTGTCCAGAAAACATTTTTGTGCTACTTAGAAGCAACCGATAGAAAAATTGGACCATAATGAATTAACACAGACTTTCTATCTGTTTGGGTGTGTTTGGTCCAGTTTTTCATATCAAATGTATGGAGTAAAACATATCAAAATTTTAAGAAACACAGGGCAATGCATACATGATAATTGGTCACATGCTCATATTTTTATAGAAATGAAGTGAGGTTTTCCAGATGGTACAAGGAAACAGCACGTGAGGGTCACTTGTTGAAAGCGTTCCTCTTTTAGGTTCATTAACCTACATGTAATATCTTTAGGTAGGATATGGAAATCAGATTCATTAGAATAATTTCAAGAGTTGTGGTCAAATTCGTAGTTGAGAAGCCAGGTCATGCAGTCAAGGGCTTGTTCAGTCAATTTGTAGCAGCGGTGGTTGCATTTAGCAGATTTGTAGTAAATTTTGTCTTTGCCAATAACTTTTCAATTTCAGCACAAGTTTGGTCAAGACTCGGTTGAAAATAAGTGATGCATGGACATGCCCAAACAGATGAGTAGGGGTGTGGTCAGTCTGGAGCTCCTCTGCAATAATGTCGTCAACACCAAAATTGTGAGATGTTTGGCTGGTAATTACAAAATCAGTCTCCTGAAATAATACTTATGAATGGACACCTGCTGCTTCAAGAATTGAAAGACAGACATTTTCAGGCCTGCCAAGTTCCTTCTAGTCTCCGATGCAATGCTGAGTGTGGGTTGGGGGGGGGGGGGGGCTGATACTTTCTATTGATTGCGATTTCCTGAAAACTGAATGAGCCAGCACCTAGCCTCATTGTGGCGTCATACCAAAATACAAAACAAACAAAAAAATACCAATTAAATAAATAAAACACCACACACACACACACAAACAAACACAACCCCCCCCCCCACAAAGACCCCCCCTAAAAAAATAAACAAAACAAAAAAAAAAAAAAAAAAAAAAAAAAAAAAAAAAAAAAAAAAAAAAAAAAAAAAAAAAAACACAACCCCCCCCAAAAAAAAACAAAAAACAAAATACAAACAAACAAACAAAACAAACAAAATCAGTCATCAAATGTTCAGGGAATGACATTTACTAGTATTATTCCAATTACACACCCACAAGGATCACATTGTACGTTTTGGGTCAAAAAATATATATATCATCATATGGTCATTAACAATGTATTTTTTCTTCGTTTACCTATATATAAGGCAACTTTGGGGGCTTGATCATCAGGAGGCATGTATGGGGGGACGGGTAGACATTTTCATGTTTTCAAATTGGGGTATTTTTCAGCAGTAATGCACAAGTTTCATATTTTAAGACCTGTACCACACTACTGCAGACTATTTTACAAAATAACACCCATATGTAGTTACATTGTCTTACAAATTTTATATCCTATGATGTCAATCAATTTTTATCATTCTCATCATTACTTTATTTATGAAGGACCCGACTGGAAATAAGTCCTCGGACTTTGTGCTCTACCCAGCCCATGAGGGAGTGCAAAGAAGTCCGCATTTTGAACGCACTTTATCTGCACACAGTGCACTTCTATGGAAGTGGTACTGAAAGGAAAGCACTCCAAATGCACTTCTAAGACTTGACAATTTGCAGGCGCGCACTTCCAATGCAAATTTTAAGTTAGATTGAATGTTTAAATTATCAGGCATTTTTTTCCACTTCTAGGACATTTAACTTTTGAGATTTTAGACTGGAATGACCATGCACTTTTGAGGAGTCTCCGTGTTTGTATCGAAGTCGGGACTTTATAGATTTCAAGAGTGTGTGTATGTGAATTACATAGTTTACATAACAGAGCAGATTATCCAAATATAATGGCTATGGCTACAACAATAAAACGAGGCCATTATCGCCGCTGCCATGACAGGATTAGATAATAAACCACGGCGGGGCGGAGTTACCAGTAATTTGATGGCCCCCTGAGTCCAACCTAGTGGACCGGGGCTATCAAATTCCTGAGAATTTCGTCTCGTCATTGTTTATTCTGATTGTAACATGACAGGCTAGATAAATACGCAAACGAATTAATCATCTTGCGGGTAGGCCCACAGCAGAAACCACTGTTGTAATTTACATAAAACCTCTAAAGATCAAAGCTTAAAGTCATTTTGGCATTATAAATGTTCTTCCAGCTTGGTCAATTTTTATCCAATTTTGATCATGTTGGGCTTATTGTAGATACCGTAACAGTACATATTTTTATGATATACATGTAACCTCTAATGTCAAAGGTCAAGTTAATTTGGCCCTTTGAACATTCATCTGGAGATAACTTGATTAATTTTCATCTAATTTGGTTCATGTTGGGCTGAAATTGTAGGTATTGTAACACTGTAAATTTTTGTATTCGCATGCGACCTCTAAAAGTCAAATGTCAGGGTCATTTGGACTTTGAAATTTTCATCCAGTCAGAAGCATAAGGGAATAGGGAGTACCAAAGCTGTAGCATTTAATATTTATACATTTTGAAGGCACACAGACAGATTTGTGCTCAAAATCTGCAAAACAAGTGTTGCATTTCCTGGGCAAATTACAAAGTATGTGTCAGCTCAACACATAAGAAGAGGTTTATGAGTTAATGCTCTGCTAGTAGTAGCCCGGCTATTTTGCACCTACATCTTAATTTCAAAGTTGCGAGTCCTGAAGTGGCTTCTAAAGATATAAAGGTTATGTGAATTTAGTGTCTTATTTTTCACCAGATTGCACTTCGGTCCACATGTAATCATAGTTATTTGTGCAATTCATGTGATAGATATGGTTGCATGTGCCAAGACAACAATCAACGAGTCCTTCATTTCATGTTCTCAGTGGGCATGGGACAGAATCTCAAGGTCACCCAGATTATGTTATACAAGATGTCCATGGGCGTGGCTCTGTCCTGACATTGTTATTGATGTCCAAGCTACACGCGGCAATTACAAAATCACCTCTTTCAATTTTACAGGCATGGTCACCACTCAAAGATAGGTCAGTGTCACAGATATCATATACCGTTCTGGCATTGGGCATGGTCTATATATCCTATAAATTAGGCGAGTCTATTCCAACTACTTTTCCAAATGAAGAATAATATATTATACAATGCATATTGGTTCATAATTTCCGACAAAATATAGGTAGCGCCTCAAATATCATCAGCAACTTAAATTTTGAGCTCCCCCACAACCCCACTTAATTCAGTGACGATTCACAAAAGTCAAGGATGCTACACTTTTCATACGATTTTCACATTTTCACCCTTATATTGCTTAATATTGTACGAGGCGTCAGCAGTTTCAAAAGTGACCTAGATTCCCATACACCCTATAAGTTCTCAAAGTTATTGGCCTGACTTTAAAACTGTGGACGGTGTGGCGGTCACAAATTTTTACATTTTGACATTTATGTTGCATAATATTATAGGTGGCGCCACCAACATTGATTCTGACGAAGATTTTTATACACTTTATAACTTCAAAACGTTATATCGGCCTCACTGAAAAATTGTGGCTTGCAGAGCACTCACAAACTTATCCCTATATTTAAACTTGCCATGTGACTTTTCCTTTCCCTCGGATTAAAAAGCTGTTACTCTCTAAAATATGCGACACACATCCAGCTTTCCAAGCCTAGTCTGTTTGCTCAAATCGTGCATTAACTTCTCAAGTTATGAAAGAAAAACAATAAATTTGGACAAGCGTCAAACTGCATTATAACTGGATTACGGTGACCCGGAAATAGGCTACCCAGGTACAGTTTCATGTACAGTGACCCAAGTGCAATTTTGATCTAGAGGCTCAATTCTCTTTTCCGTGGATGTCCAAGCTACAACCTGTCATGGCAATGTCACCTGTTTGAAATTTGCATGCTTGGTGACCTATCAAAATAGATCAAAGTCACTGATACTATATAACATTCTATCATTGGACATGGTTTATACATCCTATAAATGAGGAGAGTCTAATCCAACTACTTTTACATATATGGAATTTTATATCTTATACCACATTTTGGCCCTTAATTTCCTTCAAGTAATAGGTAACACCACTAGTATCACTATTAACTTAAATTTTAACATACTGCACAATATCATTAAAATTTAATGAAGATCCACCAAAATTTACATATGCTGGAGTGTTCATAACATATTCGCATTTTGACCCCTATATCAAATATGTTGCATGTGGCGCAACAAATATTGAAAGGGACCTAGATTTTAATACACCCTAGAAATCCTAAAGTTATATTGCGCTGAAACCCTAACGATTAAATTTATCACACGTACGATCCAAAAGATAACGGACGTCTTTAGTATGATGCACTAATGTAGGAAAACATGACCCATATTCACAAACGCCACACCAAACAATTACAGCAAAGAGATTCCAGAGTTATCAAAGCATCAACATTCATCTTCCAATACCAATGTGAAGAAACAATTTTCACTCCTGACTTGAGACAGGCAGCTAGCCACAAAAGGCAACTGGTGGTTTTAAACTGGTCATCTGAACCTTTGAAATATTCTTCATTAAATACAGAATATAGTATGTTCAATATGTATAGGCCCAGCCAATCAAAATCCAAATTTTATTACTTCTGCAAGAGATAAAGGTGAATTGGTAGGCAATCACTAATTTGGCTCTTCTGACTAGTCCGTCTGCTGCGTTTATAGCAAAAGTAAAAAGTAGGCCTATATCGTTTTTGTCAGTTCTACTAGCTAAAGGATTAGAAAAGGTACAGGAATTTTGGTTTAATTACTGTAAAAGAATTGAATCAACGTCAGGAGTTAATAGGTTTTGGATATTAAAGAATTCTGTAAGTTTACTTGACGCTTTACAAACAGATAATGTTTCACCTTACAGGCACATATCATCTTGGGATTTTTCTACTCTCTATACTACAATACCTCATGCAGATTTGAAACGTAGCATTCAAACATTGGTTTTTAAAGTTTTTGAGAAAATTAAATTTCAGAAAATTTTAATTGGTCATAAACATGCTTTCTTTGGTGATTCTGCTTAGAATGGTCAACAAGCATTTGACTATGATGATTTTATAAAACTGTTTGAATATTTGATAAATAATATTTACATTCATTTTGGTGATAGTGTCTTTAGACAGGTCATAGGAATTCCCATGGATACAAATTGTGCGCCACTTTTGGCTAATCTTTATTTATTTTATCACCAGTATAATTCTCTAATGAAAACGGCAAAAGATAAAAATTACCATGCTAGATCATTTAATTTAACTTTCAGATATATAGATGATTTATTAAGTGTCAACAACAGACATTTAAAAGATTACATTACATCAATTTATCCTTGTGACCTGGAACTAAAGGAAACCACTGAGTCGAACATAACATGCTCATTTTTAGATCTACTCCTATGCAATGATGGTATTATATTAAAATCAAAAGTGTATGATAAAAGAGATGATTTCAATTTTGATATAGTAAATTATCCATATATAAGTAGTAATATTCCTATCAATCCTGCCTATGGTGTCTGTGTCTCAAGACTAATTGCTTTCGCAAGAAACTGTACTGATTTTAAAGATTTTGCTGATAGACATAAATCACTTTTTGGAAGACTTATTAAACAGGGGTTTTCCAAAATAAAATGAAAAAAGGTTTTTCTTAACTTTAAAGATAAATATCAATATGTTCTACAGAAATGTCATGTTGATTTATATGAACATATTAATGAGGTATTTTCTGAGTGTCAATAAAACACATAGAAATATGTTTATGTATTTTAATGTGGCTGAGATTGTTTTACCATGAGCTTAATCAAAATTTCAATACTGCAACATAAAAATTATTATAATTACAACAAATATTGAATATAGTGACAAAATGTAAGGTATACTTACTCAGCTGATGTGAGTCATATTTTCATAACGAATTTTAGGCCTTTTGTGCTGTTTTTTCTAGTGAGAATGGAACATGCAAGAACTTAACCATGTTTCATAATAAATATAATATTAGTATCAAATTTAGTTATCCTGTGTTCACGTGGAAACATTTTTCGGTGTTTAAATTTAAATTTTGACATGTTATGCAATTCTAATGTAAATATATTAGTGTGACTTAAAATTCTTTATTGTCCTGTCATTGTTTGGATGATGTCTGTGAACTATGGTCAGATAATTACCTTTTATAACTGTACATTAACATTAAGGGCTAAATTTGTTTTAGGCCTACTTTAAATAAATGTGGGTGTTTTCCAAAGTGGGAGGATTGGGATCCCGTAAAACACGTTTAACCCACTGCCAATATGTTAGTAGCCTGTTCCAAGTCAGGTAGAAGATATTTTCATTCGTTTAAATCTCATTACTGTTGGTCATGGATCCTTCTAACGACGAACACTAGCATGTCTTACTATTTCGTAAATGATCCTGGATCTGACAAGGTTAAACTGGTATTCGGTTTGGTCTCATCACTATCATTGAAAACTGTTGTCCGCTTCTCTTTTTATGGAACTTTTATATATTTGGTAACAATTTGAACATTCAGGCATTTGCTGCACGTTTTGCAGTGCAGTAAGTGTTCCAAGTGCAATGAAACTGATGTTGTTTTTTACAATTGTCTGATGAATATAGTTTGTTATTGTGAAAGTCATGTCAGGTTGGCTCAAAGTGTTTAATGTACTCTCTCTCTCTCTCTCTCTCTCTCTCTCTCTCTCTCTCTCTCTCTCTCTCTCTCTCTCTCTCGTATAAGTAATTTGCATTTAAATCAACTGGCTGACAAGTTGAACTACGTCTGATTATAAATGAAAAAATTTAAAACTTACAGGAAAAGAGTTATACTTACAGTTACATTAAGGAATTTCAACATGACCCCCCCCCCCCCCCTTTCTTTCTTTTTATAAAACCGAAATCTTTGTCTGTTAAAGGTAGTATAATTTTACAATAATTAGGACTATTTTACACTTTGACCTTAAGAACTTTATAGAACCACGAGTTAGATGTACATTAAACTTTCATTACAAGTGCTGAGTTAAGGATATTTATGAGCCTGTTGTCTTGTTTCATTTTACGCTGAAAGATGCCACCTTATAACCCTATAGTTTTTGAGAGGCGACCCGGGGAACATGGTACATGTACCGTCAGTGCTGTCCCGTTAGTGACACATAGATTACTATGGTGACCACATGCTGTGGTTGTAGGCGCACAATATAAAAAGTTGTACAAAATATGATTCTGAATAACAAGGAAAAGAGTGAGCTTTTCTTTGAAATATAATAAACACATAGAAGGTTGTCATTTTTGGTATATGTGTTCAGTATGTATCCCAAGCATGACAGATTTGTTTGCGTGTAATGATGTGGTTAATTCATATTTCCTGACATCGCCTGTATCAATTTACTAGAAAGTCCTGTGGAATGATTAGTAGTGATTTGTTCTTAGCTTGACACATGTACTAACCATTCGATAACTTTTAAATCACAGGTTCAAATATTTTTGGTAATCTTATAACCTGTAAATCAAGGCTATGTTTCATGTCACTATCGGGACCTTTGATTTGAAATGGAAAAATAAATGATAACTATTTTGATTGCATAATGTGATACAGCCAATTATACATTAGTCCTTCTTAAGATAGGCCTCTGAGGAAAAGACCATCACATTGGAAAGTATGTTTCAGAGAGAATAGTTGGCATTTACCTTTCATCTTTAGTATCTATACCCGGAAAGAATTATCATTACTTTGCATGACCCCAATTTGATGCTCCAACTTATAAGCCTCTTAAGAGATGTGCATGTATTACTTACTGTTTTTACTATGGCTCCAAAGGCCAAGCATCATGGTAAGAGGGACAATTTAAACTTTAACACATTTACAATAGCATGAGAAGGCCTTAGAAGCTACGTTGACATCTAGAATTGTCCCGTTAGTGACACTATACATATGTTTGCTGCTCTGCGCATGTGCAAAGTGTATCACACACAAGTTCATGCTTCTGCTCAACATTAATATGGTTTTATATACACATATCTATAGCTCATTCATACTGAACCTCTGAGTTTGGAAAAAAATGTGTCGAATTGTGTACAATACAATGAAACCATTTTATTGGGACCATATGATGACACGATGTGGATCTAATCACATACAGCATATTCATGCATGTGTGTCATTAATAGTGACACACGTTTGTATTCATGCTCACACACACACATACACACTGACTGAACAACATTTTCTCTACACTTTGTATGCAGAATCTAACAAAACATTATCTAATAGTTCTCTCCTTTGGATTAAGTCCATACCCAAACATTTCCTTCCGTTGACATAAATTCAGGAACACAATTCAAATGCAAACTGATTCTGGGTACTACATCTACCACTTCTGTACTTTGGATGCTTAGTCCTTCAGTAGTTTGGGCTTTTGTTTAGTAATTTTTTTCCCTCAACACTTCCTCCGATTCATAACATAGAAAATACTTGTCTTCTCCCCCTGTAAATGCACATTAACAAACCAAAAGTTCTCTCCTTAGGATACAAGTTAATTCATATTCAAACAGTTTTCTTTGACATTAATTGAAACTCCAAAGTTTGTGAAATTCATTTAAAATATTGATCTGTATTTCAGATAATTAAGTTGTTCAAGCCTCGGTTTTGGCAATGTTTTTTTCTTCAGATTTGTCTTTCATATGCCTGGCATCTAGATTGCCCACCTCAAAAGGCCCAGTGTCTTGTAAGCCATTAAACAGGTAAAAGGCAGACACACATTTAGTTTGCCTACGACATTTTGACCAGTCATATTGACCTATTGTGAGGGTTTGTAGAGGAACATCATTTGCAGATGATCGTCATCGTACAAATCATATGTACAGTCCTGTTTGACCACACGACCAACAAAATAGCAGGCTGGATCAGTGTAGAAAATAGAGTAGTAGCTCTCCACGAGGATGGTCTCGGTTTTGAAAATGGCCAATGTCTGCAGTGTTGTGGCTTGCTCAGCTTTATCTCCGTCACCAGCTGACAGTGCTGCTAGATTATCAAGGGTCTCACATCATTGACTGAATTAGGAGCTGTGCATTAGCTAGCCAATTGTGCAGATGCGTTTTGGGCACACAGTTCTTAAAAAAACACCATGTCTGAACAATTTTATAATTCTGTTAGGTCAAACCCCCAGGGGCTATAGGTAACAAGCAGCTACTGACGACAGTTACAAGCTTGCCTAATTGCACCTAAAATCCTGTTAAGAAAAAATGTTTTGATAACATGTTTTTGGCATCAATGCTAATGACTTTCATTCTTTTCTGACATGCCATAATGCACATTTACTCAATTAAAAAAAAAAATATTCACAATTGTCAGTATTTTCTCAAATGTCACAAACCTGACTCATTACGTTGATATATTGACGCACGGTTGGCAGTTAAACAGAGCTTAATTGTTTGAGGGGTAGGTGTCATTATAGAGTTTGTTATACATTTGTGGTGCAGGATGTCTATTGTTGCAGTATTTGTTAGGATTTCCCTTGGTTTCTGCAGGTGGTCTAGCTGCAGCTGTTTATTTTACTATCACTGGGAATATAATGCCCCAGCTTGTTTCCACTTCAATTATACACTGGTGGGTGGTTTAACTATGATTAAGTGTCCAGCCAGAAGGGGTACATATTGGTTCAGGGGTAAGTCAAATTGTTCTTATCTGAACCTGCACTATACAAATTTAGTAATAATGGTTTGTTTGACAGGTATTCTTCTTTCATTATGAAGCTGTACATTTATAAGCAAAAAAATCGCGTATTTAGCTAATTCACCATTGTCACGTTCATATTTATTCTTTATTATGTGGGTTGTCTTTGCTGAATATGTAGCTTAGACAAGGTGCCGCTACTAAGAGAGACATGTACTGGTAAAAGGCTGCGAAACATGTTGAGTAGTTACCCGCTTAAGACCCTTTTATTCATTTGGGCTGATACATACTATGTCAAAATTTTACAGAGGAACGTATGCAATACGGACAATAGTAATTCCATGTGTATATAGGTTAGACAGTGACAGGTTAGCGTATGGAGAATAAAGAGTTCGGCCTGCGGAATAGGGTAATGACTACTAGGAAGTGGTTTTGGACAAAAAGACACAAATACAATAATGGAGTAGATAAGAGATATACCATATTTCCAAATCCTACCAAATACTATGCTTAACATGTATACTATACATTATTATTATTATTATTATTATTATTATTATTATTATTATTATTATTATTATTATTATTATTATTATTATCATCATCATCATCATCATCATCATCATCATTGCAATCACTTTTATCATCTTTATATTGTTATTTGCTATGTTATTATCATTATTTTCATTATTATTGTAGTAGTAGTGCAAAAGGATACAATCAACTTAAGCAGTTTGTTGAGTGTGATGTGATTCTGTTCCTGCCATCATTAAGGGGTGCTCATTTTGGTCTTCACTCAGCACCCTATCATAGACCTGACCAGTGTATGTGTATCTTATGTTGTGCAGTTGTGAAATTCCTGTTTCAGGCGGAGCATCTTTGGTCATCTCAGCATATTTCTAGACATCTTGTGCACTGGACAGAGTGATGACGGTAGACGTTTGTTACTTTATAAGTTCATATATGTCACTAGCATTATGGATCAACTCATCAGGGTGAAAGGCAACAAAGTCATCAATAAGCAGTTTTAAGGAAGCCCCTATGCCATCAGCCACACCCTTTACATGACCACATTCAAGATAAATCCATTTTATATCAAGATGTACCTTCTGTGCTATAGATTGTGCCAAATGCACAACATACCTATTGCGGTATTCACTGGGTGGTGAGTCAGACACAATATGTAGTTGTTTTTTTTTTATTCCAGGCTTATTTAAGTCAGACAGCAGTGGGTCCCAGCTGGCAAAGGTTGCTGCAGTCCTGACATGTAGAGTCAGACATGGCAGGTACGCTGTACTGCTTTGCCTTGCTCCACACGTAGCCTCTGTGCAGACTTACTGATATTGTGGTGTAATATGCACTGTGTGCTTACCTTGTTTGACAGGGGTCTGCATTCTCAGACCAATCTATTTGCACACAGGCAACACCCTCATTTTCCAGGGCCTCCATCCTGGCACTTTTGAAAGCGACGAACTGGCTGAGGACACGTTGCTGATGTTCATAGAACTCATCTATTTCACTGACCAGCTTCTCTTTGCATTTACCTGGTGTTCTAGTGCATGCAACTCTTCTTGTCATGGAGAATCCAGTTGCTTGGGCTTTCACTCTCTGCCATTCAATATAGCTTACATATTTTCCCAGAGCCATATTGTTGACTTTTCCTTTCAATGCCTCACAATCCAGCCGACTTCCCATACTCATTTCAACATTTATGTTCTTGAAGTGACCCAGTCTCACACATTTCTCATGCTTCAGTTCAGGGTTGATACACACAATGCATAAGCAGGTGCCCCAGTCACTTGGCTTGGGTTTTACTATATTGTCAGGCACATAACGTGAGAAAGTTGAGTAACTGCAGTTATTTCCAATTTCTGCCACATAATTGTTCCAAAGGGCCTTAATTTAATGCCACCTATAACGAATAGGTTGGCAAGCATGCATCTTTTTCTTGTCAGGGCACACTATGCTGTTGTCATCCCTATTCAGAAATTCACTGATAGACTTTTCCAGTTCCATGTTTTGGTACTTGGGGGAACTTTGTGGACAGGTTTATTTCCACATTTACGCATTGCTGCCCTGTCTTCAGGACTGCACTTGTCGGCCAAAATTGCTTTAGTTTTTCTCTTACTGCGAGGAGTCAAATTTCGCCAGACCACGTTACCACATATTGCTAATTTGTTAGGTGTCTCCACTCTGCTGCTTTCTGTTGATTTTCTCTTCAGCCGTTTTAGTTCAGCTGATTTTGCCTTCAACTTTTTCTCCAATTTAGACAGTGTCATACTCATATCCAAACCATAGTCCTAATGAAACAAATCCAAGTCAATTCCTACCAAGGCAATGCTCCTTGGTATGTTTAGCTGAATCCCAGAAATTTATAGTTCGTCTTTACCCAAAAGAGTCCAAAACGTATGTACAAAGGCCCATAGGGTCGAAAAAGCCATTTCTAGTTTGAACATGACAGAATGCAAAAAGTGTTTAAAATTATAGGCCTATTTCAGTGATTTGGCTTGAACAGGTGCATCATTCATGTACATATAGGACCTTACAGTTCATGAAGAGGGACCAAAATTTGCAGCACATCAGAGAATTTGTAAGCACAGGTTCCTAATTTGTTGAAAATATCAATAAAATTCAGCATTTAAAAAGGTACTAGTTGCAACCACCATTTCAAGAATGATAATCATCCATGTGAGTCTACAAAGTGACACTAACATCATTCCATCAGAAAAGGCCCCTAGGCCTAAATGACCATCAACAAGAATCCAAAGAACATGATTACACAGTTTGTTGTAGACATGTAGTTAAAGTCATGACGTTATTTAAAGGGGATAAACTAAGAGTATTTCAATTTCTGTATTGTAGCATTCCTACTTTTAATAGTGCGCCTTCTCTGTTCCCTGCCTTGCTTTTTTTTGTCTGGAAGAAGTTGGATGCTTATGACTGGTAGTGTCCAGCTGACTCCTGGAACGGTATCTATACAATGCTTTCCTTTTCTTCTCTTTTTTTTTTTATATAACTCTTACTTTCTGGGATCACTTGCCCTTTCCTTTTTCCAGGCTAGCCTGTTGAACCACATCAAGGTCTTTTGTTTTTCAAGATACCTTTTGTAAGCTTGAGGTTCCTTTCTCAACCTTTTATGGAAGGTTTTCATTCGAATTCTTGAAGACATGGTAAGATGATGTGTCCACATAAACAAGATTCAACATGGAAACCTGCTACAAGGTCATTCTTTAACCCCCTGGTGGCTATTGCTGTGCCCTCTGGTAGCTATTGAGCTGCCAGCTAGGAGGGATAAGACTGACAAAAATCATAGAAGCTTTGCACATGCACGTTTTGCGTATCCATGTAATGTTTATTCATATAATTAACATTGAAGAATCATTATCATGGTTTATGACTTTGTGACAAAATACTTTGCAACTACAGTACTTTTTTTTATATAACAGGAGTAATTTAAAAAAACAAAGTGAAATTATTTAGGTTGATTCTTGAGCTACCACCAGATTTCCCAAAATACCGATTAAACAGTGTTGTGTTTTGGTTTGTGAAATTATATTAATTTTAACTCAAATGGAATCTACTTGAATTGCAGGTAAGCCCATTTAATATTTTTTAACTGAAACTTTATATTCATGAACGAACAATATCAATTCTGCCAGTGCTGAGTTGGAGACTGAGTCAACAGCTCTCCCCATTGTGATTCAGGTGCAAGGCACCCAAATTGCACTGCTGAAAGATGTTGACCTGGACTTTGTTTTCTCAAAACACACACGTGCTGATACTTGAATGAAAGGCCTGCTTATGAGGTATTTGAATATGGGATGATTATTATATGGATTCAAATTAATCAACATTACTGATATTGTGATTGATACTCCAAAAATTGATACCAACTGTTTTAAAAAGCTTAAAAGCACACAATCATTTTTAACCCAAGAAGTGAGCCTTTCACTATAAGTTGTTTTTTTAAGGCCATCCTAGAAATGCAGATATACATGTAAATGCAAAATATTTGAGCATGCTTGATGTATATTTACAAATTAAATTCATTGTAGTAAGGCAGTAAAAACAAAAATTGATAATTTGGTTCAGATAATATCAATTAATTAAATGTTAACATGGTTAAATAACCACCAATAGGCTATTTTAGGGTCTAACTTAAGCTCTCAAAATAAAGCTGGCCAAAGTCAATACTATGATATAGTTAGCCATGTTAAGTACCCCATAGTTCTTGTGTTGTAATCCAAGACACGTTTGGTACAAGAAATACGCAGTTCACCCATTTTCCTGTCAAGTTGTTATTTTTTCTGCAAGAGCCATTTGGGTTAGTTGTTAGAGCAGCGGCAAAGGCGTTATGGTTGTGACACAGTTGTATTTTGCAAGCTGGAAGCTTAGTATACATGAACCAATACCAATGCGGAAAGTAATAGATAGACATAAGTCAAAGAAAAGTGGTAGGCATATTAGATACCGATAATTAATCAGCTACTGTGTAGCGTCTCTTACTTCAGCATGCCTTAGGGTTACGACAAATGAACAACATGAACAAAGCATACGTGCAGCAGAAAATGACACACAACAACACAAAATGGTATATTTATCCGTGGTTAAGCAGCAGTCCAGCATTATTATATGCCCTTATTGGAATTATAATTACCAATTTAATGCTACTATTAGTTTACTAATCAGAAAGGAAGTATTAGCGAGTTTTGGCTTCATTTGCACATTTGTTTTAAACCACTTAATATAACACACAATTAACAAAAAAACACAGCACATCTCTGTCTCTCACACACATACACACAAATACACACACACACACACACACACACACACACACACACACACAAAATCATCATGATTTTGTCTATACATTGGACTGCGATAAATTGACAACTTGAGGCCTGACATTTTAATTTTTAATTAGGAAAATAATGTTTCAAGTGAGTGTCACACAAAAAAAGCTGCAAAAATTGCAGGATTTGTCAACTTTGATGACAGGTATCTCGCAAACCAGTGGATGGATTGAGCTAAGATTTGATACATACATGCACTGCAACTTTTTACCCAAATGAAAAATGGGGACAAAAACATGGACAACACAATGTTAAAAAATATATAGCCCATTGATACTTGGCTTCACAGGAAAAATTTCTTATTGCACCGGACCTTAAACAATGAAGTAATCAGATCGAGCTGAGTGCTGGATTTAACTTAAATTGATCGGGATATACTGTATATGCTCACAGTGCACTTTTTAGTCTCAAATTGTACTGTACAAGTACATATCTCGGCAATTTAGGAAGTGCAGTACACTTCCAGCTTCCATGGGTCACAATACATGCATGCACTTCTTAGAAGAGCAATACACTGTATATCTGAGCATTATGCACTCAAGGAATTGCAGTGTACTTCAGTGCACTCCCAGCTTCATTTACAATTACTGCAGCCGCGCATCCAGTGCACTTCCCCTACATGTAAAGCATGCAGCCTCGGATTGAACTCCATAGTGCACTTTTTTGCACTTCCAGGTGAAATGCATTGTGCACCATTCTGCACTTCCTAGTGGCCTGGGTATCCTAGCACCTAGTGGCCTGGGTATCCTAGCACCGCTATGAGATGCGGTAGTCTTGGTTTTGTACCTGTATATTGAACCGTATTAAAGTATAATGGTGCTGAATAAAATCAATCAATTAATAAATCATCAATCAATCAATTTACTCGCTACTTATTTAAAGGTATCTGTGAGTTCTACTGGGCCAGCATGGTAGCGACTTATGCAAGTGCCATTGGTCCATAGAAGAACAAACTATCCTGGATGCTGCATTTGGCATGTTTTATTCCTTAGGAACGCATGTATGGATGCCCATGTCTATTGACTCAGCATCGTGAAGGCGTATTTAAACCTAAACTGAAGATGCTGCTGTACACCTGATTATACGAAGTAAAACACATTCCAGACCTTACGAGGAAGCGAATGACTGTCAATAGCAGAGGGTACAAGAAACACCTATAAGGCCTACCATTGTTGATGGACGCACACTGCCTCCCAGTTTTAGGAAACCAGCAGAAAGCAGGTAATGTTTTAATATTTAATCTAGCTGTATCTTTGTCCTCGCTGGGGGGGGGGGGGGGGCTGTTAATGAAGTGATAGTAATACTGAGGGCACAATAGCATGTGTTCCCCTGTTAAACATACAACAACGGGCCTTGAATGACCGATTAAAGTTTTCAGAAGTGGTACTGCAACTTTGAAAACAACAACAGCAACAACATCCACAACAAAACTTTCTGTCTGAAATGTTTAGTTCTCTTGTTCTTCGTGACAGGTACAACATTACTCCTTCCGCCGAGAAGTTTCGGCGTATTTCTCTCTGGAGGTCACGGTAATGTATTGCTAACGGCTTCGCTCAATCCGTTCAGTGGTCATTGAGATGCGTAAAATTATAATGCGACATCACCAGCCTGACGCACGGTAATCCTCAGTGCTCGGGCTGATTGATGTTCCTTCAGGTTTGCAGACTTTTGTACTATCGGGTCAACCTGTGACAGTTGCATCGGGTTAGAATTTCAATGATTCCAGTTGCGCAAACGAACCCATTCTAATCGTAGTTGCGAGGAAGGATTTGCGTTAATTTTGATATTTTTGCGATGATCAGTATCTGGACATGATCACCGAAAGACACCAGGACCATCCTAGCATTCGTAAAAGTATATGGCAAATTTTCTGAAACTCAAGACAGTCTTTTCAACCTTTCGGAGATCTCGGAGAGCGCAGTTTCGAATCAGTTACAAAATTTAGACACCAAGCAGGCCACTGGCTACGAGGGTATTTCTGTTAGAATTATGAAATTATCAAAAGAGCCAATGACGCCAATTTTGACCAAACTTTACAATAGGAGTATTGAGTCTTTTATTTTCCCCAGCGCCTGGAAATAGCAGTAATAAATCCAGCATTCAAAAAGTTAGATCATCTCATTAAAAAATACAGACCTCGAAGTATTCTCTTCATTATATCCTAGATCTTTGAGAAGCTGATGGTCAAAGATAGGTCGAATATCAAAAATCATATTTTACACTCAGAAATATCAGCTAAGAGATCCAGCGACAGCTTTCAATATGTAATGCTCTCCGCCGTGGAAATGTGGCGTCGGGCAATAGACCCCAGAAGCAAGTTGGAACACTAAAGTTTGACGTATCAAAAGAATTCGAAAGTATTTTCAGTCAATATTGTTTGTGAAATTAGGAGCATGCAGTTTCAATGATTCAAACAACTAAGCTAATGGCCAGTTATTTGACATGCAGGTTCCAAAAGTAAATATACAATTGGTCTTCAGTGAATGGAAACTTGTAGGAAACCGAGTCCTTTAAAGCACGTAGTGGGACCGTTGCTCTTTATCTTTTATATTAACGATCTATTTTTGGTTCATTGAGGAGAGAACTTTATCTAATTTCTCGGATGATAACACATCGACGGCTGTGCGGACAACATTGAGAAGGCGAGGAGAGAGTCAAAACTCAACTTTAAAAAATGTATGTTATGGTCTCACACCAATAGCTTGAAACCGAATTTGATTACGTTTCATTACAAGCTACTATGCAGTAAATGAGAAGAATGAATCAGTTCTACGAATTCAAGGACAGAATATCCACAATAGCAATTCGGTCAAGCTTGGTGTCTCTGTCGATATCAAACTGCGTTTTGAGGAGCACACCTCTGAGATATGTAAAAAGGTATCTGCTCGAACGGACTCTTGACACCAATGCCAAACCTGCAGTCTTAAAAACATTCATACTACCTAGTATCAAGAGACCATTTATAGATATATTCCCCACTCCCCCTTCCAATTGCTATGCGTCTCTGCCTGGGCAGAGGTGATTGTAAAACCTTGTTTACCTTTGTGTCCCCATCATTGCTCTATTATTATTGTTTTACTGCCGTATTCATTCAAATTATGGCACGTGTCCTCATAAAAGCATACCCCTTACTAATTAGTTCTGGAGGTTCGCTAAAAATTCAGTGTTTTTCAATAATTAGAAAAAAACTGACTGCATTCGATGAGAGAGGAAAGTCCATTGTTATTTTGTGCTGTATGGATTCTACAACAAGAAAAAGTGCTTGTGGTGTTGTACATTGAGACATACCATCGTCATAGGACTCGGCGAGGGCCATGTCTGGCCTGGGAGATCTTCGCATTGGTACATCATTGGGCAATTGCAATGAATTGGTGTGCTAAAGCCTTGCTAGTGGCTGATGATTGTGAGGAGATAATGCCTAAATGCCTCATTTATTTGTTAAGTGTCCTACGAGATTGGTTTGATGCTTTTGATTTATTTTATGATTCTCTCACTGTTTTCAAGGTTTACTTGGTGCTTTTGAATTTTGTTTTTAAGTTTTGTTTGGGATTGGGCAATGCTTTCATTTTATTCCTATAATTCTTTTGTTTTATGATTATCTTAATTTTAATTGAGTTGATTAAAATCTAGATTTTGGGTTTCATGCAGGAATATTGTAACAATTGTGTACATTTTAATTTATATTCTATTTATATTGATGTGAAAATAGCTTTAGCTAATGCTTATTGTGTGTAAAAGCGAGCATAACTAAAGCTGACCTGACTTGAGTTGACTTGATTCGAACAGTAAGAAAGAAACGTTTTTGCATGTATATGACCTTTTTGGGGGGGTCAAAATAACGCAAAATGTGTATTTTATACCTTCAATTACCACCGATGCTGCCGCTGCCGAATAAAGGTATTGAAACAAGTAGCTGTTGATTTAACGTAGGCAAACAATGATGCTATCGGTTTGAGTGGGCAGTCACGGCGAATGTGAAAATATCGGTTTGAAGGTTACGCAAAATTTAGCACAAACCTTGAAAGTGCGGTGGTAAACTGATTGTCACAAACAGCGTCAGACGAGAATACGGACGTTAATTACGAGACGGCAAGCGAACGCTCAATCAGGAACAACGTCTATTTAACACTTTGGCTAATCAGTTTGGCCAGCGATTACTACACATGATGGGGATAATTTATCAGTAAACGTGCTCTTTTCTGGCATTGTTTTAAGTAATAGATATACAATGGTTCCGAGGTCAATTATAATGATACCGACCGACCGCAAAGCGGGATGTTCGGTATCATTATAATCGGCAGAGGGACCATTGTATATCTGTTTTAGTTCATCGTTCAACAATACAAAGAGAGGTTGCCTTTCAAACAGCCTTTAAAGTGCACCACAAAGGTCAAAGTAAAAAAAACAAAATATCCACCAATGAATGACAAAGCTAGCCTTAAAAAGGCACTACCACGGTCAAAGTAGAAAAACAAAATCTCCACCAATGAATGACATAGGTATTTGGATTAAGAAGTCACACACTGGCGCAAGCTACTGTTCCCCGAAATACGAAGAAGGTGGCTTGAGGCTTCACACATATGCGCTCAGGACGGCATTTTATGCTTTCGAAATATTTCCACAGTCAGCGGACAATTCACACGATTCTTTGAATTGAGATGCTGTTCTTTTTCAGGCTCTTAACTTGGCGCAGGAATTTAAAATGGACAGTGAAAATGATATACTGATGAGCCAAATGTGTGAACGAGCTGAACGACCAGAGGCCACGGAACAGCTAAAATCAGACAGCGCACTCCGAGCTCTTCATGCGGACAGTGGTCAATATGGCCAAATAACATATACACATCATGATGATAATGATATTGATGTTGCTGATGCTGATGATGATATACAATGGAGTCAAATCTGTGCATTTACTGAGGACATGGAACTGACTGCTGCAGATCTTGGTATATCTGTGCACCAATAAGCAAAGGAACTGGAAAATACTGGATATGAAGAACCCTGATGGCCCCTATATTATCCAGTCCTGGTATTTTCCAAAGGGTATGTGTATGGTTCATTTATTTCACTTATTTTTTATATCTTGTTTTCGTTTGTTTGTTTGTTTGTTTGTTTTTTTTTGACATATAAACTATTGAAATATGTAGATCAACAATGCTCACTGTGCTATGACCCCGTGGCCATATTTAATTTGTAAAAGAAAAGGGTTCAGTGAAGGAAACACATGCCATCAATATGTTTCTTTTAGTCTTTTTTTTTTTGTTGAATTCTGTGCTTCTCGTTTTATTTTGCATGTTATGGAATACAAATCATTCTCGACAGGCTGCGTGTTAAATTTTTTGTGCAGACACAATTTGTAATATTCTTTGTCGCAGTTTTGTAACGGAATCGTTAACATACTTTTTCTCTTCAACAAAATGCAGTGATACATTTTAGTCAGTCTCGGTGATTGGGTTGGATTTTAGTTTATTCGGAATATCAACGTACACGTTATAAATTAAACAGATGAAACATATAGAAAATAAAATACAGCAAATTATAAGACAGACATTACACATAACATATAAATACAGCAAATTATTAAAGTACTTGAGTCTTAACTAAAAGCAACTTAGATATAATCTCACGTATACAATAAAACAAGATTATCACATTGAACTAAAATATCAAATTATACTAAAAACACAGACTGTATGTTGATTTCTCCAGGATAGCCCAAAAAGTCTGTAATAGACGTATTTTCAACTGGTCTCTATGTTTTTCATATAAATGCATCTTTTAATGTACTTTTACTATATAGTTACTGTGTGTCCATATGCAGATAACACATGTTTTGCCTATGAAGTCCAGCCAATGGCTAGGGCAGCACTGGGGCATGCTACCATTCCCCAAAATACGAAGAAGTCGGTTTACTGGGCTGCTTCAGTCTTCAATGAGTGGCTACGTGGCAGACCTGGCAAAACAGCAACTTCAGCCGAGACGGACACTTTAGATGCCGCAGGTGACAAAGAATTAAACTCTTTGCGAATTGCTTTCTGAGTTTCTGCACCAAGCACGGAAGGTTAAGGGTGAAAATACCCCCCCCCCCCCCAACGCCCCGTACAGCATATTTTGCTCTCTACAAAAATATTTGGGCCACAGTGGCAACCAGGTTGTTTCAAGCTACTGTAGAGGAACAGCTGATAATGGGGATGACTGGCCATAGAAGTACGGCTGTACGTGCTTATAAACGCTCCAACGATGACAAACTGAAAGATCTATCCAACATTGTCATGGGTGTCCAAATTCACGAAAGACCAGATACTTCAACAGCTAAATGTACTGATAAATCCCCTGCAAAATTCATCAAGGCTACCAAAACTCATGAAAGGCCATCTGAAGACTGTTCAACAGAACCTAAATACGATAAATCACCACGAAATGTCAACATCAATGTTTACGGTGGCCAAGTTTATTTCATGTAATACTAAATGCGTCATGCCACAAACTGCTTATCAGTGTCGTTCTGTCATTTTTTTTAAACGCAGTGACATTATTTTATTTCATGTAATATATGCGTGTTCAAAGGAAGATAAATCACACAATTTTCACATTATTAAAAATGATGACTTTACTTCATGTAATACATGTCTTCAATGATAATTGACGGATATTTATTAAAGTTAACTTTAAAGGCTGCACGGAGGGAACGAATTTGTTAAAGAGATGTATGTGGCTACAGGACTATGCGATACATTTTAAAAATATATGACACGGATATGGTATGATTGAAATATTTTCATGTTGATTTATTGCATTATTATCTTTGTTCCTGTTTTTTAATCTTATGGGATGGTTCTTTGTTCTCAAGCGGTAGATATCAGCACGCGAGGTACGTTTTTCTCATGATGCCAACCTCTCCGCGAAGAACAATAACTATTGTTTCCGGAAGGCGGTAGGATATATACCAACCCCTTGGGGACGAAGGAACTATGAACTAAGGAAATATACCAACTCTCCCTGGCATGGTTTCATTGCAAATATACGGACGAGATCCCAAAATCAATATGCGGTCCACGTTGCAGAGTGTAATCGGGAGATGTGTTCAACAAATACAATGGCTAAAGCTATTTAAGCGAATAATGACCTGGAATTTTGGCATGAAATAAAAAGAGAACGAGCTACTTAATCTTGTACCGCCTAACACTATATATGGTATTTCAGAAAATGATGCCAAAAGTGGGCTATTTGCAGAAACATATTAAAACTTACACAAGAGTGTACCTATGAATTGGATGACATGGCAAAATTGCTGCATGCTATTAGCGGTCTCGTATTCTGCACATAAAAAACAGTTTAATGTCATTGCAAACATTCTATTTCAGTTGACGAAATCAGGACTGAAGTAAAATCACTCAAGCCTGGCAAGTCAGACGGTTATACCAGTAACTGTACAGATCATGTTTAAAGCATGGTACTGATAAACTGTATCTGTACCTAGCCTTACTGTGCACATGTTTACTCTAGAATGGATTTCCCTGATGGCCTCTGTCTATACACTACCATACCAGTTTCCGCCAAAATACCCGGCTATATCTAAGTAACTCAGAGAACTACCGGTATATAGCTTTGAGTAACATCATAGGGAAGGTGATTGATCTGGCAACCGTGGGCAGCAACTATCCCATTCCATTTGGAGCACAACAGACGTCTAATTTGCCTCCAAGAGTCAACATTCCACAGTTAAGAATACATTTTTCGCTGAGGAAGTGATCCAGTATTATTGTAGCGGCAGATGAATGTCAAATGTGTATTAGTTGATGCAAGTAAAGTGTTTGAGTATGTAAAACTGTTCAAATTGTTAATTGACAAAGGCTTGTTTCCAGTTCATGCTCGGATTCTTGCAGTTTCTTGCATTTCAAAAAGTTCGCTGGAATGATTTTATGAGCAAATTGATTTCAATTAGCAATGGGCTGAAACAAGGTGGAGCACTGTCACCAATTTTATTTAAGATATATCATGGCGAATTACTGTAACTAATTGAATTTAATTAAAGGGTTAGGCTTTGGGTGTCATATTGAGATCACATTTGTAGGGGCAATTTGCCGACGACCCTACTGTACTTGCCCTCCTCAAAAATGTTTTACACAGAATAATATCAGTCTGTTCTTAATACAGCAAACAGTTCCAGGTTTTGTTTAATCCATGAAACAGCAAACTATAACGGTTGCCATGGTGATTTTGTAATGGAAGCTGGGGCTATAAAGTGCGTTGACAATGACATACGTCTTGGTAATTAATTCGGCAGTGCATGATATCATCAATAAACAAACTGACCACTCCATCGTACACACATTCAGCACGTGCTAGTTTTGGAAAACCTTTTCTGGCGCCAAGTACAAACTTTTCAAGTCTCACTGCATGTCTCTGTTTGGATGTGTTCTTTGAGATCTCTCTTATCCGCAATACAGTAAGCTATACACTGCCCGGAGAAAAGCATTCGTCCAGTGCTGGCTACTGAATATATTATGTGAAGAACTTTCGATTGATTTTCAACTTCCTATCAGGTTTTATTTTTTTTTTCGCTACTGCTACAACGGCAACAATTCATGACTAAATGTATGCAGTAAGCTTGTTCTCAATGGCATTTGATGCAAAGCATGTCACAGTTTAAATTTCATATGTAAAAAATATCATTTCCCAAACTCAAGCTTGCATTTCTTGAAACATATCAGCTTTACACTTGTGTTTGTATGGTAGCCGAGGAGAGCATTGATCCAGACGTAATCATATCTGCCAGTATTGAAGACGAATGGTTGCAAGACCGTAAAGATTTTTCACTTTTCACTGTCGAAGATGTGAGTGATATAATTTTCTGCCTTGTGGGATGATCATTAATTTACCCACTTTTTATGCTTCTTTTTATTATTTTAAGGCAAATCGCATACACTTTTGTGCCTGTAGCATAACTGGTGCAAACGTCTTTTGTTGTTTGTGCCAATAAGTACGAACATATATATATATATATATATATATATATATATATATATATATATATATATATATATATATATATATATATATATATATATATATATATATATATATATATATATATATATATATATATATATAATTGAGCAGGCGATAACCATGACAGTCCAAAGTGAAGAAGCTGGTTAGTATTTGCATTACCGAATCAAGGAGGCCACACATGGAACCATAGCAACGTGCTGGTCGATGATGTCTGTGGGCTCAAATTCTTGATCAAAATATTTCCTGGGGCACTTTTGCAATAATGTTTTTTCGCACACTCGTGTAACAATGTGACCGCGTTCTTCACAGGGCTTACCGTCACAGTGACGTTAACCTTCGTACAAAACGTTCCAGTCAAACAGATATAGCAAGTTGCCGTTGTGATTCAAATATACAATTGAGGGAAGCAAAAAATATGATTCAATATCTATTTTTTGCTTAAAATATATGCTTTCTTCCTGACCTTCAAAAAGTTCTGACAGAATCAGACAAAAAATCAAATTCCCTGCTTTATTTGGAGATTTATTTGAATCCCACTCACCCTTAGTTTGTGTACGTTTTTAATAACAAAGTTAACATTCTTTATCTACCAGAGTGAATAAGTTATAATGTATCGGTTTGTATACACACACACACACACACACACACACACACATATATATATATATATATATATATATATATATATATATATATATATATATATCTCATACAACGTTGTCGACTGAAAGAATCAACGGCCAGCATTTGCTGCAAAATATGATGGAAGCAGACATCATCGAGCGAGCCAAAAGCAAACAATTTGTTTATAGTTCCTAATTCTAAAGAATTGTACAATTGACGTAAAGGGAAGAAGGTTGTTTTGAAAAACTAGAGTTCTTTCTCCTCCTTGATGCAATACGGTTGCTTTTATCAAGAACATAATTATTTCCCCTGCATATCTGTATATTGGCATTACATGAAACATGCAAGCGTGCAATATTATCATTGTCATGCCCAAAGAACACCGTGCCTCTTCATACTGTGACGGGGAATCTTTAACCATGGTAGCTGTTGGCCACAGCCTACAGTTATAAATACTTCCATTTTTCATATAAGCATTCTTCATTCACCATAAAAAAAATAAAATAAAATTTAAAAAATTAGCTTTTGGGTATTTTAAAATATCGGCAAGATCATTTAACAGATAATATGTTAGAAAAACAGTGATGGATTTTGGTCATATAATTCCCAGCTCATTAACTGGTGATAATTGAAATACGAAACAACACCTGGATGTCAGCCTTATACAGGCGTATGGACTGTGCTCTGGACGTCGTAACATCATTGCTTTTCCTTACCATGAAGTTCCCACCTGGCCTGGTGCACAGTACACCTATATAACCACCATTGAATTAGTGATGCTGTAAAAAAGATGACTTAGCTACTTTTATGTAATCAGAGGCTACAGCATGCTGAAACAGTATTTTCACAAGTATGGATTATCGCTGTTGGGATGCGCAACCAGGCAATCACAATTATGGTCTGTAATCTGTATACAGCATAGTTTTTAGCTGTAAGTTGCTTTTGGTTTAAAAATACTTTATTGGAAAAAGCAATTGGCCAACAGGCACAATGCCAAAAAAAGGCCTCTTGTACAAGAATTGACAATACAACCAAAACAGATAACATCTCGATAACAAATACAGACCACACAGGACAAAACAGGGGAAGGGAGAAGACATTATTATTATTATTATTATTATTATTATTATTATTATTATTATTATTATTATTATTATTATCATGATCATGATCATTATCATCATCATCATCATTATTATTATTATTATTATTATTATTATTACCTAAAGCTCATTCATAACTGTGCGTTAAAACACACACACACACACACACACACACACACACACACACACACATATATATATATATATATATATACATATATATATATATATATATATATATATATATTCATATATCTGTGTGTTTATATTTTTTGTGTGTAAGTAAATAAGGAAGACAGTAAGTAAGCAGATAGTATTTGTCGCATGAACATTAATTTACTCATTTATATATTTTGTCCGTTCGCTCGTTTGTTCGTATTTGCCTGGAAATGTATATTCAAAGGAACATGGGTGGGTCTACAATCATTACTTAGATTTCAGACTCCAAGGACATTTTATTTTTGTATCTGGCCGGTCGCCTGTGCCCTAGACAAATAGTCCAGGGCCCTAGGTGTGCTAAGCAGGCAAGGATGTGTAAGGAGTTTGTATTTTACACAACTGTCTCCGGATGTGGCCAGGTAACAAATTAATCTTACCTCAAAAGAGGTGTTATAAAAATGGAAAGTACATCCATTGTCTACATGTTTCAACAACTGTCCAAGTTACCCAAGGCCTAACATACATATGGTTGTAGTCTCAGTACCCTGACAGACCCTACTAAAAGGCCCTCCCCTAAAATTAATGGAATAAAAAAGTACTTTCACGCCGCCCTTCCCAAATAAATACTGATCCACCCAGGCCAGTGCCTCAAATTCAGTCAGAGACCCAAGTGGCCTACAAAAAAAAAAAAAAAAAAAAAAAAGAAACACGGCTCAAAGGGCCGAAGGCAGGCTCGCGGCGTCTGAGGGCATTGCCGACCCCCCCCCCCCCTCCCACCTACGAAAATTTTTGAATTTGAGCATGCAAAAAGGTGCATTCTGGAGAGTTTCCAGTATCTTGCCTTCACATGGTTGACGAAATCACAAGAGTTTAGTCATTATTGAACTGATTTGGCTATTTTCTCTCAGGTTGTACAAAAATTAGTAAAAAATGAATTTAAAAAAAACCCATCGCCATGTTTATATTAAGATAAGTCAAACTTTGTAGTCATACATGTAAGGCTTCAGAGACTTTCGGCACACATATTTTGTTTATTAATTTGGAGAAAATTAACAGATAAATTATCATGCAGTTTGTAAGTTGTCTATTTTCTCTACAAAAGCAAAAAGAAAAAAACATTAAGATAATCACTAGGCCTGAATGTACTGAACTTATATCATTGAACGTTGATTTGTAATGTCTTACCCACATATGCCAGGATGGTGCAATTATATTGCTGAAAGCACACCAAACTATGACGCATGAAATAGGAGCACCAAATGCCTAGGGAATCTTGCCTTGGCTTATTTCCATGATGGATCACAACATGAAAAGAGCAGAAATGCAAATATGAAATCAGAAAAAAATAGGTTGCTCTGCACAGTTTTGTAGCTGATATATTTGAATTATTTAGGAATTAAATGATTGATCTAAATTTTCAATAAATTAATATGTAAATAAATGTCAGCCCCAAAGCCGTAATTTTTATAACTCCAGGGACCTGATATATATATATATATATATATATATATATATATATATATATATATATATATATATATATATATATATATATATATATATATATATTTATAAATCGCAGGTCCCTGATAACACTAAGATACTGAAACTATAAATATATATAGGATTAAAGCGGCCCCCCTCCAGTATTCCCATCTCGTGCATCCAGAATGATTTCACCTTATTTTTGAAAATGTTCTTGCATTCACTCTCTTTGATCTGCCCTGGCAGGTTCCGCATGGGAATAGGTTATATAATCATGGTACAATGGTGCCTGCAATTACCGACCCCAGTCCCCACCTGGTCAAACGACCAGAATCCTTGGCACAGGCGCTTTTGCCATATTGTTAAATGACCTGACACGCAAGACGACGGTGCTGTCCAATTGCAGCGGCAAATTTTAATTCCCTGGATAATTTTTTCAATAAACTTCTTCACATGAAAAACACTTATTTTGGATAAATTATGTAGCATTTTTCAAGGACTGTGATGTTAATTTTGCCACAGTGCTCCTTTTGGACATTCTTTGACCAGCTCCAGCACGCGACCGACCAGCCAAATCGCCCACACAAACAACCACCCGTTGAAAAAAATTAATAATAAAATTAAATGAATAGATAAATAAATGAATAAAAAAAATAAAATAAAAAAAAACGGTTGTTCAAATCAACCATTACCAAATTGTAAGACAAAGTTAACAGGAAAGCTGGCCAACATGTGCATTTTATTTCAACTTGTCTGGACAGAAAAAAGGCATAGCCGCTGCCACTACGCGTGCGGTATAGGTATCTAGTATTGCTAAGTTTCAGGTGTCCGTTCTCCGAGTTACCAGAGCAAAACGGTCGTCAACGTATTTTTAAAAGACTTACAATCTTAACTTTAATCTGCCTGCTCGGTTGTGTCTGAAGCAGATATCATCGTAAGTAATAAATCCAAATGCAGCACGAATAGACGCATGTATAGTAAACACGTTGAGCGCCATTATAAACATGGCGCAATGTAATGTGGTAAAGGAAAATCACAGTGAATTGTGGCAACGTGTTTTCATCACGGTTCCACGTGTCCGTTATCGGAGTTGCCAGGCCAAACGGTCGTTAAGGTACTTTTGAAACATGACTTACTCTAGTGTGATTAACGATATTCGACCTGCATTCCATGCTGCCATCGTGAGTGTGGCCTTACGGGCGGGAAAGGATGGTTCGTTCTGATGGACTACGCTTAATAACAGTAAGAAATAAATAGGTTTCGTTTAATATCGTACTAGTGAAGAGGTTTTATGTTTTGAGTTGCATAGCGAGTGAAACATGCATTTTTCACGCATGAGTAGCTGTTTTGTGAGAACATTGAAACACAGCATAAGAATTGACAGGTCGTATTGGATTTATACCCAGCTGATTATGTCTGCTCAAGGCATCCCATAAAGAAACACTAACATGCTGTTTAACTTATTAAGGAAAATGAAGGGAAAAGTTAATGAAAATTTTACTATAATCGAATAAATACACAATGCTGATCACAGTCGGGTTCGTAATGCAATGGGTTCTCCACTTGCCTCTGGCAAAACGGCCGAAAGATGGCACCAGGCGTTTCTAAAGTTATGCATATTCTTTCACGATTTATGTCAGTATAGATGGGATAAATGCTCTAAATAGATAATTTAACAATAAGATACTGCCATTTAATTATAATTATTTTCATATTTTTCACGTAAAAAAGAAGGAATTTTACAATTTGCACGGAAAGGTTAATGCAAATAGTCCCATGCTAAAGTGCTACCTTTGACGAAAATGTAACACAACGAGCCAACTCGGTGTTGGGGACGAAATGCAGACAATGCGGATAGTTAGATTACTTTTACAGGGATATTGAATCCCTGGTTGTGCACACCAAAAATACATTAGGAAAATTATATACATTTTAAATTTTATGCTTGTATTCTTGCTTAATGTACTTCAAACACATGCATGCGTTGGTGAAACCGAGCAAGGAACCTGGAAATCAAAGGAGATGAAAATAAGCGGCCTCGTTGATCCCTTTGAAAGTTGTTTGTGTGATGTGCGTTAATTTCATTGAAGATGTTAAACAAAATTGCCCCAGGCTAATATAATTCATTTCCCTTGAGTATATACAGAATAACGTAGGTTACATGGAATATTAAATGGAAATTGTAGAAAAGGAACAACACAAAACAATTCATTGCATGTACGGATAACAGCTCTTTTGGAATTTGAAGCCCTGAGAGTATTAGGCACCTGCTGTGACTCAGGTGAATCAAAGAAGGAAACAAGTAAGCAGCAGACTCATAAAGCTGAAGTAACTAAAAAAAAAAAAAAAAAAAAAAAAAAATCCTGGCCAATATCATCAGTGTCATCTCCTTTTAAAAAAGGCTTTTAATCTCCTTGTTATCTGCGATGTGTTGGCATGTTGCTTCCTGATAAGACAGATCCAAACAGATGAGACACAGACAGTATCATCTTAATATTGAAAAAGAAATTGGTATTGTGATCACTGAACTGAAGAAGTCTCGAACCAACCGGTGCTAGCACTCCAGGGTTTTGTTGCAGTCGATATTGTCTACAGCTTTATGTTGCTTACGCTTGTGGTTTTGGTGGGACCACCAACCACGAGCCATGGATACAGTGACCAAATCACTCCGCATTGCTGGTTGGTAAACAGAACCGCAAGAGGGAGACATAGCAACCCCGCCTGTTAACCATTCTCAACAAAGAAAGCATGCAGTTGATATTCACTTTCCGAACACCGCTCCTGAGAATAATCAAATGGACGTGTGTGTGTGCGTGTGTGTGTGTGTGTGTGTGTGTTTTGACTTTTTAGCCCGGCTTTCCAATATTGTAACATTTGTATCATGATGCGACGATCGGTAAAGGAAAAGTTAAAACTCTTTGCTATTCTGAGATAAAAATTATGTTAAATTTTCACAGGCAATAAAAAGGACGTGGAAATTCATAAAATGACATACCTTACATTTGAAAAAAAAACGAAAAAAAATTGGTAATTGGCACTGATAGCACTCTTGAAAAATGCTGCGGTCGATGTTGTCTGCAGGTGGACGAGGTTGATTATTTTTTTTTCAGTTAATGGAGACTGGAATGGCAATAAACATTTTTGATTTCTTCTTGGAAACCATCCACCAGATTCGCTTTAATCTCAAGCTAGGAATGCAATGAAAAGTAATGAAATTTAAGTACTCTTTGCGTCCAAAAAACCATCGGCTCTGTTTCCTTTCTGAAATATTGTTATATTTTTCTTTAAGGGAAATTCACAATTAATTTACGGAAGCTTATTTTTTTTTATCTCATTTGAATCCTGAGCTTAAAAGGGACTGTCACTGTCGTGCGCCACAGGGTCATGATACACGCTATCATTGCTGGACAGTATGCCCGGGCTGTACGCAGCCATTTAACCGTAAAAGTGTAATACACCGTTCACAGAAGATGCGTCGTAACCGGGTTATTCACAGGAGCAGGCTGTTAGACTGGAAGGAACTTCCAAATCGCCAGATCCCAACTTGATTGAACATGCTAACTTGCTGGCAGAGAAGGTCAGTCTCAAGTTAACTCCTTCAGTGTCCATTTTGGACTGAGTCAACAGCTTTTCTACATCGCTTTGGGCACAATGTGTCCAAAGCGGCGAGGCGCGCTGTTGACCTGGACTATTATAATCTATGTGGCTGTAGGCATACTACTACCTGAGTCAAAGTTTTTTTTTCACGACGAACATGAACCCAGTATCGTTTTAACTCAGTAGGTCGTATTTAGTAATTCGACGTTATGCTCAGTTGAGACTGAAAGAGTTAATAGAAATATCTTCCCTTTGCCAATTGGCTGACTTGGTTGTAGAAGATTAAGACCAATCTGCACTTAAAAATATCAAAAGGCTACTGTCAAGCATGCGACCACAATGTAGTGCATGTGTTGACACTGGAGGTGACCACTCCAAGCACTGACTTTGTGGGCGTGTGCGCGTGCGTGCGTGTTTGTGTGTGTGTTGTGTGTGTGGGTCAAGGCAACCTTCGAAGCTTAACCATAGCTCGGTTCCGCTTTGTGTGTTAACTCTTTCAGTGCCAAATATTTGACTGGGCCAACAGCTTTTCTCGGCGCACATTTAGCGCAGTGTGTCCAATGCGTGCCAAGAAAACCCATTGACCTTGAATATTCTTTCTGGAACTATAGGCACACTGGTACTTGAATGAAAGGTCTTTGTACGAGGAATGTTATTCTGGGATCCTAATGATAATTCAGACTAGTTTGACTTAGATCGTTGAAAGTAGAACGACTTAAGTCGTGATTGGCGATGAATGAGTTACGCGCTGCACGAGCTGTGCTGTTTCATTGTGAATTTCTCGTAACATAAATATATCTGGGATAAAAAATATGGTTTACCAGGTGTTGATACTCAGTTAGGATCCTATTTTTTATGTTTTTGTTTTTGTATTTTTTTTTTTTTAATGCGGGCACCTTTTGGTTAATGCATTCATTCCTATTGATTACTATGCAGGTCAATGGGGCTTTTAATAGAAATTCACAGTATTGACTTCTTCTCTAAAACCTTTGCCAGGTCTGTTCAAATTGTCATGCTCCGATGATTTTGGGATATTGTTTTTAAGAATTCTCTTTTTTATGTTTCACAAAAATCTTCAAAAATGGTACCTGAAAGCTGCAATGTAACATTTTTTTTCCTATTCTTGTGTATTCTTCAATTCATTTTTTAGGGAATATTTGTTCTCAAAAACTACAAAGCCAATTGCTTTTATGGATGTCACCTGGGGTCAGGTGGCTTGGACAGTGACCACATGGTGACTCTCCAGTTGTTTCCTAATTTTGTATTTTTTTCGGGGGTGGGGGGCATGAGGCTGTTTTTGACTTCTCTAGAATGGCAAAAGCTAATAGCAAGACATTTTATCAGCATATAAACCTACAACAGAAGATAGAAGTGTGCAAACATGATGGGAATATGAAAAGTTTTGAATAGATTCTGGGATATCGAAACTCGAGACCATGTGTCAGTAAGCACTCTGTTGTTTAGGTATTTAACAGCGGTATAGTACATGTATCGCAATATTGTCAAATAGCTGGGCAGATCCACGTTTGTTCGAATGGGCACGCTCCAGGGTTTTTTTTTTTTTTTTTTTTAACTTTTCAGGTGGGATTTTTATTAAATATTTTGCCTCTGCTTTGAAAATGCATATGTACACTTCTGAGTACCCTAGGGTCTTAATTTGTTGAGCATGTGGCACTGTATATTTTAAAAATAATATCTTTTTTTATATCTGTTTTTGCTTTTGCATTTTTGACCTCTCTAGAACCATTATGCACACTTTGCCGAAACAAGGTTTGAATATACTTTGTGTAAGGTCAGACAGAATTGATCACAAGATGGTGATACATTGTGTTCCGGAGTTTTTTAGGAGTCTCTGAACTCACGTATTTGCCACTTTATTGCATACAGTATTTTTACTACTATGTACTTCAATGGGGATTGCAACAGTTATTCACATTTTGGTTTTCTCGAAAACTCGTCCGCCGCAGTCACTTGAAACTGGTGTGGATGTATCCTGGGTGGGTTTCTATTATTTTTAAGGAAATGTTCACACTCTAGCAAGTCAAAGGTTTTTTGTTTTTTATTATTTTTTGTTTCATTTTTTTTTTTTTTTGGACAAAATTTCCTTCACTTTTTGGCAAAATCAAGAAGGGTATATTTGCATGTTAGTATTGTCACAATATCGGTAGCTGCAAATCTGAACAAACTGGCTGAGATCTTTGAAATGATGGATGCCAGACCCATGATTACTATTATTATCAGTTATATTACATGCAGTGAGTCAAAGGTCACTGGTGCAAGTGCAGGTAGGCTGATGAAACCTCTGATCTTCTCTACCGTTTTTATACAGCTTTTATCAAAGACTTTTTAGTTGCTACATATACCTCATTTTAATGAAGATATAGAGATCTCATGTTCAACATCATGGGCCTGGAAAACGTCATTTTTTGTCATACGGATTGGGTTTTTCAATCTGATATGCAGATCTTCCAGGGTAAGGCATAACAAACCACAACCATCCAACCTGCAGACCATGGATTACCTGTTTGTACCAAGCTGTATTGTATTACTCCTAATCTCTTCGTTTGCTCCCCAAAGTGCCACTAACAAATGGGCAACGGAGTGTGGTTTTTCATGGACAGACAAGCTGCCAAATAACACAAACACCACCAGTGTGTCATCTGTGATCAACATAACATTGTCAAAAATCAACATTACTGCTTTGCCAGCCAACAGTCACTCCAAATTTTTTCTGGCAATTATTGAATCAAAAACGACAAATCAAATTGGAGAATATTTGTTAGCTGACGTCACACCAAAATCAGACTGTCTTGTAAGAACATTCCTGACCAAATATGTGTTTGGATCACACAAAGGTACCTACGAGTATAAGTCAAGGCCATTACCGTTGACAAACATTTTCATTGGCAATAAAGAAATCCATGCATATCTTGGAAATCGAAATACTTCCGACAGTCCTCACTACTGTTGTGGTATATCATCACCCGAAGGTAATGACACAATTGGACATGGTGTTTTCAAAAACCTAAACAAACGTGGACTCAAGATCGTCCATTTACATATAAATGGTTTGAGAGGCAAAGTTGACGACATTAAAATATCCATCCAAGAAAGCAGTCCTGATATACTGACATTCTCTGAGACAAAGGTGGATAATGATGTTCCTGTTGAGTGATTACTGATACAAGGGTATGATTTATTTACAAGGAACCGGGATTCAAATGGAGGAGGCGTGGCCTGCTACGTCTCAAAATCCCTTACATCATGCCGTATTGAAGACCGAGAACAAGAAGACGTAGAATGTTTATGGGTTCAAGTCGGTCTGCCTAAAACCAAACCACTACTTATAGGTACTTTCTACAGACCGTCATCATCTAGTGTCGATGTCTTTCACCGGATTGAGACGAATATTGCACTGGCACAAACATATGAAAAAGAAATGATAATCCTTGGTGATTTTAACATTGACCTGCTTCTGAAACGTAAAACAGGAATGGCGAGTAAAGTGGTCAAAATGTGCAATATTTTCCAGTTAAAACAGATAATAGATGAACCTACACGTGTCACTGAAAATACAAAAACACTAATTGATCATATGTATTATACTAGACCCGAGTGTATAGTAGACCAAGGAGCCCTATCATGTGGGCTCAGTGATCATAAAATCATTTTTTGTGTTCGGAAGGCGCATAAACAAAAATGTGAACCACGGTCGATCTACACAAGGTCTTTTAAAAATTCCGATGAACTAACTTTCACCAACGACATAAAGCATGTACCGTGGTCATGCACAGAAGCATTTGATGACATAAATGATGCATGGTTGTGCCGGAAACATCTTTTCCTAGACTTTACCGATGAACATGCCCCCTACAAAACAATCAAAGTTCGAGGAGAGAAAACCCATTGGGTTACAGATAAATATATAGCTGTGACGTATGAACGGGATCACCTTAAAAAAGGGCTGAAAATTCAAGAGATCCTGCATTGTGGTCCCAGTTCAAAGCAAAACCCAACCATATCAATAACCTGAGAGAAGAATGAAAAGCAGATTATTATCAAAATCAAATCGCTGAAAGTTCCTCAAACCCAGCTAAACTGTGGAAAACTCTCAAAAATATGCTGGGCGAACAACACAGCAATTCCGAGACTGTGAATTTGCTTAAAGCAGAGGGCAATCATGAAGTCACAAACTCTAAGGGCATTGCCACCTGCTTTAACGAGTTTTTTGTTTCTATAGATGCTAAACTGTCCGAAAAATTTTCGGGTAGAATTACGCAACACTTCCCCAAAGAATAAAGAACAACTGATAAATTTGTTTTACAACCTATAGAGCAATGTTTTGTCCAAAAGGAATTATCAAAATTGTCCTTTGCAGAAGCAACAGGGATGGATAGGATCAGCTCTAGGTTATTGAAGGTTGCATCTCCCTACATTACACCATCCCTCACTTATCTGTTTAATTTTTCAGTACATAGCGGGAATGTTCCCACTGAGTGGAAACCACGCAAAAATAGTTCCTCTCTACAAAGGTGGGGATCGTGATAATACAAGCAATTATAGACCCATTTCTATATTACCCGTAATTTCTAAAATATTAGAACGGGCTGTCCACGATCAACTGTATCAATTCCTACAACACAGACAACTTTTCACCAGATGGCCGTCAGGATTCCGTCAAGGTTTCTCAACAGCTACTGCTCTCATTCATGTTACAGACACTATTTTAAACCAAATGGACAAAGGCAACTATACTGGTATAATTTTTCTTGACCTTAAAAAGGCTTTTGATACAGTTGATCATGGAATATTACTTGAGAAAATGGGGTTGTATGGTATTCAGGGAAGCGAGCATATGTGGTTTAAGTCTTATCTTTTGAATCGTAAGCAAGCAGTTTATGTTAATGGCTGCTTCTCATATTTTGCCCATATGCTGTGGCGTCCCTCAAGGTTCGATACTCGGCCCTCTACTGTTCACTCTTTACATGAACGATCTACCAGATTTCCCTAAAAGCTGTACTACAGTGCTGTATGCAGACGATACAGCTTTGTTGTACAGCAATCATGACATCTCAAAGATCAAGCAGGTTCTAAATCATGATTTAGACATAGTATCGAAGTGGCTCTTTACAAATAAATTGACTCTAAATATAGATAAAACCAAATGCTTGCTCTTTGGAAGTTCTTACAAATTACGAAATGCAAGCTCACTGGATCTCAAAATCGATGGCAATCAAATAGAGCAAGTTGAAATTTTCAAGTACATTGCCGTTTGGCTAGATAACAAGCTGGATTTCTCTACTCATATATCAAAAATTACGGCAAAAATTAGTTCTAAACTGTATATGACAAATAGTATCTCCAGGTACCTATCCATTCAACACCGAAAACTCCTTTTAAACTTTTTGGTTCTTCCTCATTTGGATTACTTTTTGGCTATTTGGTCAAATACTACATACTCAAACCTAGAGACTCTAGTTAAACTCTACAAAAGAGCTGGAAGAATGTTACTTGGTGTACCTCAGTGCACTCCAACAGCCGAAGTACTAGCATCACTTGGCTGGACTACCCTTCAGGACAGATGGAAATATTACAAATGCAATATTCTTTTTAAAGTCCTTCATACCAAAACCCCTAGCTACCTTTATGAAAAGTTTACCTTCAGTCGTCATAATCATCTTTACCCCTCCCGTCATGCCACTTCAAATAGATTAACGCTTCCTAAAGTGAAGTCAAATTTTGGCAAACGAATGTTTCACTTTGATACCTGCCTGGAGTGGAATAGTCTCAGTGACACCACCAGGCAGGCATCAACAAAATCAGCCTTCAAGATACTTTGTATATTGAATATTGGAAAGAAGAAATATCAGTGAACTGAAACACTGTTTTTAAATGACATAACATATTTTAAATATTGTATATAGTGTATAAATTGTCTGTGTCTCTTTTGTGTATGTGTACTTTTAATTTTTTTCAAGGACCCCTGGGAGAACAGTGTTGCATCACTGAGGGGTCCTTGGGTAAAGAAGACGAATAAATAAATAAATATACAACAATGGGAAAGTACCTATTGGATTCCTTTTGTTGGCGTCAATTTTGACCTTGAGTGACCTTGAAAGGTGAAACAGACATGTTTGCTGACATATGGTAATGGTGAATCTTAGTCCCTTGGTTAGTTTTGAACCTTAATCAGAAATTACCTGTGGGTTGTCATTTGGTCTCCTTAATTTCGAGCTTCAGTGACCTTAAAGATCAAAACAACGCATTGCCTTACATCTTGGTAACAGTAGGTCCCATTACTTATTATTACAAAAATCCCCTGAGATATATGAGTGAAGACTGGTGTTGCAAACACTGATGACGGTTTGAAACAAAGAGGACCGTGATATTCTCCAAAGGTAACAGGACCACTTACGATTTGGCCCTGTTGTCAGCTGAGCACAAGACTGTCGTTGTTCTCGTGTTTACATTTTAAATGATATTTGAGTCCCTGCTTGGAAGTTGTTTAGCTTATACATATCCAAGAAAACAAAGTGTGGTCTAGTGTCTTTTTGCTTTATAATATCTCTCATTCTATATTTTCATTCCACGCTTAATTCCTTAATCTATCACATATATATATATATATATATATTTGCGCTCTGTGGATCGCCATAGGACAGTGATATTCACATACTTTGGGAAAGAGAGGTGTTCAATGGTGGTATGCACCATGTGCATAATCATATACTTCTAAAGGGCTCCAAGGAGATTCTTTCAGATCTTTATTATCCAGCATTTGTGTTCCTGATGTGTTATGACTACCACCTGTCTTGGCATGGTGATAAAAGTGAGCACAGTAGGCAAATAGATGACCATCAAGTTCAGAATAGACAACTCTGAAACAGTAACATCTGTGTTGCGGGATCATATACATAGCCGAAATGTTCACATCAATATTTTGCAGCTTTAAAAGTAGTCTTTTAATTTTAGGTTAATTTAACATCCAATCCAAAGGGAATACACACCTTCAGCCCTGAAAAACTGTGTATTGGATTCTGTATTTTATTATGCATCAAACAGGCGAAATCGCACATACACACTTTGCTTTGAACACATTAAAATGGTCAAAAGACATCTATGCACAAACACATGTCATGTGGAGCATCGCTCCGTGAGCTCATTCAACCTTAAAACACTTTACAATATATACAATCTACAGGCACTGCAAGCAGGTTATATTGGAGATCGCTGATTGACTGCCTCCTAAAGTGCCAAGCTTCAACTAAAAAATCTTTAGAGATACAGTCAAAAGCGTCGCCAATTGCAAGACCAAAGTAGTAAACGTGTTCACCATAAGCCATCAGACTTTATTATTCAGATAAGAGGCCGAAACCCTTACCAAACATAGTAAAAAAAATAACTGTTTACCCTCTCTTTCAAAGATACAAACATTTTGGACCGTATTTAATTGAGGGCTGCACGTAAAAATAAGAAATGGGGTAAATCTTCCTTAGCACTGTCACATAAAATACATTTGCCATCAAAGATATCCATCTTTTGAAATCTTCATCAAGACCCTAACATCCAGTTCTGGCCAGAAATTGTAATCTTGTGCCAGCAAAATTTGCTTCACTAAATAAATGTCTATCTCCGAAAGTAGACCGTTTAAACAGTTGATACCAATAATGTACTTTTATTCAGCAATTTGCTAAAAAAAAAAAAAAAAAAAAAAAATTACAGTTTGTACTCCTCAACACATAATCTTACAAAACGACGTAACCAATTTGGATTTCTCGATTGGTAAAACACGGTCCATATACACATTAACAAACATTTTCTGCAATCCCCCACAGATGGCCATGCACCAGAAATGTTGGCACTGTTATATTCAAACAAAGCGTAAAAATTAGTTCACACAGTCTTATGTGAGGCAAATCAAAATAAACACTAAAAGGCAACCAACCAAGCTCACCTATTGTTGCGGGCATTGAAGGTGAAGAGTTAACTTGTTAAACGGCTTTATCCATTGCATATTGTAATGATTTGAGAGAATCTCATTTCCGTGTTACATACCCAAACTGTAGCAGCATGTGAATAGACGGCAAGATGATGGTTTTCGTCGGTGTTGTATTACCGAAACTCACACAATTTACATTTTGATGGGATGGAATTATGCTATTTAGATATCCTCTTAAACGAGTTGCCTTGGGAACAATCAATTCTTTTACATGTGGCGAGTTTTTCAAGGAGCTTGAAAAAATGATGCCTAAGTACTTATATGTTTTACATTCCGAAATAAACCTATCTCCGAGCATCAATTTTTGTTTGAATCTACTCTTTTACCCACAACCATTTAAAGCCGGTAAAAGACAAAGATGTAAAGGCAAAAAAAAAAAAAATTCAAATGTTTTAAATTTTTGTACACTGTACACAAATCTACCTATACATGAAGTCAAAAGTTCACTTTCAGAATTCATAAGCAAAACGTTTATACATAATGGTAAAGCATAAATAAATATTAATTCATTTACAAAGATCAAATATTTCTACAAATTTTGCTGTAAATATCCCGAGACGGTTAGAAAGTTTACAATAATTTTAAGATTTTAGACTTGCCTGTTTTGCAACTTTTTTTAATCTTTGGGAATCATTCTGTTTTAATGTTGACCTATCAGAATTTTTAGGCTAGCTTGTTTTCTGTTAGGTAAACCCCCAGGTGCTATATGTAGCAAGCAGCTACCGCCGACAGTTACAGGCTTACCTGATTGTACTTGATATCTGGTTAAGAAATATTATATTTCGAAAATATTCTCTTGACTTAAATACAAATGACTTTCATTCTTTTCTGACTTGCCCTATAATTTTGCTGTTTATATCCAATTATTATTAGAAAGTTTGGCTACAATAATTCACGTTTTATAGACTTGTCTGTTTTGCTACTTAACTTTCTCTTTTGGCATCTTTCTGTTTTAATATTTACTTTCATACATTTTAGGCTTGCACTTTTTCTGTCAGGATAACCCCCATGGCGCTATCGGTAGCAAGCAGCGGCCTTCGACAGTAACATGTTTGCCTATTTGTACTTAAAATCCTGTTCAGAAAAAGTGTTTTGATAAAATGGTTTTTGGCATCAATGCTGAAGACTTTCATTCTTTTCTGACATGCCTTAATGCACATTTACTCAATATAAATTAAAACTACTCTAAATTGACAGTAATTTCTAAAATGTCACAATCCTGACATATTACGTTGATACATTGACTCAGGGTTGGCAGTGAAATATAGCTAAATTTTTTGAGGGGTAGGTGCCATCATGGAGTTTGTTTTGCATGATTGGTGCAAGATATCTATTGTTGCAGTCCTTGTTAGGATTTCCCTTGGTTTGTACAGGTGGTCTAGCTGCAACTCTTTATTTTACAATCACTGGGACTGAATGTAATGCCCCAGCTTGTTTCCACTTCAGTTATACACTGGCGGGTGGTTTGACTACTATAAGCTGTCCAGCTAGAAAGAGAACACATTGGTTCAGGGGTAAGTCAAATTGTTCTTAGCTGAACCTGTACTATAAAAATTTAGTAATTATGGTTTGTTTGACAGATATTCTATTTCCATGATGAAGCACTGCATTTATAAGCAAAACTTCACGTATTGAGCCAATGAATCATTTGCAATATTCATATTTATTCATTATTATCTGGGTTGTCTTTGCTGAACATTTAGCTTAGACAAGGAGCCGCTACTCAGAGAGACATGTACGGGTAATGCAGACTATTCTGATCAGCTTTTTCTTATTGAGAACTTTCAAGATCCCTTCAGACACGATCGTGAAACAATTAGAAGAGGTGGAGTTTTAACTCATGTACATTTATCCCCACCGTGCACCAGACGTGATGACTTAGAAAACCAAAACTGCGAATGCGTCTGGATAGTAATTTCTACACGTCTTGGGGCTCTAGTTGTCGGCAATTACTATCGTACACCCGGTCAATTAACAGAAATGTGTGACACTTTCCTTGAATCTCTTTCTACTTCTACCACCACCGCACTCGAAAAAAATCCATATACTTTGATTTTACCGGGCGATTTGAATGATCGGTGTACTGATTGGGATTCAGATCATCCTGACTGTGAACAGGGCATCTCACTGGTTAATCTTGTATCTAGACACAACCTCTTCCAACTTATTGATGAACCTACTAGGATAAGTGAATATCAAGTAGCTTGTTGGATTTGATCATCACTGACTCTCCTGGACTTATCCTGAATCAAGGTGTGTTGCTCCCGTTTCAAACTCTGATCATTCTGTGATATTTTGTTCCCTTTCCCTCTCTCACTTTGAAGATAAAACTTTTAAGAGACCAATCTGGGACTTTAGCAGAGCAATTTTTTAAGCTCCGAACATTGCTCTTTCTTCAACTCCATGGGATACGGCCCATGAAGTTTATGATTCTCTCAATTATGTCTATCTCATATTAGTCTGACCTATTTCTGTCCACTGCTAAAGATTTGATTCCCTATAGAGAATTTACAATTCGCTCTTACGACAAACCCTGGATGACCACAGATATAAAAAATTGTATTCGGCATCGAAATTGAACTTAGAAACGATTTAAGCAATTCTCTAATACACTCTGCCCCCACAGCTTCGACAGTCATACGAAGACAGAAAAGTTTTATCGTTTCTATAAAAAAGTCACGGAACATGGTTGTCAACAAAATTCGCCAGTCGATGCGATGAACCTAAAACTTAACGAGAAAGACATAAATCCCAAGCAATGGTTGAAGTTGTCCAAATCTGTCCTTGGCAGCAAAATATATCAAGACATACCCCTATTATCGACAATAATAGTGTTATACCCTGCCTGACGGAAAAATGTGAATTATTCAACATATACGTTGCAAGCGAGTACAAAACTCTACCTGACACTGACTCCCATGCCTGAATTTTTTTATAGAACTGATGCACGCCTGCATGATATCACTTTTAGTGAAGATGATGTGAACAAAGTGTTATCGTCTCTCCAACTATCCTCTACTTCCGGTCCTGACAACATTGGAAATATCTTACTCAAGAATACTGCTGAGACTTTCAGTAAACCATTTGCAAAAAAATTTAAACTGTCGCTCAGCCTTTCATATTTGCCTAAATCCTGGGAAAAAATCCAATGTATGGCCGGTATTCAAAAAGTCAAATAGACAGATTATAAATAGTTATCGTCCTGTTTCCTTACTCTGCAACGTTTGCAAAGTGTTTGAAAGACTAGTATTTAATGCTTTGTATGCATAAATGACACGCAACATTCTCCTTACCCCCAAGAACTCTGCTTTAAAAAGCTAATGACAGTACCATTGGGTGCACGGTTGGCTCAGCGGTAAGACGCTTGCCTTTCACCTCTGCAACCCGGGTTCGATTCTCGTCCTGAGCAGCATGTGGAAAAGGTTCCTACCACTTTAAGCATGCACGGTGGTTTTCTCCGAGTTCTTCGGTTTCCTCCACTAGGCAAGGTAAGAAGTATACGCTAGTATACAGAGTGACTCGATAAGTCAATGCTTGACTTCTTTCACAATCCATGTAAAACAAATGTGTCTATACTTTATACTTTTTTATACGATTTACCAACCTGTTTATATTCTTCACCATATATATACTATGGCCTGGAATCTTCCAAGGAAACCAGGATGGTATTCTTGGACGTATCCAAAGCATTTGTGCGGTCTGGTACCTTGACCTTTTTAAACTCAGTCAACTGGGCATCTCGGATGATCTTGTATCGTGGGTGGAAATCTGTCTATCCAACCGCTTTGCGTGTGGTCAATCATGGACAGACATCTACCTGGTTACCTGTTGAAGCCACGGTACTCCAGGGATCCATTTTGGGCCCATTGTTATTTCTAGGTTTTGTGAACGACCTTGTAGATAACCTAACCTGTGACCCCAGACTCTTCGTCGATGATCCCTACTTGATGTCGTTAGCACCCCGGCTCAGTCTTCCCGTCACTTAAATACCAATGTCTCTTTAATATGGAATTGGGGAAAAATTTCTTTAAAGCCCTGAACTCTTTATCTGTTGAATCCTCTGCTAAACGGCAAAAAAACCAACACATCCCCCGTTTTTTTCTTGGTGAATCAGCAAAACCTGAAGGAGATACTCACACTCGTCTCGGCATTACCTTGAGCAGTAATCTGTCTCTTGGCGTGCCCACATTATTCGTATCACCAAGAAAGCCGGTCAGAAAATTGCCTTCCTCCACAGGTTTAAATATAGACTCCCACCTGCAATTCTAGTTAGACTCGATCTCTCTTTAGTTCGGCCCACCCTCGAATATGGTTGTGCCCTCATCGATAACTGTGGTCGGGGCTGATCACACATCCTTAAAACCATACAATTTGAGGCTGCTAAAATATGTACTTGGAGCGCTAAGACATACATTACGCGTTAATCTATTGCAAGAAATTGGGTGGTCAACTCTGGCAAACAGACGTATATACTTTAAACTCGTTCTCATTTACAAAATGTATTACAAATTGACGCCCCTTATCTTTCTGACCTTCTATCCTGTACCCCTTCTGTCTGCGTTTTACGTCAACCTGCAAAATATTCGACAGATTAAATGCAGAACTCAACGCATGGAAAGTTCATTGGACCTGATGCCATCCAGTAATGGAACAATATCCCGACCGATTCGGAGACTCTGTCTCTCTTCAAATCGAAACGAAGACAAACCTTGCTTGTGGTAGATATTATTCCCCACTTCTATTCACACGGAAGCAGGCTTCCTAACATATATCATACACAATTGCGTCTTGGTTTCTCTAAGCTGAACTTTGATCTCTATAAAGTTAATATATTGCCTGATCCAGCTTGCGTTTGCACTCGTCCCTGCAAAAATCCTATACACTTTCTTTTGTTCTGCCCACTCTACTGTCGATTTAGAAATATCTTACTAGACACTGCCAGCCCCGTTTTAGCCCCTGGTGCTTACGTGCATCCCAATTTATTTCGTGATATTGCGCATATAAGGCTAGCTAAAATCCTCCTGTTCGGTAGTAAAGACTTACCTGGTATCATGAATACCTTCATTTTTGACGCACTAGACTCGTATGTTGTGGGTACTAGACGTTTTGTTTCCTAATCTGTAGAAAAAAGTAGCAAGTCATACTGCTCATTCGTCTGTCTGATCCATAACTGTATTAGTCCATGAGCCAGACTGAAAATTGGTACGATCTGAGGGGACCAAACGAAACCGTTTTACCTGCGTTGGTACACCTTAGGGTATAAAAAATGCATGATGGACTTTCCAGAAGCCCAGCTGGCGCCCGTTAGGGCAATTTTAAAATTTTATACCCAGACGGCCCAAAAATGCTGTATATGGTGAATCCTGCTTTGTTATAGTTGGCCACTACATTATAATTATACTTGATGTATACACAATATGTTTGTATCCAGGCACAATGTACTTCACGCGACCTATAAATACTAAACGAGTCCACACAGGTAAGAAAAACGCCATTATTATACCCACATTGATTGGATTTTTAAGGGGGGGGGGGGGTTGCTGCGCTCAGCTTGTAGATCAAGTATAACTTTTCTGCAATCTAAATACATCATATATACATGGTCCAAATCTCTTGCAAAATGGTGCAAACATGCGTCTGGGTCATCCTTTGATCCCTGTTTTTTTTTTGTCCTTGACCCTATTTTTAAGGTCACATCCTTGTGGAGGATATAACTGGTAGGAATGCGGAGATTGTTCCTCCATTGTAAGGCACATATACATGCTGGTGAAATTGCACATTTTTTGCATGTATAATCACACTTTGCTTTATTTTATTATTTGGAGGTGATTATATAGTGCATTATGATGACTAAAATTTGGTGACCTTGACATTACTCTGAAGGTCACAGACTTGTGGGCAGGTACATTTAGGATTTTGTTATATAAAATTATATGAAAGGAGACATAATCCGTTTTAAGCACAGTTATCCACGGCATCTATTTCTATTCTAACCAGTCCTCCATTATGTATGGTGACCTATGTATGAATCATATATATATACATGTACATATATATATATATATATATATATATATATATATATATATATATATATATATATATATATATAAGTATAAAAGCATTTTTTGCGTTTCAGACGCGACCAGTTTCAACATTTTAATGTATTGTCAAGCTCCATAACGCATAGATGTTGAAATAATTTTCAGTCCAGTATATTCTTGACGTTATCTGTTGTTATAGTGAAATCTATTAGCATGGAAGTATATTATGACGTTTATTTATTACGTTACTGATTTAGGTCTATTGCATGACGTCACTGTCATATCAATTAATGATAAACGTCTTGGGATGAAAATAGGCCGAATTTGTCCCAAATTACTATAAATAATTAGTAAATTACACTATTCAGTCTACGCTTGTATTTACGTTGGAATATGTATTCTTTTTGCTCTCTTCCTATGTCAGAATCATTTGACCGAGTTTTCACTGTCCGATATTCTAAAGGGTTCCATACATTGGTTAAACATTGACAAATTTCATTTGTCCTTTAATTCTGATGCCATGTCAATACAATGAACCAAGAGCTATTGTAAATAATATTTTTTTTTTTTAACATTTATAATCAAGAATAATCTACATTCATTTCAACCACTGCATCAATTGATTTTATATGTTCAAATTTACAATTCAATTTGGCCAAAAGGTGGTACCTATTATGATATGCCAATATGTCTTATGTAAGTTAGATATATAGTACAAGTAAAAAACAATATACGTACGTCCCGGTATACATTATCTGGCATATGGGTAACCCTAGCTTGTCTATGGGTTCCAATTAACCAAACAGGGAGACTGTCATATTGATTGGCAATTTCCTTACCATGAATAAATATTGATTGGCATTGTTTAGCAGTGTATGAGAGTTGATTAGCAGTTGTTTGGATGAGGCATATATTGACCTGTTCAAGTTACCTTATTCTTCAACGTTTAGCCCTTTCACTATTATAAATCTACATTGATTAGCAATGATTAGCAGTCTTTGCACATTTATTAAAATTGATTAACGGCTCCATTCCCTCAAGTTTCCATTTCAATTAACAAACTGTGATTCAAATCTTGCTACCTTTTGCCTTGTGACATATATACTCACCAAACGAATCAATATGCAGAAATTTTGTCACCTTTTATGCAAAATAACATACATCTATTAAATTTCACATACTGACTAAAAGCTGTGCCGCAGAAAAGTCCAGCATGCTGTTTTGAGTTCCTGAGACATACACCAATCAAAAAACCATTGTTAAGTTTGGTGCCCTCAGATGGTACCAATTGGTCAAAATAGGGCCCTCAGCTCATGGACTATATATTTCGTTTGTATATATATATTTTTAGGGTCGAATATGAATCAATTGTATAGTGCTGATATAAAACTACAGCCATACAGATGTTGTGTTGTATCTCCCTGTATCTCTTCTGCTGCACAACCCACATAGCTTTGTATTGTCATATGTATTCTGTATATATACTGTGCGTCTCTCCGTGTCTGGCGAACCCATGTATTAGTCTCATTGTACCATAAGGCAATCCAGTTTAAATGAACCTGTTTAAACTGAACGCAAGGAAAAGAAACCGCATCTAATCATTCCTGACCTTTTTTCTAGTTAAAAACAAAGCGCTACAACAACATCACTTTACTGCAAACTCATAATTTGTTTGGCATTCATGTAAAGAAACGGAAAGGTTCCTAACTAACCCAAAAGTATTTATATATTACTGAAAGTGATGCGTTTGGAGTGTTATAACGCTATTGTAAATAAAGTTTGTATTATCATGTCCATTCAGCATTCAGCCGCAAAGTCAATCATGCGTGTAAGAGCGGCACAAAGTCAATCATGCGTGTATGAGCGGTGCCAGCTGTTGAGTCTTGGTTGTCACTTACACACACATTAGAACTCTGCATGGTTTTTTTTTTTTTCATCGTTCAAAGTTTGAAAGGGAAGAATCAAGATTATACAAGACAGTTTTTCAAGATATGGAAACACCATTTCAGAATGGGAAAATATTTGTGGCTGTATGTGAAGGAGTTTTTGAAAATTTGCATAAAATTAGGCTTGGACAACGTGTTGAGCGATGAAGAGGGAGAATGGCTTAGCTCATTTACAGAAAATAAGCATAACACAAATTTTTCAACGAAATGTATTACAAGTTATCCTTATATATATATATATATATATATATATATATATATATATATATATATATATATATATATATTTGTGTGTGTGTGTGTGTGTGTGTGTGTGTGTGTGTGTGTGTGTGTGTGTGTGTGTGTGTGTGACTGTGTGTGTAATCATATAGGTGGTCAATTAGAGAGCAATATTTATTTACAATGAAATATTTCGAAAGCACGCATTTGAAATTTAAAGCAGGAACCAATGGTGTCGCAATTCAAGAAAATCTTTTTAGTTGGAATACAGCATTAGATAGAAACAGCACCGTCTTGTCTGCCACCCAGCGCATGTAGATTTAAGTCATTTTATGATTGTGTGTCCTAGCCTGCTTACTATTCGAAAAGACCCTTGATGGTGGTTGGAAACTAAATTGACAAGTGATGATAAAATGTATATTTGGAAACAATTGACGGCATCATCTCTATATTCAAAATTATGTCTCCTGCTTTGTGATATGGCCGTCAACCATGGGGACAAAGTGGGACGGATTTTTGAGAAAAGAAGCAAAAGATTTCCAATGGAGGCCTGGAAGGTGAGAGTTTTAGTTACAGTGACCCCACATATGTAAACATTTTTTTTTTTTTATTTAAAACTTGAGCGTACCTGTACTAATTTCACGCGGTGATCCGACCCGTTGATCCCCTGTTGTAAAGGGGTCGTTCTTCAATCAATAAATATTATTCTGTAATACGGCAAGGGCCGCGTAACTTAACCTTGGGTTTGTTTGTTTTTTCAGATGACGGTGATGTGTTGGACGATGAGGAGAGTGCCTACTGGGCCAGAGTATATGAGCAGAGCAAGCTCAGAAAAGGCGAAATCTGGCAAGTTTCGATACAATATCTAATTGGCAGCTGCAGCGCTGGTGCCATCGTCTGTTCGTCGGGCATCACCATCGCCTGCATCTCTATCTCCACCCCCATCAACTCCGCCCCCCAATGCTACCACCTTCATCTCCTTCTCCAATCCTTCCAATGCCGCCCCTAGTGTCAACACTGCATTCACATCTACACCCCCACCAACGCCGTCCCCGACGGCCCAAATGCAACATGGCACCGCGACGAGTCAGGACACAGCCACTAACAGGGACACCAAAGGTCAAGGTAAGTCTATAATACGACTACATGTGAGGAGTGTTATTTGGTGATAAGTTTAAAACCATAAAGTTAAATTTGTTGTATAAAATGTATATTGTGGCTGCGGAATTAAGCTGAAGTGCATGCACATTTTGAACTTCAAACAGTTCAAGTACCAAGTGTCAGCATGCCAGGAAGTGTTGAGTGATCGCCGATCTTGCTTGATTTTGATTGGTTAACTGTTGGGTTCAGTGAGTGAAAGGCGATCACAGTGGGGACAGAATTAGGTTTTCTCTCCCAAATGAAAAGGGCTGTGTACTGCTGTTTGGGGTCAGACATCCGAAATGTCTGATCCGTGCGCATAGTGAACGGGGCGTACGTTAAATCATTGGTAGTGTTCCTGCTGCGGCCAGGCGTTCAAAGTTAGTATTGATTAGTTGAAATCTTGTGTACTCCAATATATATATATATATATATATATATATATGTATTATTGTGGATGTTGTATTATCCACTAATTGACAAAATTTAGGCTTGTGGTTAAGCCATTTTTAAGCACTTGTGTGCTCCAGTTTATTTTGTTCTGGGAATCTTGTGTGTTTTCCCAATTCAGTAAGGTAGGTTTCGAGTTAAGCCATTTTTTTAAGCACTTGTGTGCTCCAATTTGGTGTCAGTGAATCTTGTGCGATTCACTGATTAAATGATGTAGGCATTGAGATAGCCGGTTTTGAAGAGGAAACCAGTGTATATATATATTTTTCAGAGCTTTGTTAGCTTTCCAATGTGGTGTTTTGTGTGATACTTGTCAAGTGTTTGTCGTGAGATTCCACAGCAAATCCTGTAAATCAATAAGTCTTATTTTTGGTAATTGATAAGACCAGAAAATTGAATAAAACTAAAACCACAGTTTGGGTCTGACCATGTAAAACGGGGTTTTACAAAATTACAAGATAAAATTCTATGTTTTATTTTATTTTTCTGATACTGCCCCTTGATTCTGAGTTGCAGCCCGGAGGTCCATTGGACAAGCCAGGACACCAGACCCGGCCAACCATTTTGTGTAAGGACATTATAGACGAACTGCCAGTTTCCATCATGCTGTGTTTTTTTTGTGTGTGTAAAAGGTTAGTCAATATATATTTGAACAAAAAGCTTTGTCTTTGTGTTCTGTTCACGGCAGTAAAAGTGCAGCGTTTCTATTTTCTTTCTGTTATTGAGGGCCAGGTTGGCACAAGACGTGCTAGGTAAAGCCACCTCGTAACATGAAATTGGGGGCTCGTCCGGGAAATATGAATTGAGTATGCCGTGAACAAAGGACTTGAGACAGGGTCTTTCATTTAGCACACACACTTTTACCCTCCCCAGTGATGAAGTGCCAAACAAAACCAGTTCAAAAGAGTGTAATATTATGCAACAAGAACTAGTTCGGACAGGGTCAGCATCAAGTACATGTGATTCAGTTTAGTGCATGCTTTGTCTGAATATTACATTAACAAGTTCAGGATGTCTCTTTTCAATCCAGATGACTTTTTAGAACAGCCTCTGACAATAACGTCTGTTTCTAAATTAAAGTGGGCAGATATAGAACAATTAATGGAACATTTAGAGCTGGAAGACGTCATTCCCATATCTACGTTGTTGAAATCTGCATTAGTACAGAAAGTAAATGAGCGCTTATATGATTTAGATTTTTTCCCAGCTGAGAAAGAAAAGGAAAGGGAAATGAATCACGAATATCGCATGCGTGAACTTGAATTACGTGCGGGCATAGGTCACACAGGACAGATTCTGACCATTTTAATATAACTGCACATGTCAAATTAGTACCAGATTTCCTGGAGAGAGATGTGGATAAATACTTTTTGGCGTTTGAAAGAGCTGCTGGAAATTTAAAATGGCCCAAAGAGCATTGGTCTACTCTTCTGTAGAGCAAGTTGAGGGGAAAAGCATTAAGCACATATGCAGCTTTGTCATCAGAACAGGCTCAAGATTATGAAGTTGTGAAACGGGGGATTTTGAAAGCGTACGAGTTGGTCCCTGAAGCATACAGGCTGAAGTTCAGACGACTACAGAAAAGTCAACATGTTACTCATGTTACTGAACTTGCAAGGGAAAAAACTACATTGCTTAATATGTGGCTTATGTCTCTTGATGTGCAAGGTGATTATGATAAGCTACTTGAGCTGTTGTTACTTGAAGACTTCAAACAGATTGTAGCTCAGGGTATTAAAACGTATCTTGAAGAGCATAAATATGACAAGCTTATGGATGCAGCAGTAGCGGCTGATGAGTATTCTTTAACGCACAAGCAGTATAAAACTGGTAGTGGTCAAGGTATGCTTAGGGTCAAACCAAGGCCCAGGTCAAGGTCAAGGACAAGGTAAGCCCAGAATCCGAAGTGCTGAAAATGAACAAAATATTCACAAAGCTGGTGGCCAGGAAGGTGCCAACAGGAGAGTTAGATGTGGTCATTGTAGGAAGTCGCATACCACGGACAAGTGTTGGCTTTTGTACCCAGAGCTTAGGCCTAAAGTTAAGTGTACCTATTGTGAAGGGTCACATGATACAGAGAGGTGTTATAAACTGCACCCTGAACTGAAACCTCAAGGAGCCAAAAGGCCAGTAGGTTTAATACAAGGAAGTCATATAGATGTAGCACCCATTACTGAAATAGCACACATAGAGGAGCCAGTAATAGACAGGTATGGAGAGTTCAAGTCTGAAGGCTTTGTGTCAAAAGGTGAAGGTCAGGAGAAAAGTCCCGTTATGATACTTAGAGACACAGGGAGTGCTCAAAGTTTAGTTGTGGATAACTCCAGGTTCCAGTGGGGGAGAACCGGTGGCCTTTATCGATATTCAGGGGGTTGATTGTTCTGATATGCTTGTACCAATACATAGTATATGGCTTGAATCTGAATATCTGACAGGTTTAGTGACAGTGGGAAAGGTACCCCGTCTACCAATGGAAGGAGTAGATATGATCCTGGGGAATGACATAGCAGGTCCCAAGGTGAAGGTCACACCTAGGTTAAGGTTACAGCCAGGTTTGGATGAAAGCACGGAAAAGATGCAAGTTGAGCATCCAGGTATTTTTCCCGCTTGTGTGACAACCAGATCACAAAAAAAATAAAGTGGAGAAAATTTTGAAACTTGACAGTGACAAAAATCTTAATGGTAGGATTGAGTCCAATATGGTTGATACAGTGTTGGAAGACACATTTGTAGCTGAGTTATTCAGTAATGAAGACAGTGGTGGTCAGTCTGGTACTAGGTTAAATAGGAAAGACTTGGTAACCAATCAGAGAACTGATACTACACTTGAAGCTGCTTGGAATAATGCTTTGACCCAGGAGGAGGCAAAGAAAGTTCCAGTGTGCTATTATGTAAACAATGACGTGTTGATGAGAAAATGGCGGAATAGTGAAGTTCCTGCCAATGAGACTTGGAATGAAGTTTACCAAATAGTGCTGCCTAAGGTATATAGACAGGAAGTAATGCATTTGGCAAATGATATACCTATGGCTGGACATTTAGGTGCTAGGAAAACACTGGATAGGATATGCAAGTATTTTTTCTGGCCAGGTATTCATGGTGATGTGGGTGCAGTACTGTAAGACGCGTCACGTGTGTCGGGTGATGGCAGTTATAGGTTACTACAAGAAGTTTTGCCAAAACTTTGCAGAAGTGTCAGTTCCTATGACGGATGTGTTGCGCATGGGTGTAAAGTTCAAATGGACCGAAGAATGTCAGGAGTCATGTGATGCTTTGAAGGAATTATTGATGCAGGCTGCAGTGCTAGCTGTACCAGATTACAGTAAACATTTCAGATTATTTGTAGATGCTTGTGATGTTGGGGTCGGTTCGTGGATCTCGCAGCTGGGTTAAGGTCAGGTTGATCACCCCATTGCATATTTTTCAAAGAAGCTGAACAAGCATCAAAGAAACTACTCAACTGTAGAGAAAGAAGCACTGGCTTTGATTTTCTCTGTACAGCATTTTGTGATTTACATGTCTGCAGGTTGTTTCCCTGTGCAGGTATTTTCAGACCATAACCCAATTAAATACTTGCATAGATTCAAAAACAAGAATCAAAGACTCACTAGGTGGAGCTTATTTTTTTACAGGAATACAACCTGGAAATAAGTCGCATCAGAGGAAGAGAAAATATCATATCTGATTATCTCAGCAGACATTGTGATGATTCACAAAATATTGAGAGTACCACCCAAAACTAAATAGGTGTCTTAGGTAAAAGAGTGATAGGTTAGTTTCACTCTATTCTTTACACGAACATGGCTTCGTTAACTGTGCTTTTATTGCTTCAGAGTCGCCCTGAAGATAAAAAGGTGGAAGCCCCTCTTATGAGGGTTATACACTTTTTTTTACTTTGCACGTGCAGCTACTCAGTATGCACCTCTTTAGAATGACAGGTTAGCCTAGTGGGTGATTGTCTCAAACTGTTGAACTGTGTTTTGGCGCTGTAGGTCAATCATTGATTAGTCATTAGACTTGCTGAAAGGTCATCAATATGAACTTTCATTATTTTTCTGAGGGGAGGTATGTTATATGGTGATAAGTTTAAAACCATAAAGTTAAATTTGCTGTATAAAATGTATATTGTGGCTGCGGAATTAAGCTGCAGTGCAAGCACATTTTGAGAAGTGTTGAGTGATCGCCGATCTTGCTTGATCTTGATTGGTTTACTGTTGGGTTCAGTGAGTGAAAGGCGATCACACTGGGGACAGAATTAGGTTTTCTCTCCCAAATAAAAAGGGCTGTGTACTGCTGTTTGGGGTCAGACATCCGAAATGTCTGATCCGTGCGCATAGTGAACGGGGCGTACGTTAAATCATTGGTAGTGTTCCTGCTGCGGCCAGGCGTTCAAAGTAAGTATTGATTAGTTGAGAGCTTGTGTGCTCCAATGTATATGTATTATTGTGGATCTTGTATAATCCACCAATTGACATAATTTAGGCTTGTGGTTGAGCCATTTTTGAGCACTTGTGTGCTCCAGTTTATTTTGTTCCGGGAATCTTTTGTGTTTCCCCAATTCAGTAAGGTAGGCTTCGAGTTAAGCCATTTTTTGAAGCACTTGTGTACTCCAATTTGGTATCAGTAAATCTTGTGCGGTTCACGGATTAAATGATGCAGGCATTGAGCCAGTTTTGAAGAGGAAACCATTGTATATATATATTTGCAGAGCTTTGTTAGCTTTCCACTGTGGTGTTTTGTGTGATATTTGTTAAGTGTTTGTCGTGGGATTCCACAGCAAATTCTGCAAATTAATAAGTCTTATTTTTGGTAATTGATAAGACCAGAAAATTGAAAAAAACTAAAACCACAGTTTGGGTCTGACCATGTAAAACGGGGTTTTACAAAATTACAAGATAATGTTCTAGGTTTTATTTTAATTTTCTGATACTGCCCTTTGATTCTGAGTTGCAGCCCGGAGGTCGATTGGACAAGCCAGGACACCAGACCCGGCCAACCACTTTGTGTACAGACGTTATAGACGAACTGCCAGTTTCCATCATGCTGTGTTTTTTTTTGTGTGTAAAATTTGAGTCAATATATATTTGAACAAAAAGCTTTGTCTTTGTGTTCTGTTCACGGCAGTAAAAGTGTAGTGTTTCTATTTTCTTTCTGTTATTGAGGGCCAAGTTGGCACAAGACGTGCTAGGTAAAGCCACCTCGTAACAGGAGGTATCAAAAAGTTCGTGTCCTTACCCACTAAGTGAAGTGCCGTTAGTACACTATATTTATTGAATGATCACACCCAGATGATATGTATAAATGTATTGAATAAATACTGATAGTGTATCCAAAAAAATTGGGCAAATATGATTGTCGGATAACATTATTTGTAAGCCTCAGGGCCACAAAGGCTTATCTACAATACTCAGTGAAACCTATTTCTTGCGGACAGGACTGGTGTTCGTAAAGTGCAAATATGATTGTTGGATAGCACTATTTGTAAGCCTCAGGGCCACAAAGGCTTATCTACAATACTCAGTGAAACCTGTTTATTGCGGACAGGACTGTTCGTAAAGGACAGGCGTTTTTTACGTGAAAAGCTTTTGGTTCTGGCCATGACTGTGAATATTATACAGGTATTTGCATAAGAGATGTGTCCACAAGGCCAGGTTTTACTGTACCTGCATTTTGTATATTCATGGACGCAAACTTTAAAACAGCATGGGATACTCTATGCAATAATCATTACATAATGAACTTAATATGGGACAAATATCGCACACTTATGAATTAGCGTTGATCTAGACGAAGTCACGTTTAGTAACTAGGTCGGGCCACGAACGTTCTGATACACCCCCGTCCGTGTGTGTGTGTGTGTGTGTGTGTGTGTGTGTGTGTGTGTGTCTGTATGTAGGTATATATATGTATATGTGTCTGTATGTAGGTATATATGTGTGTATATATATATATATATATATATATATATATATATATATATATATATATATATGTATATGTGTGTGTTTCAACTTGATCAAATTGTCTGATTTTATTGTTAACAATTATGCATCTATTGTTACACATATTGACGATATTTGAACAACAGATTGTTAACATGTCAGACACTAGTCCAGAATCAATCACTGAAACAGGACAGAGGAAAGACACTCAGAGCAACATGGACCATATACCAAACAAAAAAAAACCAGGAGACAGTTTTTCCTTCATATATAGTTACTGAGTTATATATATATGTATATATATATATATATATATATATATATATATATATATATATATATATATATATATATATATATATATGTATATATATATATATATGTATATATATATATATATATATATATATATATATATATATATATATATATATATATATATATATATATATATATATATATATATATATGAAAGAGTACATTTTAAGTACAAAGAAAAATCGGAAAATTGAGGGAATTTCAGGAATAGGATTAACATGATTATATACTGAAATTTCGTATACACTGTACACACCTGTAAATTAATTGAAATATGCCTCGCTTTAGTCTCAAACATGTCTTTTGTATATTGGGTCTCTTTTACGCCGGAACAATACATCAGCACATACGACTAAGTGGTGGCAATTTGAAATGGGTGAAGGAACCGGCACGTTTGTGATAAAATTAAGAATATTGCTAATGATTTGGTCAAGACACGTTGGAATTGTGCAGGAATTCACGTTGGTTCATTGATGTGGAGCGACAGGAGATTGGATGTAACAAATTGATCAAGTTTGATACCCTGCAATGTGCTCGGATCAGCGTTGAGGGCGCCAGCTATAAAAATATTGTTGATGTTTGAGGCTCTCGCCAAAATCACTACTTTCTTTGAATTTATTCCAGAAAAGAGGCAAGGGAGTTTGATGATCTGTAAAGAGTGCCTAAAACAAATTTATTATTATCTGACCTCACTCCGCAACATTTCGATATCAGGTAATACACGGTCAGCGCGTCGACTGGCCACAAACGATCGGGAAAAAAAAGAGCGACTCTACCACCGACGGCACTTAGGCGATCGCATCGAGTTATTTTGTAAAAGTGAAGCAGAACAAGGTCGCCCTTAGCAGAGGTGGGTGACAAGAAAGGTTCGGAAACAGAAATTATATCAAATTCAGGAGATATATCGGTTTTTAAACATTTCATCATGTTGGTCCGGGATTGATATGAATATCACCTGCCATTATTATTAATAATAATAATAATAAAGGGAGAACATGTAGTAAGTATTCATGTAGGTGAAATGTATATCTATGGAATGAGATATTACGAACATATCGAAGAAATATCCGTTTTCTGACTTCATGCGAATAGTAACCAGCAAGACGGACGGTCAGCAGTAAACAATCCACTGGATAGTATAACAACATATATGGAGTGTAGGGAGTGTAATGAGATGATTTGAAGCCATCCGCATAAAAAGGAGAATACTGCAGGGACGCACCGTAAGTTAACACAGAAAGCTTCTTACTTGTAGTAAAAATAACTTTGGCATTCTCTGACAAAGCTAATTATGTAAACTTTACAGATCAGGATAATAATATAAGCTGCAATATATGAAATAAAACAAGCACCAACAAAAAGAGATAACATGAAATGTACAAAAATAATAAGCACATACAATCATATGCTGGATTTAACGTGAACCTTGGTAATACCTGAGAAGTATCTACAGAGGCTTTGTTGACAATTATATATCACATGCCACACAAGGTAGACAAATATGTGAATAAATAAACAATTGTATTAACAAGTAGATGAGCTACCGCAGAAGAAATAAGAAAAACATAGATATAAATAAATAATAAATGATTGAATAAATAAATAAATAAAAACAAAGAAATCAATAAATAAATAAATTTAAAAAGATAAAATAAATAAATAAATAAATAAATAAATAAATAAATAAATAAATAAATAAATAAATAAATAAATAAATAAATAACAATTTATACGCCACTTACATCTGCCAACGATATGTCCGTAAGTGATCTCTTCTTTGTGGACCTGCACTTGGCAATATCCATAGACACGCCAACATGCCATTTTAGAAATCAAACATGTTTAACCAAGGACTTGCCATGCAATGTCCCCTCATTAACAGTTACGCGTTTCCTGTAACCCCCATTTTCCTTTTTCTTTTTACTGTTCCTGATCACTTCGGATGCCCAAAACTCGTATAAGGTTGTGTTGGAAGATTTGGTTTGCTACAATTCAATATGTACAATTGGTTATAGTTAGAGACTTATACAATACCAAACGGATGTTGGTGCGAGTTTATTTTATAAATACTTTACAGGATTTTGCAGCTCAAGTCACTGTTACCTGTGAAGGTTTTATGGAGAGTAAGCAAATGAAGCCAAAGCCCATGCAACAGGGAAGATCAAAGGAGTGGCAAAGGAGGGAATCGTCCTAGCCAAGAAAACGTAAAAATAATTTCATTTATTTTAGATGAAAGATCACTTGAGTGGAAATCATATGTTATTCTAATTATAGATTAATTCATACTTGCCATGGACTTCCTCATGACTCGACCAAGCAACATTGACACGGAACAGTGCTATGCAAGCAGTTTTATTATGTGGTTCTGATTGCCAAATTAGGTCTATTAACCATTTCAGATTCTCTCACTCATGAAAAAGTGTATGAATCACTGTATATTATTTTGAACCGACATCTACAAAGATTATTCTCATTTGACCACGAATTTTCTGATGTACATGCGGATTTACAAACATTTGCTCACTTCCAAGACCACATAGCAAATCTTATAAGTTCCAATTTATAGCAGGCTCCGAATTTTGTTCTTCTAAGCAATTATGCGTTTTATTGCCTAAAACATGTACAAGAATTTTGGTTTAGTTGTTGTGGTCAGACAAATGTATCTTCTGGTATCAACAGTTTGAAAAATTTAAAGATCTAAATAGAACAGTTGAATGATACAGTTAACTCTAACAGAGCCAATTTAGAGACTGAGTCAACAGCTTTGCTTGGGGCACTTTCCGCGCAACGCCAAGGAAAGGTGTTGGAAAGCCAAGGAAAGCTGTTGACCTGGACCAAATTTTTTACTGGGAACATAGGCATGCTGATACTTGAATGAAAGGTCTTTTAATGAGGAATATGAATCTGGAATCATTACAGTAATCCCGCTTCATCAACACAGCTTTAGCCGTGACTGGCACTCAAAGGGTTAATAGTTTACCTCACAAACAAACTTCGTTTTGTGACTTCTCTTTATACAAGGCCTTTTTTTATTTAAAACAATGCATCAAGTCACTTATAAATAAAACGTACGAAAAATAACTTCAAATGAATGATTGTATCTTTCAAAGGTGCACATTTTGATAATAATGGGAGCAATAGTAAGTGCACATTTGATTATCATTAGTTTGTCGAGTTGTTGATCTTTTTGATTGATACTAAATATGACAATTTGGAGATCCTATTTTAATACTCACTATAGGTACTCAAATGGATGCTAACTGTGCACCACTTTGGCCATTTTTTTAATTCTTATTCTATACTTAAAAGATTTTCGTGAGGCTGTCAAAAGCACTGAAATTTAACGATAAGCGTTTTAAGTTGAAATATAGATATATTGATGGCTTAATAATCATCAACAATAAACACTTTCGAGAATGTAAATCACTAACACATCCTGCTAATATGGAATTGAAGGAAACTACAAAGAATGACATGGAGTATTCATTTGTAGACACAATGACGTATGGCAAAAAAAAAAACCAATTTTAGTTTCAATTGCATGACTGGTATGATAAACTCAGTCTACTACCGTAAATGAGCCTCACATGGCTAGAAATATTCCACTTAGCCCAGCTTCTGATGTCTATGTGTCAATGTTAATTGCCTTTGCTGGGGTATTAACCTAAGTTAACAACTTTGACTACCGTCATTTTCTTATTATTTAAACACACACACACACACATACACACACACACACACACACACACACACACACACACACACACACAAACCAGGGATATTGAAAAATGAAATTAAAATGATAGCTTTCGACGTTTGTGGATAAAAATGATAATTTATTTGTAGGCCTACATCGTTTTGTGATGTTTATGAATCTGGAACATTATTAACACAATCTACTTCCTCTATAACTATAAGTCGGAGAACACAGCCCACAGCACAAAATAGCGAATGAAGAATTTGTCAAATAGTACAGAAAAACATGATTTATATTCATAAATTCCAAACCCAAAAATGACAGCAAAGAGATTCAAGAGTTGTCACAGCATCATCTACCAATACTAATGTGAAGAAACCAATTTCACTCCTGACTTCAGACAGGAAGTCACCGAAAAAGGCAACTGGTGGTTTTAAACCAGTCCTCTCAACCTTTGAAATATTCTTCATTAACTACAGACTCAACTGGTGACAAAATGTATAGGTCTGACCACCCAGAGCACAAATTTTATTACTTTTGCCAAAAATAAAAAGAGACCTGGTAGCAAGTTATGTCTTAAAATTAACAGCCGCTTCAATAAAATCGATTTAAATTGTTACTTATAAGTAAAGACAAATTTCTTTTACATGGATTGTGAAAGAAGTCAAGCATTGACATCTCGAGTCACTCGCCATGACACAGATGTTGGCGTATACTGCCTACCTTGTCTGTGGTGAAGGAAACCGAAGAACTGGGAGAAAACCATCGTGCACGGTCAAAGTGGTAGGAACATTTTCCATATGCTGCCCAGGATAGGAATCGAACTCGGGTCGCAGAGGTGAAAGGCGAGCGTCTTACCGCTCAGCCAACCGTGCCCTCCGTACGTACTTGTGTTGGTACCTTTCTCAAGTCAACAGAGCTTTCGTAATGCATTTCATATTCATTCATTGTTAGAGAAAAAAAATAATATAAAGAGCTTCATCCGGCTACCTTGGACGTCTGGATTCCGACTTTGGTGTATTCAGTGACTAATGGGCTTACATCATATAAAGCCTGTATTTGGTTGGGTTTTGTGGAACACTTTCTCTGGCATCGTTGAGAAATATAGTCCACTTCTATATTACAAAACAGTAATTTCTTATGTCAATATGGCTCCTTACCATTCGTTATATATATTCAATGAATATTATTTTGCTTGTTAAATACTCAAGTCTTGTTTTAAACATATTTTATTCAAGCAACTGTGGACTTTAGTTGTCCCTATTTAGACGCATCTTGTACATTGAGGTGGCGAGGGATAGTGAGTTGGCAGAAGTCACGATGCACATAAACAAATTGACCTAACAGATTAAAGTTTAGACATTGACCAACACCAACGGTAGATGTTATTTTACCATAAAAATTAGCACACTTAGGTGGTATGGTACATCAGTGTGGTAGCATAAAACTATATTCAACCCTAAGTTCAAGGCATTTGGATTTTCCTGTTTTCAGTAGACCACCTTACAAAGTTTACTCTGTTGCCCAAGATACATTCACTATATTACAAAACATTAATTTCTTATGTCAATATGGCTCCTTACCATTCGTTATATATATTCAATGAATATTATTTTGCTTGTTAAATACTCAAGTCTTGTTTTAAACATATTTTATTCAAGCAACTGTGGACTTTAGTTGTCCCTATTTAGACGCATCTTGTACATTGAGGTGGCGAGGGATAGTGAGTTGGCAGAAGTCACGATGCACATAAACAAATTGACCTAACAGATTAAAGTTTAGACATTGACCAACACCAACGGTAGATGTTATTTTACCATAAAAATTAGCACACTTAGGTGGTATGGTACATCAGTGTGGTAGCGTAAAACTCTATTCAACCCTAAGTTCAAGGCATTTGGATTTTCCTGTTTTCAGTAGACCACCTTACAAAGTTTACTCTGTTGCCCAAGATTCATTCACTGGAGCTATATAATACTGTGTTTCAGGTAAAAGGTAAAAGAGAAGCAACAGTTTCATGCAAATCTATGCAGATTTAATCATAGTGACGTCAAACAAAGAAAAACTGAAACGTCTTCGATTGCGTCACTACAACCAGGGTGCCTGGGCTCTTTAAAGCCAATTCAAAATGCAGGTAGTCAGTAGTCATTAAGCTGGATGCTACCCATGGATAGTCTGTAGTCATTCAAGTGGATGCTACCCATGTATAGTCTGGGACTGGTAAATGTTTTTATTAATTTTTTGTTTGTTTTTGTGCTCACAAATCAAAACGAGTTTGTTTTGTATTGCCTCCTCTTTGTATATGTCTGCTCATTGCACAGATACTTATAAATTCCTGTCTTATCTTCGAGGGAAGTTGGTTCCATAAGTGTACAGTGAAAGTATATAATAAATTTTGATGTAGCTTGTCATTCTGGTCTGAAAGAGCAAAATATTATGTTCATCATGAAGGTTGTAGGATGGTCTATTGCCTGCAGCTTGGGGGAAACAATTTTGAAATTACTGTGGGGCTCATTGTTTTAAATTTTGTACTTTTAACACTTGTTTCTTTTTTCCCATCATTGGTGTGAACTTCCCAAGCTTGCTTTGTTGTAGAATTTGGAAGTTCCCTTCATGGCTGCTTTCATGACAAGGGCAGCACCTGGCTGAACAAATGCTAGCAAGGATTCTTTAATTTGGGAGCATTGTTCCACACATCACTGTATTCTAATGTAGGTCTCATATAGGACTTGTTGCAGGGGTTGACCTGTGTAAACAATGCGAGACACTCTCTATAATGTTTTCAAACTTTGTACGTATTTTGACAATTCTGTAAATATAACTATTCCAGCTTAAGTCATGTTGAATGATCGTGCCCAAAATTTTTGCGATTCTTTACGGATTCTGCATTGGGGTTGCTGATTGCAGGATTGGAATGGTTCCTTGATATTAATCTTCTCAAAGTGGCATAGTTTTTGTTTTGGTCAGAATAATTGCCGCCAGCCATTTTTTCTGCCCAATCTGGAATGTTTACTAGCTTGGCATCTGTTTCTCTGGCTGCTTTATAAGACTGGTGTACTTCAATGAAGAGCGTTATATCATCTGGAAACTATTTTCTGTTGGAGTGTACAGCATCAACTTGATACTGTTTGGAAACTAAAAATAACAGAGGACCTATATTCCAGATATATTTCAGATAAATGGCTGTGATTGGTTAAAATCACAATAAATGTTAAAACTGCTTGTGAATATGTGGCCTTGTTATTGTTTTTAAAATGATAATTATACTGTTATGTCTCAAATTTTTACTTTCTTTTACCATATATAAAAAATATAGATTTAAAAAGTGCAAGTTGTAGCCATTTATCTTAAATATATGTGGTTCCCCACATTTCAGTCAGGGAAACATTCTGCTCGTGACAAAATAATGAATCTTTGCACTGAACATAACTCTCCTTGAAAAAAAAAGTTAATATAGCCATTACCTAATGACAAACTGAAATGGCTAACTCTTACAGAGTCTGACACAAAGCACCATTCGAATCATGCCTTCCTTGTGACCTTTTCCTGAAACCAATGCCTACTCGCGACATAATTGCCGGTATACTGATCATATGGTGTCTAACAAAACCAGCTTGGCATCGTTTGCACTAATGTGACGCCAGATGGTGCGCTAAAAGTCTATGTATAATATAGTTTTGCTGCCCAACACCAGATGGCAGAGCATCGTTCGAGTTTTTGAACAAAGGTTTGGATGCACCAAAGGTTGGTATGTTTATGTCATACTCTGAAAGGGGCACCCATTCGAGTCTGTCATCATGTAAAATTGGCATACAATGGTCTGTTCTTGCAGAATAATGTGTGCCTAGGGTACCGGATTTCATTTTGAACTCCAGTTTTAGGGATCCAATAAGCCTCCTCCATTTCAATGGTTCTGAAAAGACACCATGCATGTTTATTGATATACTGAACCAAACAAATAACGCAACCCTTAAGCTTTTTAACTTAAATATCTATTGTTACTTTCATATCACAGAAACAAATAAGATCCATATTCTGCAGTCTTTTTGGCATAACATGTGAAAAACAAAAACTTGAAACTGTCAACGAGGGCGCGACCAGCTGGCAATAAACAGGGCAACATTGATTTGTAAAATTCCCAAATTGGCATGCCCACTAAAACTGTGTGTGACCACCATCAGCATCTGTAACTGCTATGCAACGTCGGCGCATGGATGACACTAGCCGCTGCACCATCTGCCAGGGCACACAATCCTACTCTTCTTGAAGAGCCTGGCGAAGCTGCTGGCGGTTGGCGGGCGCTGGATCACATCTCCGAACATGCTGGTCAAGGTAGTCCCAAAGATGCTCAATGGGATTGATATCAGGTGAGAAGGCTGGCCATGGCAAAACGTTGATTCCTTCTCCTTGCAGAAAATCCATTGTCAGTCTAGCGGCATGGGGCCAAGCATTGTCCCGTTGAAGCAAGTGGAGTTGGTGGTGTCTAATGAAAGGGACAGCAACAGGCTGAAGGATCTCATCCCTGTAACGGGCAGTGTTAAGATTTCCTTCAATGAAGATTAGCTGGGTAATGGCTGTGAATGAAATTCCACCCCACACCATCACTGATGCACCTCCAAATCGATCTGTTTCCAGCACACAGGCATCTGAGTAGCGTTTTCCCCTTTGTCACCAAACACGTGTCCTACCATCTGCATGATACAGGGTGAAGCGGGATTCATCGGTGAATAGCACATCCCTCCACTGTTGATGGGTCCAGCGAGTATGGGCAGTAACCCATTGTCGTCGGGCTTGCCTTCTTGCCTGTCAAAATTTGACCCCTGTAAGGACGCCTGGCATGTAGATGGTGTTCTTGTAGTCTATTACGGACTGTCTTGGCAGATATTCCGTTATTGGTTCTGCCAGGTGTCTGTTGTGCAGTTCTAGTGGCTGGTCGAGTTCTGTTCCGCAGATGTGACACCCGGATGTGTCTGTCTTGTGCAGGTGTGTTTCTCTTGGTCTCCCAGGACGTTGTCTATCAGCTGTGGCCCCAGTCTCCTGGAATCTTGTAGCAAGTCTGGATATAGTGGATTTGTGGACTTGCATTCTTCTTGTCACCTCTGCTGCAGATAAATCAGCCTGTAGCATGCCAATTCCTCTCTCCCGATCTACTGTTGATAATCGACCCATAGTTCTTGGAATACTGTGCCAAATGAATCCCATGCTGCCCTTTTATTGCCCGTGAGGGGCTACACCCGACCAGTAAAGGTGCGAATGTTTTAGTCATGTGGGTAACACTGAATCCTGCAGTTGTCCTTGATTCAGCACAACCACAAAACTTTGAAAGCCTCATATCCTCGCACACAGTTACGCTTGGGCTGATTTCAATGTGGCCTTTTCCTGTCCCAGAATCAAAGACTTGGCAACCTTAATTTCAGGTGTCAGAGACTTGCGTAAAATAGCCTGCTATAGTCACTCTTGATTCATGACAATGACCCCATGGCAAGGTCAGGGTACTCGACCTTGAGATCACACTACTTGGTGCATTATTTTAGACTGATTTAACAACGGTTCGTATATTTCTGAAGTTTAAATACAGTTTCAATGTGAAAATAAACCCAAATGAAAAAGTTGCGTTATTTGTTTGGTTCAGTATATGTGTGGCAGTGATGGTGTGCAATTTAAACCTGAAAACTGTGGTCGCATGAAAATAGCAATGGACACAATGTTTTGTCGAGAGCATGCTTGAATGAAAATCAAAACCGTATTCTTAATGTCTGCATATTGCAGTCTTGTCTATTCACTTGAACAAAAGATGAGTGCTATGCATAAAAAAACGGCAAAAAGAAAGACGAATTTACACACGAACGACTCTCCCCATACGTGAGAGTACCATTATATTTCCACTTGTACCAGCTGGGAGACTCCCAAAATATACCTTTTTTTTAAAATTTTGTCTGATGTCACGAATTTAATTATTTTTTTTCTTTTTGGGGGGTGGAGGTGGGAATGGACTTTATACGACCCATTTAGCATAGGCGAAACACATAGCCATTCGCCACTCAGCAAAATTGGATTCTGGCCAAAGATCACAACACCATATCATATACTTACAGTGGAAAACCAGATAGTTATGTACTTTCATCGTATATAGCAGTAATACTTTATACTTGTTTTGTAGACTTCAAATCAGCACGCTGCGTGAAGGTAAGATCTATTTTAAAAATTAACGGCCAATGAAATCAGGGGAAAATACTTTGTCTTCTGAAAAATATTATTCTGATGTGGCTTTCTGTTTTATATCAGAGCAATGCCGCTAGGCACCAGACAAGTCAGGATACTCTCAAAGGGACAGGCCTTCCTTGTCTCTTTTTGTGGTTGGCGCAAGCGACTAATTTTAGGTTTTCAGTGGTTAGACTATATGTTTTTGTATAAAACTAAAGTGTGTAGGTAATGAAGCATATTTCAAAATTTGAGAGGACCCACTTGAATCTACCAGTTGCCTTTTTGGGGTGACTGCTTATCTCAAGTCAGGGGCGAAATTCATTTCTGAATATTGGTATACAAAGGTGAATGTTGACACTTTGGCAATTTGTGAATCTCCAGCATTAGCTGAAACAAACCTTGCTTGCATTGTTGGGTTGTAATCTATGAACATATGTTATATTTTTCTGTCCGATTCGTGTCATACAGGGCTGTGTGGTCAACCCTGTGACGTCTAACCAATTTGGAAGTGACTTCCCTGACGACATTGATAAATATAGTAGCCTCGTCTTCCACAACATACTGCGTATTAACTACCTGCTTTACGCAATTTACCTCCATTCCCTATGTTTCAATAGTTCTGAGCTTCAAAATTCTAAAAAAAAGACGTTAGAGTAGTACTGAAAAAAAAAATTAAACGCCCATCCAAACAAAACCAAAATCATGATGTTTAATATAAAAGAACTTCAGCTAAATTTGCCAAATACTCTTTCCTTGAATAAAACAATCAGATACCGCAAAACAGTTGTTACTTGGAGATTGAGTCCAATGCCTCTGGAACTTTAAGCTTGCAATAAAGAAATTGAAATAAAAGGCATATATATTCAACACTATTACCTGGAAACAAATACCGTCATCTCTACCAAGTTACGGACTAGCGTATGTGTTTTTTTTTTTTTTTTTTTTTTTTGCAAACCGAAACTGCAGTGCGACAAGGCCTGCTGCCGATCACACGGTCACGTGACACACATTTAGCAACGCAAAAAATGGACCCTATATTGCATAATGGTGGTAATAGTTATACGAGCCTTTGATATGCAGACACGTCACGGTGCTTGTTACAATATAAACAGCAAAGATTTGAAAGTGTGAAATTAATAAGAGCAAACATGCAAATCAGTTACTAAAATTACATGCGTTTGACAATAAAGAAAAAAGCAAGAGGGCTGAGTGAACAGCCCATGATCAACTGCCTTAAAAAAATAATCAGACCAATTGCGCTGTTACCGTACAAATGCGGTCAAGGTCATCCATGTGCTATGAGATTGCGTGATCCTTCTACAACGAACACTTACAGCGCGTTATAAAGTCCTCAGTCTGGGCTTGGGCATGGAGACGAGTATGGCACACAGAGAAGATTATGTGTTCAAACGTCGTAGAAAGTTTCAAGCAAATTAAATGCCGGCAGCAAGTCAGAAAAACACCAAACTCGTCCAAGTGCAGAACAGGAATAATTTATTTTTTGAAACAAAGCAAGAAATATAGAGTTTTCTCGGCGATAAAGTGCTCCGCAGGAAGAGTATCCATTAAGCAGGCAACTTTAACAATATTTATTGGAGGCATGGAGAAAGATCCACATGTCCAATGGTTTACATATTTTTATGTATCATTATGTATTATTACGCCTATGCATGAGCAAAGATTCAATGCTGTTGCTTTGTTAATGTCCACAGTTAGTATACCATTTTGCTGCTTACTCATGGCTGTATCTACCCGCCTTAAGTGGTCCACCCAAGGCAAAATCCTTAGTTTTGGTGTATGTCATACACACCAAAACCATACACCAAAACTAACAAAAATCAAAATGTGGAGAGATTTTACATTCCTTCCCTCCAATTTTGGTTTTGATACATCAAAACTCATGAAAGAGTTAAGCTCACCAGCATATTTTAAAGAGAAAACATACAAAATAGGAGAGTATAGCAGTTTGGGGCCAGAAATTCCAGAACACAGCCTACGATACAAGCCAGATCTTCTCCGTCTGTGCAGTGAATCAAACATTTGCATAAAAATCAGTCTTCCATATTGAGAACAAGCAATCGAGCAAATATGGTGTTGTGAAGTACATTACAATTATCATCAAGTCAAGGGAACGCATTAAACAGATTTAAAAGGAGGCATATACCAGCCCGTGGTGTAAAAATCAAAATTAGTCCTCTTTTTTTCTTAAATGGAGTAAGGTGTATACATGCATGGGCAATATAGCTGACAATTGTGGGTTCCAAAGTCAACCACATCCCATGACCATGACTTTCGTAGCTTCTGCCTGGTAGCGCTACAAACATCATAACTAAGGTCGACAATTTGCAATAATATATGGTGATGCATCAATAATACAGGGAACACATGGATAGCATAAATCATTAGTTGGGTACTAAATAATGAAGATACAAAATCATGTAAATCTTCATTATTAAACCATCTTGTCTGAATAGGATTTCTTGTCACCTAAAACATGTTAAAGGCTGTTCCAAAAATGTCAGTGCAATGAGCCTGCACATGAAGTGCCAATTTTAACCTGAGAATCAACCTTAGTTAATGGGATAGTTACTGAAATAGCAATTTGCACATTTAATAATTGCCAGTGCAGAACAGCAGGTATGTCACTAGATATACATGTACCAGAGTATGTTGACAGGAAATGAGTGTAAGCTTTGAGAAGGCATCTATGATAAACATTTGCAAAATACTCCTTAAATGACACATCTGTCATTCTTCCTACTTATGGAGCCCCCGCCCCCCCCCCCCCCCCCGCAACTGCACGTGACAACCTTCAACAGTTGGAATTTGCAAATTTATCCATTTTGATATTTATTTAGGTAGCCAGGAATAAAGAAGACAAGGGCAGAGAGATTAAAGCAACTGGCTAAGTTGGTTCATGGGGCTCTTCGGTCAAAGGATGGAATTTGGGAGATATCACCGTATCCTCATCTCCATCTACCTGATCAGTAGAGAATATCTTTTCGTGTTCGTGGGTTCAGAATCAGTGAAAGGCAAAAGAAAAGAGACAATGGAAGATCCCCAATCCCAAGCAAGAACCACCAGGAGGCCCCAAAACTAGGAAAATAATGGCTATTGTAAACACGAGACCAAAGGATACTGGGCTACCAGGTCTTTTTATCCAGCCTGCTGGTGTTGATAGCTGCCAAATTGGAGTCATAGAAAGCTTAGCAATGGGAGTTAAAGGATTCAAATGGCGTGTCTTCAAATGTAAGAGAACTTTTAAATTGTGGTATGATATCAGCGATATTAAAACCATCAGGAACGGACATGTACATGGCCATTACCAAATATATGACCTACTCTGATTATAAGTCCTCTTAAGGTCCATTCATGCCCTGTGACAACACAATAAGGAGGTATCGTTAACATGGAAACTCCATCTGGTACCTCTTGTCTTGCAGTATCTTTACTCAGATGATGTGTGGAGCAAGTTTCTCCCTAAGTTACAATGATATACTCACCATAACTAATCTGAGTAACCTGCGTTCTATGGGACTATTTCTTAGGAATATCCTGACAGTTCTTAAGCTGGCAATGATTACCTGTAATTAAAGACCACAAAAACTCCCACTATTCTGCTAAAAATTAGGGTCCCGTCCTGCACACAATGGGGCACAAACACATGCAACTTACAGGGTGAAAAATGCTACTATCGGCTGTATTAAATTTGCATCTGCAGGCTCAAACCTATCTGAATTGAGTACATCTTCTTTTTGTAAGGCACTGGCCAGGTTGCTATACAGTAGCAGCAATACTCTTTCCCGTCCACCAATGGTAACCTAAGCTGGTAAAAAGTGTTGGCATCCGAAACAGGATATGCATGTGCATGTTCATAATACCATTGCTGTAGCTGTAGCAGGTAAGTGCCACTGGTGGTGGCTAACTGCATCAAATCAGTTAATTGGGTGATGTTCAAAATGTCTTCTGTTTACCAATCGGTTTCCAAAGAGGCCTTCTGTCTGTTATAACATTTCAGTCCACGTATATGAGAGGCAGTCACTTGTTCTTGTAGCGAGACACTGTGGCCTGAAATAATAAACTACCTATAGTTGGACAAGTCTAATTTTAGTATCATTGATTGCTATGAGTACTCTGTTGAATTTTGGAATAAATGAGATAGCAATGAAATATGTAAACTGGTTAAAATAGTACCAGTTACAAGACACAGCAGTATGAGTGCAGTTCAAAACAACAAGTTCGTTTACCTGGTGAATTACATGTAAATTTCTGTGTGTGACATGTTTTGTTAACGTTCTGGTGGCATGTGGCAACACTATCTACAGATAAGAAACTAGCTGTCTATGAGAGGACTTTCTGATGTAGAGCACTGAATGGCCTCAGAGGTACTGGCCTCGTGTCCAGCTTGTAATGGTGTAAATATTCGGGCTCCGTCATAGTCTCCTGGCTCGTACCTAGAGTTAGCAAGGTACTGGAGGTGTTAACATCTTGTTGGTACCCGTTAGTCCCATTAAGAGGCCAGGGCAATGGTAAATAAGCCTGATGTGTACTTTGATTCTGGCCCATCTTCCACTCTATAGACAAGGACATGAAACTAAGTCCTGATCAGTACTTGGTTTAAACATATTTTATTAATCAAATACAATATAAACATCTTCACACTGTAATCACAACAATTGGGAAAGAGGGCTATGCCCTATATTAATCCCTCTTGTAGACAAAGGATGCTTGGAACAGGACGACACATGACGCACAGCAATTACACAATCACTTAGAATGATCAAATGTGCGTAGATGATCAATGGCAACACTTGGCAGGAATAAGTGATCGTGTAAGAGACACAAAAGAAGATGACAGGTACAGGGACAGGACAGATAGGGGGCTAAGAACTGTCTCTACTAAGCATATATTTGATCAAAATTAAAATTCGAACCCACAGGCATTTAGCCAATGCTAGTGGGTTTGAATCCTGGTTTAAACGTATTTTATTTTCAATTGGGAAGTAGGACAAGTCCTATATAAATCCCTCTTGAGAAGAATAGACAGTATCACATGACAGAACGAAACAAGATGCATTCTGTGTGGCGGATGCTGTCATTCAGAATCATCAGTCAGTGGTAGGCTGCTGCCCAGACAAACCAATAATGCAGGCAGCGAACACCACACTGAGGAACAATAGCAAAAAGAGACATAACAAGGACAAGACGGATAGTGGGGCAAGCTACAAAAAAAAAAAAAAAAAAAACAAGTTGCATTGCCGATTATATATAAATTTTCCTTGTCAAAATTAAGTTAATCATATTCTAGATTTATGTGATGGCATCAAATTGAAATCTACGCATGTCCTCAATATAGTCGTGTACACAGAGGAATATTGTTTTATCATTTTCAACATTACAAACGGCAGAACCCAAAAGTAGGGTTTCAAGTGTAAATGGAGCAAGGTTTATGATAAACGCATGTAATTTATTACGAGGCACAATATATCGGGGACACGAGAAGAAAAAATGCCAGACGTCCTCTATACCAGTTCCACAGATACAGTCAGGTGAATCTTTTACACCAATCTGGAATAAGTGTTGGTTCAGTTGGCTGCGATCCATCCTCAGATGAGCATGTAGAACAGCGAGTTTTCTTTTACCTACATAATAAAGTGAGGGATGTTTGACTGGGAGGACAGTTTGATGCTCTAGTTTACTTTTAAATTGTGATAAGGAAGGAGAATTTCGAGTCGCAAGAGGAAGGAGGTTCCAGAGCCGTGAAGCGGAAGGGAAAAAGGACTTATTGAAAAGATCTGTACGGGCTCTAAAGTGTGGTAGGTCAGACCGTCTGCAAGCAAAATAATTGAACGTCATATCAGGAGTTGGAAAGTGTAGAAAAATATTTCGTAAATAATTTGGTACTAAATTATGAACACTTTTATACATGTGAATCATATTAGATTCTCTCACGCCTTTTAGAAAGTATCTCCCAGCCAGTGTCTTCATAAAGTTTTACTGTAGGAGTAGTTTTCATTGCCCCGGTGACAACCCGAGCTGCAGCCAACTGAACATTTTCCAAACCATTTTCATCGCCTTGTGTACAGCCATCCCACACGACACTAGCATACTGAAGTATGGGTCCACATAAGATATATATATAACCTCGAGTGTCTTTCGGTCCAAGGTATATTGAAGAGATTTCATAATATTTAACTGCTTAGTTGCTTTTAATACAATATTATTTATATGTTCGTTCCATTTGAGATCAGATTTTAATGTTAGGCCCAATTGTTTATGACTTTTGACATCATTCAACTTCTGTCCTAGGAATAAAAGTGGTGGATGGTTTGTTGACTGTTGCTTCCGCGTAATAATCATGGCGTCGGTTTTAGATGCATTAAAAGCCACTAGCCAATCTTCAAACCATCTAGCGATAGAAGAGAGATCATGATTTAAAGAGGCAGCCGCTGTAATGGGTTGATCAACAGTAAGAAATAGAGAAGGGTCATCAGCAAAAAGCTTGATCTCTGATCGGACTATATCAACAATATCATTAATGAATATCAAGAAAACAAGGGGTCCAAGAACTGAACCTTGGGGGACTCCAGCATTGATTGTCCCCCATTTCGAACTTTGACCGTTAACAACTGCACGTTGTTTACGATTAGAAAGATAATTTGTGAACCACAAGAGAATATTTCCACTGACACCACTTTTTTCTAATTTATAAAGTAGACCTTGGTGCCAAACTTTGTCGAACGACTTGCTTATATCTAGAAAAATTATTCTGACTTCTTTCTGTAGATCAACGGCTAAGCACAATTCATGGTACAGTGATAATAACTGATTTACAGTAGAATCACCAGGCATGAAACCATACTGATTTGCACTAATAACTAAATTATCCCTGAAGAAATTAAAAACATGTTTAACTATAATTTTTTCCATGACTTTACTTGCACAGCTTAGCAGAGATATAGGCCTGTTATTGTTACACAAATTTGCTTCGCCTTTCTTGAATAAAGGAGAAACATTTGCCTTTTTCCATTCAGAAGGAAAAGTTTTTTTCTGCAGTGATAAATTCAACAATTTTGTGAGAGGCTTATAAATAGAAGGTGCAGCTTCGCGTAATAATTTGGGACCAATATTGTCCGGACCAGTGGCCTTCGTGACATCCAGAGATCTAAGAATATCAAGTACTTCTTTTTCTCCTACTACTATATCACTTAAAGTATTGTTAGGTAGCTCAGGCTGCTGAAGAATAGGTGCAGTCGAGGAGTCAATGTTACATTGGCTCAAGAAAAATTCATCGAAGGCCTCCGCTTTTGACTGGCTATCAGTAATGTGATTGTCATTAATCAATAATGAGGGAATTGCAGAAGATTGATTACGTTTCATAAAATGTTTGACTGTCCGCCACCATGCTTTTTTGCCCGTGGGACCACTAGATAAAGATTCACGAAGATTATTATTATATTCACTCTCAGCGAGCTTTAGGTTTTCTTGATACGCATTTCTGAGTTGATGGTACACTACCCAGGCTGTACTTTCTCCGGTTGGCGAATGAGTTTGCTCGCGGGATATCAATTTGGCCTTGGTGTGTGCTCTCATGACCTTACGTTTGAAACAACGAAGAGTGGTATTATACCAAGGGAGATCATGAGGCCTAATAGTTACAACTTTATTTGGAATACACTCTCTTGTCGCTTCTAAAAAACGCTCTGACCAGGCTGTACAACTTATGTCCACATCATTAGATTCAAAACAGTTCTCCCAATTAATTTGATCTAAATAATTTCTAAAGTGGCTAAAATTCGCCTTCCCGAATTCCCAGATATGTCTATAGTATACAGGATCTATTTTACACTGAAATCTTATATTAAGTGATACGATACTATGGTCACAGTTTGTTAATGGAGGAGTAACCCGGGGTTCAGATACAAAGTGGGGAATATTCGAAATAATTTGATCCCAACATGTAGCTGTATTTTCAGTAATTCGAGTTGGCTCATCGATGTGAATGGAGAGTACATAAGTAGTGCAAAAGTCTTTTAATTTACGCCCGGAAAAAGTACTAAAGTCGGAATTGAGATCACCGGTAATAATGATATTGCGAATATTACGGTTTTTTGCCAGATCAATACTATCCTGGAGATATTCCCAGAAGTAAGTATTTGCATTTGGGGGTCTGTACACCACACCGAGAAGAAATTTATTATTATGCACCCTTATTTCAGCCCAAAGTAATTCTATTTGAGGAATTTCTAAGTCGTGACGCCTTGATACAGTAAAGGCTTGAGAACAATATAAAGCTACTCCACCACCAAGCCCTTGCCGGCGATCCCTACGTATAATATCATGAAAGCCTGGCAAATCGAGATTGTCACCAGGCGTAGAGTCCGTGAGAAATGTTTCCGATAGTGCTATAATATCAAATTCATCGGCTATGTCTGCACGGATATGCCTTAATTTATGGTGGGATAGACTTCGTATGTTTAAATGACATAACTTGATGTCATGAAGGCCACCTACCGGACCAGGGTTTACATGAATGTCTCCTGGAAGTAAAATTAGGAGTGGACAGACGACGAGCAAGTAGAAGTCCATACGGGTAAGTTTCCTATTAACTAAGGAATAATGAACATAAATTACTAACAGAGTCTTCCGATACTTGGCAGTATAGCAGGTAACAAAAAAGTTAGCCAACCATATATAAAACAGTAAATACAGTAAAAGAATAATAGTAGGGTCGGATATGAAATAGAGATATGCATTGTCAGGGACGACTGTACACAAGGTTGGTAGGTACCAAGTATTACGTATCAATTGCAATGTAGTAACATAGTATAATTTGTACATATAACAGATCAGAAATTTCATAAAGAAAACTTGACGCAGCCATATAGCATCAACACATAAAAAATATGCAAGAACGCATCGTACAAATATAGTATATCTCTCAAAAATAGGAAAGTCAATAGTCAAAGTGATATCAAAATTGGTAGACACACTGCAGTCGTGTGCCCATATAACAAGGCAATATAGACATATAATCATTGGGATATAAATACTAATAGCCCCAACACTTAAACACACAAAGTACACATAAAACACAGATAACAAATGCAACAGTGATTTAGTAGCGGAACTTGTGAATAATACCAATATTCTCCAGACGAGAGACACAAGTCTCATGCTGGAATAAAAAAGATGAAGTGCTCCCATGGGAGAGCCGAAATAGTGCGTATAATTAACTATAATTGCGGTCGAAATGATATTCATAACGCAGGGCAAGTCAGGCATGCCGCCTACACCGAGGCAGGTATTAGCGACAGCGGTCGTTCCCACTGAGGCGCCGGGCATGAGGACATTCCACGTGCCCCTCGCCTAAGCACGAAATAGCGCCGTAATTGCCCCCCAAAAACATTTGTAATTCCTGAATAATATTTTAGGGAAAAACAACATCTGCAGCAAACATCGTATCAGATGTATATAGAATATGTAATTCTCAAAATCAGGAGGAGTCCGTATTCTGTGACAAGGTTTGATAACCCAATCATGAATTACATAATAAAGTTAAAAATATTGATAATGTATGACCAGGTAGCATGAATGAACCATGGTATGAATAAACGAATATATCGAATATATATGGAAGAACCATGGCATACGAATATATCCATAATGAGTCAGTGTCTCGTGTAATTTCATATTATAGGCAAGTGTGAACAGGCAGAAATAAATTGTTCTGCAGTAATCGAATGCCTTCACAAGTAGAAATATGAAATTGTTGCAAAAAATAATATAATAGACTACAGTGACAAAGTATGAATGCAGGGAAAGTCAGGCACGCCGCCTGCACCCGGACAGGTAACAGTGACTGCGGTCGTTCCCACTGAGGCGACCTGCATGATGACATTCCACGTGCCCCTCGCCCCAGCACGAGGACCTTTGTAGTTCTTCATTTTGGTTTTTGCTTTGAAAATTTTGGATCTGGCACTGTAGTTCGTGAATTTCATAATAATCTGCCGGGGGTTAGGATCTGGTTTACCCATGCGGTGGGAGCGGTCAATGTCGGACGGGCTAAGTTCAACACCAAGTGCCTCTTCGAAGAACTCCAGGCACATTTGGTCTGTATTTTCGCTCGTCTCTTCCTTCCATGTATTGGTAAAACGGAGACTTGCCCTCCTACTGTACTGTTCGAGGTCGTCGAGCCGCCATTCCAGGTTTGACACTTGAAGCTCCAGGGCAGAAATGCGCTTCTCTTGGTCTTGGACTTTTTTCAAAACTGCTTCATTTAGCTTCTTTTGAACATCTTCGTTTTGAAGTGCATTAATAAGGAAGCTAGTGAAATGTTCTTGTGTGATACTTTTCTTGTCTTTTTGAGACATATCGACACTTGTAGGCAGAATCGAACACACCACTGTGAATGCACAAACACCAAGAGTCACTGAGTGCAGGTTCACCGTAACAAGGTCCTCCTGTCCATTGTTGCGCCTATAGGGCCCGGCGGTAATGAAGCCTTACTCACATAAAAGTTTACAAAATCATTATTTACCTGCAAAATGCCCGTGAAAGGTGTCCTTCTGATCAGTACTTAGTGTAGGCTTTATTATTACGTTTGGTGCCATAGCAATGGGTGATGTGTGGAACTCACGGTTCCTGCCTAAACAAGTAAGAGCTTTGGCCAATGCTCCAAATATTGGATTCAATCAGAGTTATTGCTTGCTTGATCATCTTCAAGAAATTCCTCTCCCTGAGATTGGAGCCTTTTCATGAGTTGGCACTGATGCTCGTACTTCCTATTTTGCACTTGCCTTCATCAGAGTTAAACCTTACTGTGTTGACGGTTCCATTTATTTACTTAGCCTTGGTGGATTCGAGTTTGCTTATCTTTCAATTCATTAAATAGTTTTCAGCTCCAGCAGTAAACAAGTTAAATTGAGTGGGGTTCATATCTGTAAACAGTCAGTGTACGAAATGTAACCGCTGGAAGTATTTAAGCAACAAGTAATAATAAAGTACACAAGTTCATGCAGAAACAGCCATATATACCATATGCATGGGAGCTTCCATCATGTTTTGTGAAGTCACGTTCACAGCGATCCCAATTACTGAATGCTCCTTGCCAATTCACCCGAGTTCAGTCAATGACAAATGCATAGCTTACGTAGCACTTACATCAACCCAGTACTGCTACAATCTACTGGAATGGGATCCCTGTGCTTCCATTTAATACACAAAGATAGATGAAAGTATCATCCTTGAATCCTGGCAACCTTGGCAGTCATGAAGTCCTCACCCTGGGCTTGGGTATGATACAGATGACACAAGCAGATTGTTTCTTCAGAAGTTGTAGAAAGTTGCAAGGAAGTTTAATGCAGGCAGCAAGTCCGAAAGACACCCAACTGGGCCAAGTGCTGAACAGGAATCAATTATTTTTCAAAAGAAACCAAGTAATACAGGCTTTCCTTTGACGATTAAGTGCCCTGTGTTAAGAGTATATATTAAGTACTGTATATTAACGATATGTATTGGTGGAATCGAGAAAGATCCATCTGTGCAATAATCTATATATTATTATATACCATTATGTATTATCAAGTCTATGCATGCGGAGCTTCAATGCTGTTGCGTTGTAAGTGTCCACTATTATTATACCACCTACTCCTCACTCATGCCTGCAACTACCCGCCCTGAGTGGTCATCCTAGGGCAAATAGGAATAATATCAGCAAAAGATTTTGTACCATATGCACAGCAAAACCATGCACAACAAAACCAACAGAAAACAAAAATAAAAATACAGAAAACAGTGTGAAAACTCACTAATTAATATATGTTTTACAAACGTGGCAGAGACCCAACCAAGGTACATTTCCACAAAGTTTAAGGGAATTTAGCAACTGGTTATGCAGAAGATGTCACAAGTGTGAATTACTAAAGCAATCCCCATTCACTAACATACCAATGAACAGGAATGTGTCCACTGACTGATAAGTACCCAAATTTGAAAATTTGTTGAAAATTAGGGATCAATTATAACGCTGCACAGTCAATAATTTTTGTGACTCTTTTATAGGGAACATTTAAATGATGTTTCAGCATAATGTAAGTTGTGGTTTGGGAAAAGTCGAAAATAGCAAAAAGTAAGAAACTCATAAAAAATAGAAAGAAATAGTGAATTGCCTCCATTGAATATTTCAGCCATATAGGCCCTATGCAATTATGGAGCCATTGGCCACCTGGTTTTGGAGCAGAATCTTTTCAAGGCCTTTGTCAAGGAATGAAAAAAAAAAAAAAAACACCGGACCGTGACCAACTCGAGAAACTTGGTAGAAACCCACCCATGCTACATCCCCACCACGTTTGAAATGAATACAACTCGAAAATGTGAATTACAAAAGCAATCCCCATTCACTTACCTAGTAATCAAAAGGAATGATGCATTGACTGATGAGTACCAAAGTTGTAAAACTCGTAAAAAATGAGAGGTCCATAGCAACTTAAACTGGTGAACAAATTTGTGGGACCCTTCTAGAAGGAAGATTTACTCCATTTTTTTAGCACAATCTGAGTGACGGTTTTGGAGAAAATGCAAATAGCAAAAACACGCAAACAATCATCAAAATGGGAATAGAATCGCAGCACCACCTGTTGTAAAAATATAACGATTAATAGGACCGAGCAGTGAAAAAAAATCCAATTTTGAAGCAACTGGCCAATTTGTTTTGGATATTTTTGTTCAAAAAGGGGAAAAAATAAAGAATTAAACAAATCACTGGACCGTGGCCATTTGTACAAGCTCAGTAGAGGCCCACCCGTGGTACATTGTACATCCCCACCAAGTTTTGAAGTAAATCGCGCTGAAAGTTTGGAAGAAGTCAAAAATGTGAATTATGGACAGATGGGGGAGGACAGACTATCCAAGGAGCTCAGTTACCTGACAAGTAAGCTGAGCTAAAATTAAAATGAAAGAAAATATAGGCTACAGGATGCTGTGCAACATCCCCCTCAATTGCATCAAAGTACCTCCCCAGATAGGTCCATGCTTGTCAAATGGATATTATCATGGGGAAGGCAAGAAAGGGCTCTTATGGGGGAGGGGAGATTACTCTATTCTCCCAGCAATACTTCCTGCTCCCAGAAATTTACTAATAAATGTTCCCCAAATGATTAAATTCCTTAAGAGTCGGTAGTTAAGCACGTTTGCTGTTAAAATTGACTCGTTACAAAAGATTATGATAGACTCTATTACATATTATTATACATGAGACATTATCACTAGGATCACATTTGTCATGATGACATCTGTTCCTCTTTTGCTAATATTGTAATAGCCTGCATGTTAATGATTTATATAATGTAGGTTTAAACTTATTTTATTTCCTGAAAGAGAAAACGATTGGGGAGCAGGCAATACATATATAAAGCCCTCTTTTGGTTTTATAATGTTGATAACTATTGACAGAAAATGTTTACATGATGCTCCCACAGCATCCAAGAGATGTGCCTTTTGTTTAAATAAATGACCAAGAAAGCAATGGCGGTGATATAAAATTCATGTGAAGTGATATTTCATATCATGTTAAGTTGCTTCGTGTTACTTATTTACTTAATCCAGATTTTGTAACTTTCAACCGTAAATTGACCTACTTGGTGTAGAAGTGATAATAATAGTCATGTCAATTTAAACACCTCAGCTGCAAAATATAACAACTTATTGACTATTGTTTTAAAATTGAATTCAATGATAGAAAACACCTGGGAGCCCACAAAAAAGTTGTCTTTTGGGTTGCGTATTCAGGTCAATACATGAAAAATTGGTTATTGTGATATCTGCTATCGTGTACACTGTTTCAACACTGCAAACATACCCTAGATTCAGTACACATTGTTCTGAACTCTTGTTTTACAGTACATGAAACAATCCACTAGTATACACTGGATGCACGCTATAAACATTAATCCCAATTTTATAAGTGATCATCGGTACACTGTGTGTACACAACAAGAGCTTTTACAATAGTACTTCACACTAAGGGCAAATTGTTTGGCCATTATCATGAAGGTCCTGCTATTCCCACCACACGGAAAGCACATTGCTTTGATTCAAAATTCAAAATTCATTTATTTGACAAAGAAATACCATTTTGGGATGTTTATGGTCGATCAGTAGATGGTAAATAAAACGGACCTCTTCAATCGAGGTACAGGAAGGAAATCACTTTGCTTTACTATTATTTGTTAGGATGTGCCCAATTAAGGAATATGTTTTGCTATCATAGGGGCTACCTTTAAAATAATTCTGACTCATACAGTACATCGCATCATACCAGTGAAAGAAAATGAAACCAAAGATGGAGAGCAAAGATATGTACACAACAATGAATATAAGACTATCACACAGGCTGTACTTGATTTATTTCAAATATATCAGTTTGCAGTTGTACAAACGTGAGAGTACCGATTCAGAAATTTTTTTTTTATATATCTGGAAAATCCATTAAATGGATGATTGATTTGGCTGAGTGTTTCTTATAGACTCTAATGAAAGACCACATTCTGGACTTGATATATCCAGAAACAGAGAAATGTGTGTCAAACAAAGTGACCAGACTAAAGGTATAATATAATTCTGTAAGCTGCACGTATAACACCAGCTCTGGCAGAATAAAGGTACAATCAGACACTGTGCCTTGAGGGCCTTGTGTGATGGATTGAGTCTTCAGATCTTGCTCCACAACATCAACACACTTCTTTCAAATGCATAGACCTTTTCTAATACTTTGATAGCATCATCAAGTGCAACTGCACTGGCTTTTTTCCCCTTCTCACGCAATATAAATAATGAACTGAACAAAAGAATATGCTCTAGGTACGCAGCAACCCTTTACACCCCACAACCATTTTCATTTTTGTAACTGCAGCATCCACCAAAAACAGGTTGTTTCTTAATGCACATATTCCTGTTGGCTGTACATAGTGTCCTTGGTGCCCACCTGTCTGTCCTGAACCATTTTGCAACAGCATAGAGACACGGTTGCTTGCCACATTAACGTCGTACACTCTGAAAACTAAAGTATCACGACCAAATGTAACCAGCTCATCTAAACTTTCGCACTATATATTTTTTTTCAATGGTTCCTGCTCGCATTAAATACATATTGTGCTCCTTGCTCCCAGAAATTATTAGCCTTGTCCTCCCTACTCTGTGATATTATGAAGCCGTTGTTCCCTTGGTCCCAGAAACCCCTATACGTTTCCCAAGGCAAGAGACAGTACGACAGGTTCATGAGACAGACAGACAAACAGACAGCCATTACAAAGCAAGTCTACTGTAAACAAGGTAAAGTCTGCAAGTTCAAGGTTAACATTTCAGCTGCATGATCGACCAAATGAGCACCGTCGTGCTTTACAAAATAATCACACCCGTCAGGCGGCATTACAAAATGATAAATTTACAGCCCTTGAACCGTTGCTCTTGCTTTCATCAATGACATCACTTTCACATGTTATGTCTGAAATCATTGATTTGAGACGTACATACTCTATGGGAGACCGTAATAAGGCCTCATTGAAAAAACCATTCTGACATAACTATACCAGAAGTGGTGAAGTCACCATGGATGATATATTCATCTATATTTGTTTTATAATACTTTCTTCTAGTATATTGTGATATTCGCATACATGGTTATTACATGTACAGACATGAATTGAGGGAAACATAACTCAAGGACATTAACAATGTAAAGTTTTTATCCAGATAATGGCACAGCCAACGTGCGGACTGACTTGGATAGATTGCATAAATTATCCAGAATAATTATAGTACTAAAACGAATACACAACTTTATACCTGTCCAAGCACTTAGAATCATATATAATTCCCTTTTCCTACCTCATCCGAATTATGTCATTCTAATATGGGGCTACTCATGCGACTGGATTGTCACACCAGATACAAAGCACTTGAATCGTCCATAATTTCAACGCCAATATATAACCTCTTTGAAAGAAATGAAACATAATTATGGTTAAAGATCTCATTTTAGCAAAAAATACTCAACTTCCATTTTCGTTATTGTAAAAACGAACTTCCAGATTATTCTGAGAATATGTTTTCTGCCATCCCTCTCGCCGGCGCATACCCCACCCACTGCCACAATGTTTCCCGTTATGCCACCCCTTCACAATCTTCGGTTCAAAAACTGCACTCGTTGTAAAATAGCAGGAATACTGAATATGGCACCAGAAAATATAAAGGCAAAAATTAATGCCCGTTCATATTCTGTTTTTCCCCCAAATATGCCAAAATTTATTTCTTTAATAAATATTTCGAAAGATGTACTATTATGGAAATTGTTATATATGCAATTTGTTATATAACGTAGTCTGTGGAAATCCTTCATGAAGTTATATTCAGGAAGCCGATATTGATACACGCAGTATAGTTACCATGTTAACCATATACTCGCTGTCTGTTATCAGGTGGGGTCGTACTGGCCATGAATCAGTGCTGCTGTGGTCTACCTGTGCCAGGTGAGTGACTTTGCTTTTTGCGCCACTCGTGCGCTGCATTGGGGCCATTGTTGCGCTGGTGTGCGGTTAGTCCGTTTCCCGTTTGATCTCAGGCAGTGATACTCAGCTTATTACCAATTACCCTGACGTAAGTGAAGTTGTCCTCTCTTTTTTGTTATATAATTGCAACTGCCTTGCACAATATATATATATATATATATATATATATATATATATATGTCACGCCACAAATTAACACATCGTAATAATCAGGTACTTCTTGTTCATGTGAACCAATGTTCCTGAATTAGCACAATATAGCATTTATCACTAAGGAGTCTGAAATACTCGAACCTCAGTGATATGCAGTCCTTTGACCATGGGAGTTGTAGATTACGATGCAGAGGTTTTGCATCAATAGTGATAGAAATGCCTTACACCCATGTTGAATTGTTCAGATATTATGCAGAAATCCATCTAGAGGTTGGACACTGTGACTTCGATGTTTGAGTAGAATCAATAAAATAAATTATGGAAAACAACTACTAACATTTCTTATTTTCGGCGTCGAATACGATCCCGATGTGGCAGCGCCCTATTGGAATTCCACGGTGGCGCAGCGCATTATGGGAATATTCTCATTTGGCCCAGATTCCAGTACGGCGCACAATGTAATCATATCTTAAAACAATGAGTGGCGCCACATAGTGCCTACAGTGAAAAGTATATGGTTGATTCCCCACATTCGTTTTAAGGATAAAAATTGTAGCGAAATACAGGAACTTTGCACTTAATTCGGCTGTTTTCCTTTGGAACAGCATTGGTCTCAAATACAAGGATACTTAAAGGCCGGGGGCTGGGTATAAAGGCAGGCAATGGAGGTGTGTTTGCATGATACCCAAGCACTGTTGCTATGCAGAGTTCCACAACTTTCTTCACATTAGTTCTGTTTATCTCAGTCACCAGTACATATATGAGTAAAACCTACCATTTGGGTGATTTTTGAATGTTGCGGGAGTTACTTTCTTAAATTTAAATCATAAATAATCATGGACGACAATAAATGTCGTTGTTTGTACAGACATTAGGAGAGGGTTTTGCTTTTTCCACATTCATTAGAAATATCTTGGTACGGGACTTGATACCTTCTTTGCCAGCCGAGAGAAAACTAAGTTATGCTGCTTAACGTTATGGCCGGCAACCTAAAGCAACCATGTGCCCCTGAGTCAAGACACCGGCCTTGCCTGTCTTGTCTGTAGGAACGCCAGGAAACTGTATGAAGCACCAAGTTCCTTTTCGTGATTAGAAAAGATTACAGCGGCATATGCCCATACACTGAAAGCTGTTATCTCCTGGTAAAAGACTGTAGTTCTGTGATGTGTAAGCCATTGAATTCCCACGGGCAAAATTAAATGTGCTTGTTGTGATAAATAGATTTGTATTTAAGACATGTATGTGATAGACAATTAAATGCCAGTTCTGACACCAAGGCTAAGTAGCCATGTCCAGTAAGTCCTCCCCAACTTGTCCCATATATCGTTTGTTTGCTGGTTTAGGATATCATCATGTCACTCGCTTGGGTACACAATCTTGCATTATGTCTGCTTTGTTTTAAGTCGGCCACCAGCCCACACGTTATACCTCCTGTTGACATCCTGATTGAACATAGGTGCCTTCTTGTGGCAATGCCAACTTGAAGAACTATACCAGTAAGAGTGTAAGGTGGCCCAAGAAACCCTCGTTTTATTGAAATATTACGAGATGCATTCATCTATAATGCAATCATAACAAAATTTTCATGGTTCGGAAATAAATTTTTAGTTTAGAATACTGAAAAAAAAAACAGTTCTCCTAAATGAGAAAAAAGACAACTACGACTTGCCTTATCCCAAGAAAGTGGACTTAATTATATATTTATGAAACCTTCATTTTCTGCCCACCATATTACACCCCCAGTTCACCATTTACGTCTTTATGATCATGTCCCTATGGTGGGGTCATTTGGTAGCAATGTCAATGCTGATAGAAAATTTATATGGATATGATTACAGGTACTAAATTGCATCTTGTATCTCAAACACTGCTGCCAGAACACTCAGAAGAATCCAACAAGTTAAAATATGTTGGGGGTTAGCTATATTGTTACGATAGTTGTTGAGCTCACATACAGATAATTCATGTTAATAGATAGTTTCAAAGAAATTAACGACAAACCAACAGTGCATTTATTGTATATGCCCCCACATTCCTCGGCTGGGTAGCCATGTGCACATTGTTTATCAACACAGCTGGGAATATCTGCCCAGCTATTGGCTATAACCAGGTTCCTTGTGGCCAAGTAGCTGTCAGTCTGTACCATATATGCCTTAATTGCCAATCTGTGGGGTTTTTGTTGGGGGTAGATCCCCACCTATAACTTTAATATGGCCGTACAGTGATGTCTTTTACACACTGTTATTTTAATGTCAATTTGGACACCAGATATCCTTTACTTCATCCAGTTTTAAAAATCAAATATCTCCAGGAGACCAGTTTTGTCCATAGTGTAATGTTGAGTAGGTATGTATTTATAAAATAGGCAACAAGAAAGGCGTGTCTGAAAATTGAACCTGCACACACACTCTTGTAGTCGAGCAAAATAATGACATTGGACAAAGTGGATTTTTTGTTGTTGTAACAAACGACATGAAATTATAAGTGCGGTTTTAGCCAGAGACACATACGCATAGTATTAGTTATAATCTCCTTCCTGCATTACACCCTATGTTGCAGTCGACATTATATTTCCTTTGGGTACATGTGCCATGTCCAATATAGATAAAAACAGAATGGCAAGAGCGAAACGTGAATGGGAGAGTTTTGGTCGCATAAACGTACAATAAATACTTTAATAGAATTTCCCACAAATCAAAGGCATAATTATTCTGTTGTGTTTGACATGTGGGAAATACAGGTATCGCTTTATAATATGCAATTTTCAAGAATAGTATAATTAGAAACGGCAAAAAGTGGGAAACTAAATACGCCTATAGCATATACAATGCATCAGGTTTTGTGTCGATATCATCATATAGAGGGCCTGAACTAGTACGTAAGAACTAGGATTGTGAAATGAAACACACACAAAACGCACACACAAGTATGGAGCCCCAAAGGAGAAGTAATATAGATCCATTATTGGAGATAGCATACTGTACATGAACTGGGTCAATTATGCATGTCTTGCTTTGTTGTTGGTCGCCTCTTTTCCTTGACGTACACTCATAACAGAAGTATGTAGTTTAAGGCACATTTCACATAAAACGTGAAAAACAGAACAGAAATAGGTAGTGTAGGTCACATTCCACATAAAGGTTGAATTACAAAATGTTCAATGGTACTATTGCTGATAGAAATACCATTTCTGACAGTGGCATGCATGTTTCGGAATCAACAGACATCTGTACTGATCCTACTGTTATTATTAGGGTGCCCCTTGGCCATTTGACATTGCAATAATCAACCTTTAATTTTGGCAAACAGATCTTAAGGCCGACATGAAAAGTATAGTAAATACATTATACCAGTGCTTTATTCCTTCCTTGCACCTTCCTTCCTTGACATAACCATGTGTAAGTACAGGTCATTTTAAGACAATCTTGAAAGTGAATCAGTCTAATGGAAAGATGGATCAAAAACTTTCTCCCAAGCGAAGCAATCCAGTTTAACACAAACCATCCCTTACTTCCATTCCTTATCGTCTAGAAAATGGAGACTTGTTTCTATTTTTGTACAAAAAGGTAACGTTATGGACAATTTTTGTCACGATTAATGAAGCATCCTCTTGCTCTGGATTTGAAGTATATTCTCTTTTTTTATGCATCTCTGACTCCAGGGAAAATTTCTTGTCTGTCCGTTATCTAAATTTATTGTAATTTTTAATTACTTTAAAGGAATAATAATCAAACCGATTGTAAATATTGTCTAATTCTTACATCGAAAATTTATATTTTGGACCGTAAGACCCAACATTACAAGGAACTTTTTTAAGGCATTCATCATATCCACAATGTCATTCAAATTGAAGGAAACAAGTTCCAGAATGGTCTCCATTGATCTCAGCAACGCCTTCGGCCAAGTCTGGCACAGAAGTCCCTCCTTTATAAAGACAACCAGGCACTAGGAGTCTGCTTCTGAAACTTAAAAGCAGCTATTTATCTAACAGCTACTGATGTGTAAAAACTGACGCCCACACAGTCTCCACCTTCTATTGAGGCGTGAAGTCTACATGGTTCAATCTTGGTGCCTTACCTTTCGTAGTAAACATAAATGGCTGTTCATTATAGTTAGAAGGTTGTTGGGGCATCAACCACTTATTTCTGCAGCATGTTTAAACATTGATAGTCGTAGAATTTTCTGTCGGGTTAACAGTGGCAACTAGATGTATGTTCTGCAAAAAAGGTGCTTATACTCTGCTTACCCATGATAATTCAGTGATTTTTGATGATTTCCAACTTATCTATTTAGCCATTGCGCTTTCTTTTACTCCGAAATGAAATCACACATTCACAGGGTCATAGATAATGCAAGAAAATAATTATGTCTACACCGGACTCAAAACTGAAAATGTTACTTTCTCAAATATGCTATACTGCAAACTGTTGCCATATATTAATGATGAGACTAACTGTAAAATACAAAGTATAAAGCTTCAAAGATATGTGTTGACATTAGAAATAAACTCCACGCTTCTTCCCACTTAACCAAATAGAATATCCAACTCTGGCCAAGAGTACGGAAATACTTCAGTTTGAGGTCGATTTATGAAATTGATAACAGATTATCCTTCACCCCATCTTTCGTATATAGTCCCCAATAATAGATGACACTATGACATCTATGACAGAATGCGTCCTACTTTCAGACAAATTAAAGTATCAGCTCAAATTTGAAATGATCTTCAAGAGACATGCGGCAATCACCAGATTTCGATCAATTCAAGTTTTATTTGAAGAAATACACTTTGGCCTTATGAGCAGGTTCCAATTTATTATTCACATACCATGACATATCTTCACATTAATTTGACGCCCAGTCACTCCTGGGTTAGCCAGAATTGCCAAGACTAAATTCACAATTAACAGAATTAATTAATTGCCTTGTAACATGTTTAAGTCTCAGGGAATTTACTATCTAGGTTTGGGGGTCCGTATTAGGCATCTTCCTAGGAATCCTTTCTGACCAGTTTGATGCATTTGAGGTAGTGAAGTGAAAGCAAATTTCATAGAGCATGTTACACATGATGAATTAAATGTGTGTGTGTGTGTGTGTGTGTGTGTATGTGTGTGTGTATGTATGTGTGTGTGTGTGTGTGTGGAGGGGAGGGGGCACCAAAAATCTCTTTTGAAGTCAAATTAATGGAATGGCTGATGCTCTTCAGAAAATTATATTAGTAAAAGTTTGTATACTTCAAGAAACCCTGTGCTGTTGAATGCACGGACAGAAAAGGAAATGTTAATAATATCCTCGCCATGCTGTAAATCCAGTGGTGACACATATTAAAAAAACTGCCATGTTTTGTTCTTTAAAAAATATCAGATAATGCTCGCTGGAAAATTACACACATATTTTAGCTACTACCTCTTCAGAATATCTAAGCCGAACTGAACTATAGACTGTAGCTATGCAGCTATGCAGCTATGTTGTTTCTCTGCTTCCAAGTTAACCTTCAAGACAAGTTAATATGAAATGCTGTGTTTCAGTTCACTTAACTGGATAATACCGGCACATGATGCCTCCTTTCTTGATAATATCTTTCATCCGGTTCTATGCGGTTTCACCAAACAACCATGGATATGCAGCTATGCTGTTGACCTAGTCCAACTTAATCATCAACACAAGTTGAATTTAAAGTCTGTGTTTTAATGGACTTTATTGGGGAATTTTGGCACGAGATGCCCACTTGCTCGATAAAAATCTTTCAGCAAGGGTATTCAATTTTCATTAGGGAAAGGCAGCTTAAAACTATTTGTTCAATGTTTCACAAGCATTGTTTAGGGTCAGGCCCTTTCAGTATGGCTGGCCAATTTACTAGAAGCACACACACACACACACACACACAGACAAATATATATATATATATATATATATATATATATATATATATATATATACAAATATATATATATACACATCCATATATATATATACATATACATATATATATATATATATATATATATATATATATATATATATATATATATATATATATATATATATATATATATATATATATATATATATATATATATATATACCCACGTAGGTTTGGTTTTTTTTACCCGGGGAAACAGCCAGAGGCACTTGTGGGACAATATGTGAAAATCATATTGCTTTGAAGAAGACATTGATAACGCATTTTGTACATTATAAAACACATAAACTATCATACACTTGAAGCAAGCTAGCTAGTAAAGTGTCTGCCACATTACATTGAACTCTATCTTTTCCCTTTCTTGGTCAAAATGCGACCGGGTCAATAGCTTTCCAAGGAAATCTGTTAAACTAAGGCATGCCTTCAGGAACAGTTTTGCACAAAAATCTCACCAAATATGTTTGCTAGTGACCAAAAAATTTGAGCCAGCACTTTTATGCAGACAACATTTTGCACGTGGGTGCTTTTGGGTGATTTGAGCGGGAAAGGGTTAAAGACCTATTTCCGGATGCAGTCAGCTGTCTTCTTCTGTGCAATACTCTCTAACGTGAAAAGCCTTTAAAGGTGGATTGCAGTGATTATTTACAAATTTTAGTTGATTTATAGAATAAGTGTGGACCTTTATCAGAAAATACAAACTTTTCTCCCACTGAATAAGTAGAAATTATGTTGTCTTAGATATGCAAATTAGGGGTTATTATGTCACCTCGACTATCTGGTATAGCTAATTCAATGACAGCTGATTGAAACTGACAAAAACTAGGAAACCTGACCACACGCACATATTCCACTTTTACTGTGAATAAATCAGAGTGTATAGATATACTCAAATTTACTAAACTATAATATTTCTCATTTAATAAGGATTGATAAGGAAAGTAAAACGCAGAAATCAATACACACAAGCTGACAGCGCCCGTGGTTCAGTATTTAATTACTGAATCAGGCGTTAACCTATATACTGCACTCGCAAAAATCAAGGAGGGTCATTAACAGGGCACATAAGTCATTATGATATGCCTGCCAATGTTGTGTATCTCAGCTTGGTACCCCAACAAGACTTCTGTACTATATATGGAGGGTAGCCCAGGTGAAATCACACATCAGAACACCTACTGGAAATATACAGTAGCTCTAACTAAATTGATGTTTGAGAAAAAAAGGTCGAATAATAATAATAATAATAATAATAATAATAATAATAATAATAATAATAACAACAACAACAACAATAATGATAATAATGATAATAATAATGATAATAATGATACTGATAATAATAATAATAATAATAATAATAATGATAACAACAACAACAATAATGATAATAATAATAACGATAATAATGATACTGATAATAATAATAATGATAATAATAATTATAATGATGATAATAATAATAACAATAATAATAATAATAATAACAATAATAATAATAATAATAATAATAATAATAATAATAATAATAATAATAATAATAATAATAATAATAATAATAATAATAATAATAACAATAACTATGCTGTTGCCCTTTAAGGTACCTGCTCTTACTTGGAGTACATATAAAAGAGTAGTACACAAATTGCCACCGTGTCTCTGTTTTTGGATACAAGCTCATTGATGTACATATTTTTAGTTTTGCCAATATGTGTAGTTTCTTTGCATGTAACAATAAATATTCTGAGATTTATTTGTAAAATATGAGGGGCATTATATTGAAAGGGTCTGATTTACACTTTGAGAAGGGATCACAAGAAAACTTTCCGCATAAAAAGCTTGAAATAAGTTTTAATGGAAAGACCATTATATAACTTCGGTTACTAGTTTTTTGTTTTCGTTAAAAGGAACGGTTTTTATGTTATTGAATTGTGAAGCATCTGCAATTAACACTAACATATATTTTTTCACTTTGGGGTAGTTTTTTGTTTTCGTTAAAAGGAACGGTTTTTATGTTATTGAATTGTGAAGCATCTGCAATTAACACTAACATATATTTTTTCACTTTGGCGCTCAAAAAGTAGCATTTAAATTGGAATAAGAAACAAAAATATGGTTACCCTAAGTTATACTCATGTCTTTACACAGCCGTTAATTTTACAAAGATTAATCCAGCCAGTTTTAAGTGAGGCTGTCTCAAAATCACCAAGTGTTACATAAGATGTTCTGACATATTGACTGTCAAAGATACCCAAGGACATTTGCTACCTTTATTTACTCACAAATCACATCTGCTCAGGCCATTACGATGGATGACTAAATGCTCATATCTTAAACTACGCCATAACTTTGACTTATAAACTTAAAAACAATATGGTGGTTCTAATCAGTCGCCTGTGAAAATAATCTGTTCACCTGTAAAAACACATCCAGTGAAGCTTTGGCTGTTAATATTTATCAAAACACCACCATTAGTGACCACATCTGACAACCAATTAAGTGATTGACTCTTTAAAGCACGGACATAGAAGTAAACATGTTCCAGTGAAACTTCTTAGCATGGATATAAATTAGTACTTCATCACCTCAAAAGTAGGAAATGCTCAATTTCACTGATTTGGAGGTCTCAGGTAAGTGCCGGCACCTAAAAAAGCGTCAGTTGCGTGTTCTTATACCGCCGAATACATCAATGTATTCTGTAGGAACTTTCAAGCAGTACCGTCGTAAAAATTCAGAAAAAAAGAGTGAATATTGTTGTTTCGAATACAAAAAGGTTATTATAGCATAGCTTCGTCAGAGCATCACTTGGCTGTCACTGCTGTAGCCTGAGTAAGAGAAGGTGTAAGTCATAAATTGTTGAAAAATTAGGTTACATGATGGATGTTGGAGAATTATTGCAAATAGAAAAAAATCCAAATACATGTATGGTTGCATTATCTTTCTGTCAATGTTTGCGTGGAAATTTGCGAAGACAATATTGAAGTCACGCGCATAAACAATTAATTGCAGTAAACGTGGTGAAATTTGTAGAAAAACAAACAGACAAACGAGAAAAAAAGCAAACAAAAAATCCCTGCTTGCTTATTAATCTCAAGCAATAGAATATTTACTCGTATATTATAAACTATAGATGTTAGGTGGTTATTATCATTGCATGTACCTGAAGGGAACATGCATTCATGTTTTGATTAATGAAACGGTCTGTCATACTGGACGCTTTTTCCATTCAGCAATAACATCATTTTCTTTGATATATGTATTTCATGTTTTAGCATTTTAGTTTTTTCCTGTCCAATTAAACGTTGAAATACAAATTAAAATGAGCAGCGGGTTTTTCGTATTACGTCTGAAACTTCCTGACTCAGGGGACATTACTACCATATCCACAGCATATTTTTGTCTTTGATTACTTATTGAGATAGATTTCTAAAAGGATGCACCCAGAACTGTTGGACAGTTTCATTTAAAATTTTACAACATGCTGGTGCTTAGTTCGACACTATGAAGTACATTAAAGGTGGTACCCGACCGCCTGTGTCGCAGCTCAAGCATATGACCATCTGGCTTCATAGATACCTGTTGACTCTGTAATTTTCAAAAATTCGTCGTGGTGTTACGTTTTGATGACGTATGGTGCTGCAGCTGGAGACTCATGTTAGAGCACGTGCCACATGCTATCAAACAAAGATACAAGCATTTATGGTCCTGTCGAAGAGTGCCACAGAAGCTGATAACTGTCCAGGACTAGAAGTCCACACCTATTTTGATTCACAAATGGGACCCATTATTTTTCAAATGCTAGGAAAGTGACAAGACAATAAAAGAATCTGTTTTACGCGTTTATAAAAAATAAAAAAATGTGAATCCCATGACCTTGCCAGAGATGCATGTCTACAGAATATCTGATCCGCCCAACTGCGATAACAATAATTGAGTTTCAATCTTCAAATGCCAATGTACAGGAATAGAAGCATCAGATCTGAATCAATTTGTCCCAGGCGTCTAGCAATCTTCAAGGCCGGTAATCTATTTGATGTCAGGGGGGATGTGACTGGTTTATCCACCTGACAGCATACAGACCACAGACCACGCTTCGTCCAAATAAAGTGAAACGGCAACTTTTTATGAACATATATACCAATTTTATTTGAGAGAGCTTGAACGCCTTTATGTGGAAAGAGTGGAACTATATTATTTTGGTGGTTATGTCAATGCTTATTTGATTTTGGGACTGTTATGTTCTTGAAAATAAAATTAATAGGAGATAAACCATGGATTTATGAAAAGCACATCAGCCGCTCCAAAATCAGAGTCAGTCCTTTTCAACAATGAGAAAGAAAGGTCTTGTGCAAAGTTATTACTTGAAGATTTATGTTGGCTAAACTGTCACAGATTCGAATAATATATTTTTTTATCTTGCCATAATAGTGATTTTCCTCTATTCCGTGGGCTTGATGGAATAGGGGAATGACATTGTGTTCATATGCTACTGGCGAAATCGACACGCACGTGCTGATATTCAGTCCGATAATAACTTTGCTATAAACTGCAAAGCTCGTTTTCTGCAACATTGGCATTGGTTTTAGGCTAATTGCCTTTTATGATTTGCCGTTCTTGACCTGTTTATAAAATGAATTGGCATGTTGAGTCTTTAGATTTTCCAAAACCAAACATCCTAAATTTGTATGTGGAACATAATAATGGTAATATCAAAGTACCAGTTTGGACACAGACAGTGACTGGATAAGAAATAAAGTGCATAAATCTATCTATCTATCTATCTATCTATCTATCTATCTATCTATCTATCTATCTATCTATCTATCTATCTATCTATCTGTCTGTCTGTCTGTCTGTCTGTCTGTCTGTCTGTCTGTCTGTCTGTCTGTCTGTCTTTCTGTCTATCTATCTATCCATCCGTCTGTCTGTCTGTCTGTTTGTCTGTATATGTAGTTCTGAAATACATGCAAACATACAATGAACCAGAAATGTAAAAGAAATTGACATTAAGCAGTACGCGGTCATAGGATTGTATTTATGTCTTCTTGTCAAGAACCACTTCCTTGTGGTCATTACCCTATTCCACAATCCAAACTCTTTATTCCCCAACAAGGGTTTGCACGCGACCCACCTTAATTATTTCCTAACAGTTCTGATACAGGTTTGTTATATTATAACTAGGGATTAGGTCTACTTGGATACATGATTGAACTTATTCCTTGTATACCTTGTGTTATATGTATCTGATTTTTTGTGTAATATATTGTAATTGATTTACTTTGGTATGGTATTGGTTTATGTTTTTAATCTATTGGATGGCGGCACAAGGCATTGCCTTCATACCATCCCTCATCAATTTTATTCAATGTACGTTTCTTTTTCTGTAACTGTGATGAAAATAAACAATTACTCACATACTTACTCATGACAGAACGACCCCTTCGTTATGGCAGGCATCTACAATTAACACACATAAATAAATATTAGGCAGCTACTGAAGTGTTTACACATAAACAAGTGAGCGGCGCCAAAGGTTGCTGGTTCGAGACTTGGCAGTTCGTTGGTCACAAAAGTAGTTTGCATGAACATTTTGTCCTGTGAATCCGCCTTCCATATGCTCTGTTTTGGTGATGTATTTGTTTGTCCTTAAGGCTGCAATATTAAATCTAATTCCGAACCTGCCATGACATATCTATCGTGATCAAAACAATAACATGATAGTCTGTTTCTTCCAAATCCCTTATTATGTGCCCAGTGATACTTTTTATGACTCTTTATGTGGTTTCGTGTGCCATAACAGCTTCATAAAGCCATGGGCTGATGACCATAACCTGGCTGCTCTGCTGATAGACAGAGCACTGGGACTCATTCCCTATAGAATAGCTAATATATGCTATGACCATTCCCTGGCTGCTTTACTGGTAAGCAGAGCACTGGGACTCATTCCGTATAGAATAGCTAATATATGCTATCTTTTTCACTTTATAAAACCATGGGGTGATGAAAATAGCCTGTCCTATAATTTAACTGATAATAAATTTATTAAGCGTGAAAATGAAAAAAATGCAGTAAACAAGATGAAAAATGTGGCGTCCCTTAGGGATCAGTGTCAGGTGCACTTTTATTTCTGCTTTATATAAATGGTTTGGCAAATGTGTCTAGAAAACGTTTTTCCATTTTTTTTGTGCTGATGATACTTGTATTTATGGCTTTTTGTCCAAAACCACTTCCTAGTAGTCATTACCCTATTCCGCAGTCTGAACTCTTTACTTTCCATAAGCTAACCTGTCCCTGTCTAACTTATACACATAGAAGTACTATTGTCCATATTGCACATGTTCCTCTGTAAAATTTTGACATAGGCTGTATTAGCCCAAATAAATTAAAGGGTCTTCACGGGTAACTACTCAACATGTTTCGGAGCCATTTACCCGTACAAGTCTCTCTGAGTAGCGGCTCCTTGTCTAGGCGAAATATTCAGCAAAGACAACCCACATAATAATGAATAAATATCAACGTGGCAATTGATGAATTAGCTAAATACGTGAAGTTTTGCTTACAAATGCAGAGCTTCATATGAAAGAAGAATACCTGTCAAACAAACCATAATTACCAGATTTGCATAGTACAGGTTCAGAAAAGAACAATTTGACTTACCTTTGAACAAATATGTACCCTTTTTAGCTGGACAGCTTGTCCTAGTTAAACCATCCGCCAATGTTTAACTGAAGTAGGAACAAGCTGGGGCATTATATTCAGTCCCCTTGATTGTAAAATAAACAGTTGCAGCTAGACCACCTGTATAAGCCAAGGGAAATCCTAACAAGGACTGCAACAATGTACATCCTGCACCAGAAATGAAAAACAAACTCCATGATGACACCTACTCCATAGACAATTAATCTCTATTTCACTGCCAGCCTTGAGATAGTGTGTCAACGTAATGTGTCAGGTTTGTAACATTTGAGAAAATAGTGTCAATTTTTAGTAATATTTTATTATTGAGTACATGTGCATTTAGGCATATCAGAAAAGAATGAAAGTCATTAGCATTTATGCCAAAAACATGCTATCAAAACAATTTTTCGTAACAGGATCTTAAGTACAATTAGGCAAACATGTAACTGACGTAGGCCGCTTCTTTCTACCTGTAGCCCCTGGGGGTTTACCTAATAGAAAACATGTAAGCCTAATATGTCTGAAAGTGTCTGAAAGTGAATATGAAAACAGAAAGATGCCAAAAGATAAAGTTAAGTAGCAAAACAGACAAATCTAAAAACTGTAAAGTATTATGGCCAAACTTTCTAATTATCTTTGGATACTAACAGTAGAATTATAGGGCAAGTCGAAAAAGAATGAACGTCATTTGTATTTATGTCAAGAGAATGCAATGAAAATGTTAACCAGATATCAAATACAATTAGGCAAGCTTGTAACTGTCTTAGGCCGCTTCTTGCTACCTGTAGCCCCTGGGGGTTTACCTAACAGAAAACTATCTAGGCTAAAATGTCTAAAAGGTGAACATTTAAACAGAATTATGTCAAAGGATAAAATTAAGTAGCAACACAGGCAAGTCTAAAATGTATCAAATAATTGAAGCCAAACATTCTAACCATCTCGGGATATTTGCAGCAAAATGTGTAGAAATATTTGATCAAAAGTACACATATGAATCCTCTTGACTCAAGTTTATTGTAAATAAACTTGGTTCTAGATGCAAAATCCTGAAGTATAGAACAAATACGACAAAACCTTAAAATCTGTCACAAAAATGTATTATATCCAATAGTACCCGAAATATTACTGTCCGGGAAAGGACAACTAACTACTTCAAAGTTAAACTCACCTATTTTGTGAAAGACTTTAATACAAAACCTGTCATTAGAGACCTGAATATCCAAGTCCAAAAACACATCTCTGAAACCATCTGAATTGTAACCCTCCAAAGGGATATCTTTTGGGTAAATTTCTTTAGCAATTTCACTGAAATTTTGTACATTTACACAAGCAATGTCATCAATATATCTTGCGTTTTTTGATAATTTTGTGGACATTTGGAAGTCCTTTTTCATCAGTTTATCCATATACTTAAATTCAAGCCAGGTTAAATACAAATCTGCCAGAAAAGGGGAGCAGTTGCTACCCATTGGGATGCCTTTTATTTGTTGATAAACCAACGGTCCGCATTGAACAAAAGTATTATCCAAAAGAAATTTAATAGCATCTATCAAAGTTTCAACAGTGTAAGATTTAACGTTACTTTTTGAATGTGTATTGTGTGACCAATATGCTTTCTTTGCATATGAATTGATATTAATGTATGGTTAACCATTATGTTAAAACTTTTTGCTTATTAATCCTGAAAGAGACTTTTTGACTTCAACTATGGGTAGATTTGTGTAAGGTGTAGAAAAATCAAAATATTTGATGTTTTTGCTTTTACATCTCTTATTTTAGATACAAACTCGGAAGAATTGCTAATACTCCCAAAACAATTTATTTGACAGTTTCTAGAAATTGCATTACAGTATTTACGAAAGTGATTCTTAATTGCAGTCAAACACAATTGTCCTTCTTTTGATATTTGTTTTGTTGTACATTTTGCAGCACCGGCTATGAATCCAGATTCAAAAGGCTTTTGTTGTATGCAATTTGGATATCCAATAAAAAAGTGGAACAGAGGAGTCCTCTTCAGAAATTTTGATATTAAAATTCCTTTTCATCTCATCTTTATGTGTATCTATCAAATTATCAATGGATTGTTGTGTAATTTATACACGTCATTTCCTCTTATGTGTGAAATACTGTTAATACCAAGTTCTTTTTTCAAAACATCCAGATAATATTTTTTGCAGATGATCCCAAAATTGTTCCCTGCCTTATCTATGTTAGTGACTAAAAATCTTTCTTGTAGTTCTTTGACTGCTTTTGAAATTTCAGGTTGTTTTACATTAACCGTATTGAAATTCTTAATGTGGGATTCGTAACGATTAATTCTATTTCTAAATACTCATTTCAAGTTTGATAACCATCCTTCAAATTTCTGAAACTCAGTTTTTTCTTTATTGACCCATTTCATACAGTAGGAATAAAATGGATCACATGTATCCTGAAAAATACTGTCAATGTTCAACTTGGGACATATCCGAAATTTTGTACCTTTTTTTCATAATTTTGACTGACAGGAAATTGAAAAGAATGCTCTGTTATATGACTCTAGAACTGCATCATATATGATAATTGTTTAAAACAAGTAAATTATCCTTGAATATTTCTGTAGCAAATTATGTGCTGTTTCATACCAGACGCAAAAGTGTTCTATGCAGTAATATTATTCTGTCTGTTAATGGTAAGAAACTGACAAATTTTATTCATGCAAAACTTTTGAGTATGTTCGTTGATTCCACACTAAACTGGAAACAGCATATAGTTTACACTCAGTGCTAAATTAGCTAAATCTTTTGATATGATAATGACAGTGACCTTTTTTTTTAAAAAAAAAAGACCCTTTGAATTTCTTTTATACATTGTTGTAGCCATACCTGTCTTAATGTGACATGCATGGGGCAGCACATATGATCTACGCTTGAAAAGCTGAATCTGTGACAAAGGAGAATAGTAATTCGTTGTTATATGGAGTTTGAAGTAAATTGGAATAAAAATATATTTAAATTGAATCGTTTGATTACCTTTCATCACAAGATAAATTTATGGACGCATTATCTAAAACCCTACATATACTGTCATTGCAGCAAATTAATCTTTTTTTTTCAAACAGGAATGTCGTTGCATAACTGTATGAACGGAAAGTGTCCTGAAAAATGTTTCAAATTATTTATGGACATCAATGACATCGATGGCGTTTTCATTAGACAAGATAGAGATCTTGATGTCATTCGAATTCGTACTACTGTCATGTAATTTTATTCTGAATACATGGTATACAAGTCTGGAATAAGACCCCCACCTCTCATTAAACAACAAGTTATATTCCATTCAATAAGCAGTTTAAGGTGTATGTTGTTGATAAGTAATTAAATTTTGAATGTGATGTGTGATCTTGTTCTCTGAATGCATTATATATATATATATATATATATATATATATATATATATATATATATATATATATATATATATATATATATATTTATATATACATATATATACGTATATTTATATATACATATATATATGTATATATATATATATATATATATATATATATATATATATATATATATATATATATATATATATATATGATGCGTTCAGAGAACAAAATACGAATCGATAAGTGAGTCCTATTTTGCACATATTGTATATGTTGTGTCATCAATTTATGGCCAGAGACCATTATCACAGGCTTAGATAACACAAATATATATAGCTTACCTGAGTAGTAAATGGGTTTATCAGTATTTGTCTCACAGGTAGGATCTATAAACAGTTTAGGCTTCTCTCACCCTGCAAATGTCATTTTCTTTTGTTACTGAAAACTGGCCTGTATATTTTGATTGGCGAGTAAACAATAAACGATGGTGAGCTGATCAGCTCTGGCCCATCACACTATTTATAGCGTTAATGTTTAATATATTTTCAGGTCATAAATAAATAAATAGATAGATAGATAGATAGATAAATAGATAGATAGATAGATAGATAAATAAATAAAAAATAAATAAATAAATAAATAAATAAATAAATAAATAAATAAATAAATAAATAAATAAATAAATAAATAAATAAATAAATAAATAAATAAATTAATAAATAAATGAATAAATGAATAAATAAATAAAAGTAAGTAAGTAAGTAAGTAAGTAAGTCAGTAAGTAAGAAGGAAGACAGAATAAAACATGTTGCTATCTAGACGCGTTTATGAAGTGCTTATAGAGCAAGTAGGAGCTATTCGGCTCTATGTTGTCCAAAATTTCATCTTAGTTTTGCCAAGTCTGTGCTAGCTGCCAATTAGCATACACATTTGTAACACCCTTGCAATATGGTTCTTTTCAAAGGGAGATACTTCCATTTAATAAACTAAATGTGTTCTATATCACACAAAACTAGATCTCTCTTCCAAAATAATTAGTTCCATACAAGTACAATCGCCACTCCAGACTGTAGCACAGTGTAATTATGCATTATCGAAAGAGAACACTATGCATTGGCATACCGAGGGGCACTTTGCAAAAATACATATTTCGCATGCAGCCGATTTGTTTTGGTATGCAGAGTCTGTCCATCAGATGCACATTTACCCTACCTGCACTCCTCGTTTTCATAACGTCAATTAAAAAAATGTACAAGTTTTTAAAAACCAATTTGGATCAGTTATAAAAGCGTCATTTTCATGTTTTCGGCTTCATCAGTTTTCTGTATATGAAAAATTGTAGATATGTATTTTTAGACATATAAATCATCTCACAACTAGATACCCGGCGGACGGGCCTTGAATGGACAGAAGGACATGTGGGCTGCAGATCTGTGAACAGGGTGATGACGAAAGCGCAGAGCATAGCGGGGTGTCATCACGCTCTTGCCAGATGGGCCGCAACCATTCCATTACTACTTCAACACGCCCCTTAGTAGAAGAGCTGCTAACACAAATATAGGACCCTAGAGAGAAAGAGGGACAACCTGTAGGTTGCGCGGGGACTAACTATTTTGCACTTTCTCCTGTTTGCAAACGAACTAATTTTGTCCTTTATACATTTAACTTTAATGTTAAGCACGGTTACAGAGTGCTTTAAGTATGCTGCTGCACATCTGCTGCATAATACACCTACCTACAATGCTGATAAACACTGTCGTGGTACATCATGGTAGTTAAACGGGACTAGCTTTGGCAGGAAAAGTATATGTGCCGTAGAGTGTACGGATGAGGAATAAAATCACAGAAATTTGCACACAACGGACCTCTAATCGATGCTCAACCTAATGCTGCATAAATTTATTCTTTCCTTTGCGTGTTCTATGGGGAGGTTCGTTCAGCGCAAAGGTTAAAGAATAATAACGCATTTCTTACACAAGCAAAATGACAATATTGTACAAGAAGAATACAGGAATTTCACGTGAAGCATCATTAGTGTCACTTAAAATGCATATATACCTCTGAATAGGAGATCAAGAGACATTTGAACACGGCTCCTTGCAAAACGTATATGCTGCAATGGTTAGGGAGAAAATGGTTTATATTTTCCATCAAGTGGATTGACACAACACAAATAAATGACACCCCAACAGTAAGATCCTAGCTGATGTCAGTGTCCTTTTCTCAAAGTTCATTGCATGCATATGCTGTAGACCTTCCGCAGTTTTCTGTTTTATCACAGAGAAAATGTAGAAATGTATGCGTTTGTTGACACTCTAACGCTATTAGTCTCATTGTGGAGTTTGTAATTAATAGAGGAATGACTATTCAGGCACCATGTTTTTGATGGCTATCCATTAATTTCCTTTGTGTTGGCTAATTGAATTGAAACAATTTAACAATTTTGGCATAACACATCGCCGTCCATACGTTTTGCTACATGTAGTGGTTATAATGTATATTTTATTTTTATCCATATGTGCATACAGGCTATCCAACATCCCCCCCACACACACACGCACACAGACACACACACAAGAGAAAATATGAGGTGTCTTTGCGTACAGTCAAATGAGCTGAGCGACCAAAGGGGCACATCCCTCCGAAGGTCAGAAAAGTTTTAAATTTTTACTTCTGTTGAAAACCTGATCACTGTTGCGTGTCTGTAAACACTCAAAATTTGTCAGTATTATCCAAAGCCAACAGACTAACAAACAAATATGTGTTCACTGCATTCATACTTGGTGCAATCATTCTATTCTAACTATTCATGCCAAGCTGAGAACAAAGCAAAAAACCCAAACCCAAAAAATAACGAAGGAAAAAGAAAACAAACAGACAATAACAAAAAATAAATAAATAAACAAATAAAAAACGAAAACGAAAACAAACAGACCAAAAAAAAAAATGTTCTCCACGACCGCTAGGCCAAACACTCTAAAATTGTGTAGGGATTCTTCCCGGAATCCTTGTTTTGTTTTGTTTAAAAGGTGCGGCTGTGAATTGTTTCAATCGCATAGGAACTTTTGTGTATTTTGTTATGCTTCACATCTTTTCCAAAGGCATCGATCAGGTTGCTATGAAATGTGATGGAGGTGTAACTAGTGGAAGGGTGGAAAAAATGTGTATAATAGGCGGTAAAGTCTTTCATAACGTGTAATTTTTAAATTCTGCAATTTTTCCGTAAGACATACATTCTGATTGAGCACAATGCACGTCAATATAACTTTACAATGGGTTGTTCACAATTTTGACTTTTCAAAAACTGTAAGCCAGATTCACTTATTGCCTGGTGGACATGCACTTTATACTTGATTCGGCTCCTTTTTTTATAATTTGTATACTTTTTGGGTTCATTTTTATTAAAATTCTTAAAAATCTTCTCCAACACGGCCAATTACGCTAAGAGAGTATAGAGTGATTTCTTGGATCCCCTGGATCATAATTTGTTCAACAGGTCGTGCTGCATTGTTATTATTTTTAATCAACTTCTCGAAAATGTCACTGAATTTTCTGATACATGGTGAAGTAGAACCATGATGAAAGGTTGTACACTAGGTGCTGATACCAGGAATCCCGTTTATTAAACGGATGTTTCAAATTGGGTAGATGTTTGGTAATGCACGCATTCTCATTAACTACAATGTACGCCAGCGGGCATCGCAAAAGTAATGTATATTTCAGCTTATTTGAGTATCGTGGGCGATATTCACTTACAAATTGGTAGGACTATAGCTTGAGTGGGCCTCTACAAAGTTTGTTTTTATAGTAGCGCCCCACTTATTCTTTTAAAATTTTTATGCGGTTGTTAATTTTTGGGTAGAACTTATAATCTTCTCCAAAACTCCAGTTCATTTGGTTTTAAATTGCATAGATAACTTCTGGCAACCATTGGACTTGAATATATTTATTGGCGGTATTGTGATAGTGTGTGTGGGTGGGTGTTTTCATTTGGTCGTTTTAACGAATATTTTTCTTTTTTCCTTTCCAAAACCATATCCAGGTATTTTCTTCACACTTAGTAGAAATGTCCATGTAGTTTTTCTCTCCAATTTTTTTTCTGTATAAGGCTGTGCTGTCATCTTCTGATTCGATCTAATTATCCAAATTAGGACAAATCGGCAGGGGATGTATGCACATATAAGCTTTGCTACTGTACTGGAGGGCTTGCAACAAATATGACATGTTCGCGCACGGCTCCAGAATGTGCGATATTACGCCAACGGTTATTCTAAAACCAGACCAGCAAATTACCTATGGGTATCTGTTGGTGTTGTTAACTTGAGCCTATTAGTATCATTCAGCAGTGGTTGGACATAGGGCCATGGATACTGTTCCAAAATATAAGACGTACCTATGGGGCTCCTTTGATGTTTATTTTGACCCTCAGTGATTATGGAAGTTGTAACTGACGTGTCGGCATTAATCTTGGTTATATTGGATTCTCCCACTTCTTAATTGAAAATACAGGTGAACTGTGAGAGTGGAGACCGATGTAAATGACCTTAACAAAGCTAGAGCACAAAGGTCTACTTCATTTTGTGCTTGCAAGGTCAGCACGGCACATTATTGTCCCATTCATCTTGTTTAATATATAGTCAGGGACGTACTACATTTCGCTGGCCAAACGTGCCACCTTTTTACAGAGGCACACTTCCTCCCACTACATGTCTATGAGGCGGAATCTATAATTTCAGTGGACAATATTAGCATCCAATAATATTTTATAGTCCTTCTTTAAATATATTTCCAGTTGTTCGATTTGCCATTGGTGATTTGGAATAATCTATCTATGAACACAAAGACTAAATTGTTTGGCTGAGAATTATTTCAAAGTAGATGTCTGTTGCAGCCCTGTGTTTCAGAGAAATGGATCATCTCATTTCTAAATATTGTTGGGTGTAAAAGAGGCTACCGTTGTACTCTTATTTAATCCTGCTGTATGGTGAGATCAAAATTTTATAACTAATTTTCGATGGTACTTGCTGTTAAAAATAAGCATATCCTTTCGTGGAATAAGGTCTATACAAACCAGACACATTCTCAGCTTACCTGATATATATAAACACTTACAGACAAAAAGCTTGTGGAAAATGTGACATGGTCTCAGTTTGAAGCTGAGGTAATGCACGATAAAATATAGATGGCGTAAGAAGATCAGCAAAGTATTCTGCAGGGAGGAACCTCTCTGTGTCTCAATTTGGTTGCTGAACATTTTTTCCTCTGAAAAAGTATCTACATTTGCAAGGAAAACGGTCATATTAGACAAACATCTACAGGAACTGGTATGAATGGCATGTGCGAGACAAGACTATCCAGGTGGTTCCAAATAAATATGTTGGGACATATTTGACGATTTTTACACTCGCGTGATATAAGCAAAAGAAATTGATTGAAGCAGCTTTCAAAAAGCTGTACACATTGATGGTCACGCTAGTCATGCTTTGAAAAGAAGCACAAAGCTTTTGTTTAGAGAGCCAGCAGTGGCACTGATGTTTTTACGATCAGTATCCACGTGTGATCAATATTCAGTCTACAATATTTCAACCAGTATGCTTCTTACGGACACTGTAAAGATCATGAAGACGTGGCAGCAGCCTTACTTCAGGTTGATAGTGTAATCTTTCAACGTTGCTGACCGACTTGACCCTTGGGATTCCTGCTGGGAATGAGTGTCCTGACCTTTGTTTGTTAGTGTGGGAGCGTTGCGTACACGTTTCCTATCAGTGGTTACTGCATTTACTGTAAATTGGGCACGTATACGAATAAACGCATCGCTGCCCTGAAATCTTTTGCTATAAAACCCCAAACACGAATAGCTTCCTTTCAGTCACTGAGATCACACTGCGAAGTAAACCTGCTTCATGGATTTTTTTAACATATGAAGGACACGGATATAGACTGCATTCTTGATTAGTGGACAGAAAGGTGATGAGGCTGTTAGTAGTTGTAAAACGTGTCATGTGGTATAATGTTTCTAACCGTTTGGATTTCAGATAAATTAACGTTGTATGTCTTGCTATGTGTTGATAAATAAAATGAATATGCCAGTTAGGCTGCAGTATTTGATATGCTGTCGCGACAGATTAAAGTTGCAAAACCCACTTTTGGCACATTAGAGGGTTAAATCCAAAGTGTCAGCATGCCAGGAAGTGGTTGAGTGGTCACTGCTCTTGCTTTAATTTTGATTGGTCAAGATATACTTACCTGATGGGTTTAGTTAATAAAAGATCACAGTGGGGATAGGATTTAGCCTTGTAGAAGCCTGTCACAAATAAAAAGGACTGGGTGCTGTAGATCAGGGTCAGACATCAGAATTAGTTTGTCCTGTACACATAGATACCTGGGTGTACATAAAATTTATGGTGGAGCATTGCCTGCAACCTGGCGTTTAATAATGTAGGTATTGACTTGTTTAGAGCTTTTATGTGCACCAGCATTCTGTAATTGGTGTGCCTGGTTAAGGTTCACCACTGGATAATGTAAGCTTCCAGAAAAGCCACTTTTGATCTCTTGTGATCTGTAATACATTTAACATTTTTGAATCTCGGTATGAATCACCAGTTAAATAATATGGGCTTATAAATAAGCCATTTTTAGCACTTGTACACCTAATCATATATTGTCTTCATTTAATCTTATGCAATTCACCAATTGAATAATATAGGCTCTCAAGTCGCCATTTCTGACACAAGGAGACCAGTACAAGTATATATTCCAGACATGTAATTAACTCTCCAATGTGGCATTGTGTGTAGTATATTTGTAATAATTTATAGTTTTTAGACTTGTCTGTTTTGCTACTTAACTTTATCTTTGGCATCATTCTGTTTTAATGTTCACCTTTCAGATATTTGAGGCTAGCTTGTTTTCTGTTAGGTCAAACCCCCAGGGGCTATAGGTAGCAAGCAGCTACTGACGACAGTTACAAGCTTGCTTAATTGTACTCAAAATTCTGTTAAGAAAAAATGTTTTGATAACATGTTTTTTGACATAAATGCTAATGATTTTCATTCTTTTCTGACATGCCTAAATGCACATTTACTCAAAATTGACAGTATTTTCTCAAATGTCACAAACCTGTCACATTAAGTTGATACATTGACTCAGAGTTGGCAGTTAAATAGAGCTTAATTGTTTGGGGGGTAGGTGTCATCACAGAGTTTGTTTTACATTTCTGGTGCAGGATGTCCATTGTTGCAGTCCTTGTTGGGATTTCCCTTGGTTTGTACAGGTGGTCTAGTTGCAACTGTTTATTTTACTATCACTGGGACTGAATATAAGGCCCTAGAATGTTTCCACTTTAGTTACACACTGGCGGGTGGTTTACCTAGGATAAAGTGTCCAGCCAGAAAGGGTACGTATGGGTTCAGGGATAAGTCAAATTGTTCTTATCTGAACCTGTACTATACAAATTTAGTAATTATGGTTTGTTTGACAGGGGTTCTTCTTTCATAATGAAGCTCTGCATTAATAAGCAAAACTTCACGTATTTAGCTAATTCATCATTTGCCACGTTCTTATTTATTCTTTATTATGTGGGTTGTCTTTGCTGAATATTTAGCTTAGACAAGGAGCCGCTACTCAGAGGGACATGTACGGGTAAAAGGCTCCGAAACATGTTGAGTAGTTACCCGCTGCAGACCCTTTAATTTATTTGGGCTGATACAGCCTATGTCAAAATTTTACAGAGGAACGTGTGCAATATAGACAATAGTAATTCCATATGTATACGGGTTAGACAGGGACAGGTTAGCTGATGGAGAGTAAAGAGTTCGAACTGCGGAATAGGATATTGACTACTAGGAAGTGGTTCTGGGCAAAAAGACACAAATACAATTATATATGTGGAAATAAACAAGGTATAATCATGAATACTACAGTACGTCCATATATGTTCATAAGATCACGAGTAGTCTTCATCATTTCTACTTTCTGAATTGAAAGTCAAATTTAAAATACCCTGATCAGTTAGATATGCAAATGCTTAACCAAAAGAAGGTAACACTACTTGTTAGCTACAGTCAACTTTATTCCTCAGTTTGATAGTCTGTTTGACTGGTTTTGCCATTGATTTTGATTTGTGCATGTCACCAGTGCTTAATATATGAAGTTTTAACATATTGCGACTGAGTTCTTGTTAGCAGCAAAAGTGAATTTCGTGAGCCTAGCATTTGCAATGACTTATGCATCCCTTAGTCAACTTCTGTTAGGTTGTTATTGAAATCTAAATAAATTTGTCAATTGCGCTAATGAATGGGCATACCCATATCATGGCCTCAAGATTTACCAGCTACATCCGACTTCTTGTTAGGCTGTCTGACACTATTTGCTGTTGATTAAAATTCCAGAATATAACATAATGGTCTATATGTGAAGTTATTTTATCCCATGACAAGGTGTTTATTAAAAGCAAATGTTGTGTGCCTATTGGTAAAACTCAGTATTACAATTGTACTTCATACTTCATGCCTGCTTATGTCAATTAACATATTATTACAAGGTTTACATCCTCAGGTGCAATATCATTATCCCGTTGCATATTAAGTCGGGTCATCTTCCCAAACATTGGTGTGGTTAACTTGTGTCCAGCGTCATGTAATCTTAATAAATCAACTTAATAGCACATTACCAAGCTGTAATACATGTGTTCCTAATTGGTTAAGAACATAACATGAGGCATTACCATGGTCCGTGTCAATGCAATCAATTGAGATGATTGAAATTGAGGTGCAAAGGTTTAATCTCATCGTCTTTAAAACTTCAGTATTGCGCATTTTAAAAAAATTCGCTCTCGTGCATTTTTTTGGACTGCATGATTTTTCTATATACATGTCTGGTCCAGTATTAAAATTCTTTGTCTTAGTTATACGCTGCCAATACGGTTATCGCCTTCAGTAATGCATTGACATAAACACACACATGGTGTATCATGTCTATCCAAGCTGCAATATGATGGGTGGTATTGGTTCTTTGCCTTTTTTCCACACTCATTTGTAATGTAAACATAATTATCACTTGCTGTTGAAACTGGTTATTCTGTGGCTACAGATCTATGAGAGTGTACCACTACAAGAATGCCACGGGACTCGCACCCAATTAAGCACAGACCTCAATTTTAAACATTCGTTACTTGGTATATTCATTGTTAATAAAAATAAAAAAAACAAAAAAACTGGCACCTTAACTCACAGGTTAACTCCCAATGTCCATTTTACTTTCAGGTGATTGGCGGCAGAGGTCAGCGACGCAGGCCATGGGAAGTCTGCAAAGCGGTCGGCCACTTGGCACCCAGGCAATGGACGGGGTCATGGACTGTCTGGCCATGTTACTGGCCTCGCCCAATTATAAAAATCCCAATTCTTGAGAGCGTACGATTATTTAAACTATTCACCAGATTTTAAGTGTATATACATATTCACTGATTTTATAATGTATGTATACCATTTCATCTCAATATAACCTTTATTTCCTCAAACTTTGGGGTTCAATAAACAGCATGTATATATACATATATATATATATATATATATATATATATATATGGGTCCCTTTAATGTCTTTCTGAAATTGTATGTCCTGATAGGGCCTTGTGTCTGTGACATGTATGCAGTCTACTGATTAATTGTTACAACGGCATAAATACTTATCAGCATAACGTTTGTTTAGCACTATCCATATTAGAAAATCCAGGTTTTGTTCTATTAATGTAATCAACATTATTTTTGGGATGTTTTACAATTCAGTTGCCAATATATTCGAAACAGCATGTTCCTGTGGGACCATGTTGTTGTAAACCTTCGTGTTCTTCCAATTCACTACTAGATTTCTGGGATAGTGGGTACACATCAATTCCAAATTAACATGTTGTATTTAGCATTAGGGCTTATTAAATGCATACTTTAATAGCAAAATCCTCCCATATAGTGCTGTCACATTTTTTTTTGCTTGAAATGCTGTGTTTTGCAGTTTTTTTTTTTTTTTTTGCTGTTGTTGTATTCCCGCATATCATTTTATTATTCTGTGTTATGTCTGCGCGTTACATTTATTTCTTTTTTTATATATCTGTAAGTAGGGTCCACCATCCTTTCATACTTGTTCAAGTGTAACTCCACGTACATGCAGCCCTCATAGTTTATGACACTGAAACCCATACTTAGGCTTCCTGGTGGACATGTCTTAAATGTTTGGCTCCATGGGTATCGTAACAGTTTGCTCACTCCCCCCCCCCCTCCCCCCGAAATGTTTACATGCCCACATGCCAAACATTCCTTTCTTTGTCCGTTATAAATGTTCATAAGTCTTGGTGAGCACAGAAGAAGCAGTGGCCCTTGCACTTAAAGTCTACTCTCTTGCTAGTCTGCCTCCAATCTGATTTTATTGTTGACTGTTTGATAACTTCTTCCATTTGTTAAATTAGCCTTTTGCGGGCACACCTTGTACTGACACATTTTCTCTGTCTATGACACATCCTTTCCATTTTAGACATGGTTTTATGTCTTGTTATAAATGTTCACCCAAATTCATGTCCTCCTACCACATCATCTGGTAATCAGCTTTAAAAATTTATCATAGTCACCTTCGTAGCATATATATTGCCAGTAAAATTGACAAATTTTCATCTTTCGGCTCAGTTTGAATATCTTGAAATAATAACTCTCTCTGAACATGGCTTGATCATAGCTGTCCCAAGCAGTTTCTGCGCATTGACAAGTCCCATGCCCCCTTCTGGAGAAACCACCTTACAGGTAGAGGTGATGTGGCTATGACTTTCTTCATCCTTAATTCATCTATTCTGTGCCTTAGATGCTTTGATCGAGAAAGCGACGACAGCAAATGTATCTGGATAGAGACATCCACATTGCCAAAAAAGTATAAACTGATATTGACTATCACCAGCATGTCGAGCCTGCTGAAGTGTGGAATGTCTTTCTTCACTCTTTCAAAATTTCCGTCGCGACAGCTATTGAATTGAATCCACTTTAACATTTACTGGTGACTTTAATGGGAAGTGGGAGGCACGTCGATCATTCATTTGGACAGCGGGAAATTGATTTTCCTCTAGTTAACCTAGTATCCCTAAAATAACTTCTTTCATTGTATCAAGAAACACACAAGAACTAATTAACATCGATTTCTACTTGTCTTGTATTGCCAGAGAGTAATATTCTTGCCCCACATTACGAAAAACGGGGAAATCAAGTTATGCATCTACATGAATTATATGCAGCTTACAAAACAATTATACACAAGCAAAGGAGGCAACTCAAATTATACATAAGGGCTGCACAAAGTGTAAAAAAAATGTAAAACTGTATAAAATTGTGCTTGAAAAGTGATAGCCCGGTTATTGTCATCGTCAATTTCACGTCTCTTTTCAGCATTTATGTGCTTCAGTCACGTTGATTATACAGTGTACAGTACGGCGTGCTTGTATGGAAAAGGACTATATATAAATGCTTGCCACCTTTTCTCCAATCCTCTTGCTTGAAAAATAAACAGATTGAAACTATTTCATAAAGGAACATATGTAAATACAAGCTACAATGTCATAGGGGCTTATAACGTTGCAACTGGATTTTTTTTTCTTGTAAGAACATGTCATATGCATGTGTTACTTCCTGTTTTAAAGAATAAAAAGTTAAGTGTTGCATACCAACACGCTCCACGTTTTTTCCCATGGACTACTACCTTAAGATTTAACTTGTAAGTAATGCAAAATTAAAATTTGTTATTATGTAAGTGGAGGATCAATGAATTTAAGTACACATATTTTGTAAACATTCAAAACACAAAAATACTATCTGTGGCCTGCGTGCATGGCGCAAGCTTCCCCCTTCCTTTTTTGCTCACATTGCCTGGCCACTTACATAAGTTAACATAGCTTGACATGAACTTTCTTGACTAAAAGAACGCTAATATTTTAAGAATCAAAGAGTTCCCATACATATTATATCTTTCAGTTATATAATCTTCGCTCATTGGGTTGGAATTAAGCCAGAGCTTATCGAATATATGCACATCTAATTGACCATCACAGCATGATATTGTACATGTAGACTTTCATTTTTAAAATAAGGGAGTTGAGTATGATCATCAACGCAGAAAATAACATAGAAAATGGGAACTACAGCATGGATAGCGCATGGCTACCATTTGTTGCCACAGTCTTGGAATACTGCTTTTCTAACTTTACATTACATCTAGCATTGGCAGAGTTATATATGACTAAGACTTGCGTCCTTGCACACTACCTGAATAATCCTCGTGTTGTAACGATGGAAAAAGATGACAGATTTAAATGTTCAGTGAGAGTAATTACAAAGCCATTTGCAAAAGTTTGTGGCAGTACCCATGAAATAAAGTGTGTAAAAGGTGTTATTGGTTGGTGTATTGTAGCCCCCAGACCATTCGTTATACATCTACATATCATATATGCTGACGACACCATCTTGTTATATGATGGTGATAAGGATCAAGCTCAACCTTGGAAATCCCCATTTTGTCTAGACAACATAAATTTCTTATCGTTCCACAACCAGATTTACATTGAACAAGCTTCTCGAAGCCTCACCATTTGCTTTACTTACGACTCTTCATTATGGCCCTTGTCGAGATATGTATACCATGGTGCATTCACAATTTACACTGTGTATATTGTCAACAGATGTTTACGCACTGTAAACATGTCCAAAGGAATCTTACATATGATGATTATCTTTTGTCATTGTGTTGGATTATTTGTAAATCAGTGCATGGAGTTTTCAAACACACAAGCTGATGGGGCTCTTCGTGCACCTGAAACGCCATGGGTACGCTTCTTTCCATACATATGCAGGTGTGTAAATTTCTTTAAAACTGAGCAGTTTTACCCAGGAAAAATGAATTCGGTTGTGTGGTATGTAGTTGTGCCAATGAATTGTACAGTCACGTTTATCCTGGTTGAACTGCAATTGCCATTTTCCTCTAGTATTTGTCAATCTCCCTACCTCGATGTTTACGCAGTTTTAGTTCTGAAAAGGTTCACAAATTATAGTAGGTTGAATGAATTTTATGGAACGTGTAGGAATATCAGTATATGGGTAAACTCTAACACTGCAATGTTGCATTTAATTGGCCATCGTTACAATGAATCTTTTCATAATATACAAGTACTTTACAGATATTTTGCGACACAAAAGATTATCTCCTATATCAACAAAGTGTATGTAGAAAAGAACCAGTTCGTCATATTTTTTTCTCGTGATACTGTGGAGCTAAAACAAACATGGAACATACGAACAATAGAAGGCAGTAGACTGCACATAATCATCAATGCCTCCTTTGTGCCATATTCATCAATGTCTCTTTTTCTGTTAGACGGTCCCATTAATTACCATCAATTCCTTAATCATTTTAGGTATACATCAGAAAGAAAATTTGCTGTTCAAATGCACATGGAATCAAGAGGTTTTTATGTTCAAGTTTACATGTATCGTGAAGGTAACTTTGGACAAGGGCAAATAAGGCTAGATATGTATAACATTTATTTGGAGGCAAATCGCCTTATTGATGAACTTTCCATACACAGTGTTACCAGTAATAAGCAACATACAATATATGTTACTCAGCCGAGGTATAATGAATACCGTGTGAGACTCTATGTGATTCTTTTTGTCTTTATTTCCGCAACACACAGCCATGTTAATTTAACAGTGGCATCAATGCAGTGGAATAATGTAACTGATGATTCGTGTGCATATGGTGGCTTTGTTATGCGTCAGTATCAACAGTACACAGGTAAACTTGATATGACTACAATGGGGCCGTTTTGTGGTCATTTTCAGCAGGGCACGTCAGTGCTAAAGCCTAACGTGACCATCATCTCATCTGGAAAAATGATGATCCTTGTCCTGTACACATATATTACAGATGCAATATTAAAAATGACACTCCATGTGTCGGAAACACAGTGCCAGGGTGTACTGCAAGTGTTAACGGGTTGGCCATTTGGACGGTACAAATTTATGAACATAGAACAGTCAAATTACTATAGTCCCCTGGATAAGGATAAGAAAAAGCGTACACGAGTCAAAGTTATTCGCCAAAGTAGAGGTTGTTTTATTCTACAGCAGTTTCCCACATCAAGGTATACAAGCGAGGGCTACCAGTCGTCAAAGTTTCTTTGTCAAATTGAGATAGTAAAGAACATCCTATTGGGGAAAAGTGACCGTGGAGAAATCATTTCAAACATCCGTGGGTTTCATGTGAAGAGGCGCACAACCATGGAAACATTTCCTTTCTCTATTCTGATATTTTTTTCACGGCAAGTCCGCTATGTTCCCCTTATATCAAAAGTCTTTTATTACAGTCGTATGAAGATACGTATATCTATTACAGAAGAATCTGTGCTCCATACATATTTTCAGATAAAGTCTCAGGAAGCGAGTTCATGTAACATCTACAAATTTACCAGGGGGGGATTGCATATTGTTCATGTTGTAAACAAGTGTTTCTTGGCAACAGCTAAAATGCCTATTCCATACTTTGCAATTCAAACTGCACATTGCGATCCCAAAACTATTTTTTGCCTTGACCCATGGAGAGGCTACACAATGTTTACTATAAAAAATAGCTGCTCACTTGAGTATCGATTGGTGATAACAGAAAAGTTTAATTATAGAAAAATTAAAACCGTAGATGGTACTACTTGGCAGTGGATTTGCATTCATCATCAATTTTTCATATGGAATATTTTGGCAAACCATAACTGTCGCACCAAAAAGATGTGTTTTGCTGTCTTTGCAAATATTTATGTATACTCTGGGAAATTGCTTAATACTACTGGATGTATTCTGGGGATATCACTGAACTTATCAGAGTCTTTCTACAAAGACTTTCAATATGAAATTCCTAGTATCTATCTTAATAAAATACGAAAATTTATCGGCCATCTTAGCACTGCCCATATATATTATTTCAATCCATTGTTAAAAGTATCATGGAACAGTGCTCAAATGAAATGTGTCGTGCAACACTCGTCTCTTGTTGCGATCAATTCACGGACTGAAATGACAATTTTCAAGCAATATTTTCAGCCACCGTTTATTGGAAACATATATTTCATTCACTACTTGTTTGTTGGAGCCTCTGTCGTGTATATTGGGCTCACGGAAGAAACTGTAGGTTTTCAGCTGCACTAGTTTGTTTTCTACTTCCTGTTTATATAGTTTAACGAGATGTACATGTTGTCTACATAAAAGAGCATTGTTGGACAACTGCTCCGTAAACTGTAAGCTGTTCAGATAGAGTTTTTAACACCTGTGTGCCAGAAAGACACAAACAAGAGGGCACTGTGAATAGTGTGTCCTTAGTCAACTTTGACATCCAAATAAAAACAGGTCTCTGGGTACTGAGAAGTGTTTTTCTCCAATTTCCAAAATATATCATCAAGTTATTTAGTGATTAAGACATTTTATAAGTTTTCCCAAAAAATGATCCCCCCGAAATCATAAAAGTATAAAAATCACCAGAAATCGGCCATTGGAAGACGCTGGACAGCGGATCACTAAGGTACAACCCCATCAACTTTGGAGAGGATCCCGATCAGACATTTGGAGAAAATTAAATCTACATCTATATACAGTAATACTTCTATGGTTACCGAGTCAACATTGCCTGTATTTGATCGTTACAAAATTTCACAAAGACCATCCACATTAGCACATGACATTACTTCCAAATCGGATCCGTGTCAGAAAGGATCTTGTGAAACACAGTTGTCAAGCTGTGGTTCACAACAAGCAGTAAGATTTAAAAAAACAAATAGAAGAAAAAATGAGGTATCACCTGTACTTAAAAATAAAAACAACAGGACTGTAACAGTCCTGTGCTCAGCTGATGTTGCATGCACAAACTGAAGTGGTTCTTTCAACTTCAGAATGATATGAAGGGCAATTTTCTTTCAGAGCACCATGACTGTTTCTAGCATGATCATATCTCCTTCAGAATCAGACAGCAACAGCACCACAATATTTTGCAAATTTGGTGGAAAATATGAGAGGGTCCATTTTTCACTTTGAGAGAAAAAATAAGAAAGGTGAAACAAGACATAATTCCTCTGCAAAAAGGCAAAAAGTCACAGTATCTCCTGGTGAATCAGTTAAGGTCTAGATGCCGTGAAAATGGGGCTATGCTTTTTCAAAGCTATTGGCTTGTCGATATTGGAGGAAATGATTTTGCTTACAAAAGAAAAAAAAAAGGGAAGAACGTAAAAACTCAACAATTCCGTGGATTGTGACCATTTGAGGAAGATCGGTAGAGACCCACCCAAGCTACATACCCACCATGTTTGGAGTAAGCATGTATGACGGTTTTGGAACAGAGATCAAAGCTTTGACTTTAAATTGCAATCTCCATTGATATGCATTGTCATCAAATGTATGCATTTACCTAGAAGTACCCAAATTAAAAAAAAATGGTTAAAAATCAGATATTTGGAATATGATCGTCTAGTGAACATCTAGCTTTAAGACCTTCACCAGCTATATTTCCGCCAATGTTCAGAAGAATGCAAGAAACGGTTATGCAAAGTTGCATAACAGCTGAAGGACACACAAAATTGTAAAAAGAAAATCACAGTGCCGCTTGGTAATGAAAATAAAGTCTACTTATCGTCAGAAGTGACCCTATCCAACATCAAAGCAATTGTCTTAACAGTTGCAGAGATGATTTCCTTCAAAATTTTCCTAAAAATGAAAAAAAAAAAAAAAAAACGAATTTAAATTCATACTAAAAGACTCACCAAAGCAACATCCCCACAAGGTTTCCAATGAGCTGAGAGTTTTGGAGAGGTCCGAATCTGACTTACAATTACAATCTTAATTAAATAGCATTCTAATCAGTGAGATTGTATTAACTAATAGGTTTTAACCATTCTTAAAATTCAGATAATGCCAGGTCAGCTGAGCTAAAAGGGCATATCCAGGAGTGCACGGGTGCACCTCCAAAGCAATCAGGCAAATGTTTTAGAACAAAAAGACTGTTCAAGATTTTCACTCTTTTTGGATTACAAAAGTCAATACTGTAAATGTACATACTTAACGTGCATAAAATATCAAGCTTTTTGCATTTATGATGTGTAATTTTTATTCTAATTCAATTATTTTGAACATATCATACTGAAATTATGTTAAAATACTAGTTCACTGTGTTTCCTTGGGCGCAAATTTGTGCCCTTGGCAAAATAAGGCAAAATAAAAATACTACGAAAAATATTTTAATTTATCACGGCTCTCACCTGGAATGTGGACATCTGTAAAATCACCAGTCCATCAAAGGAGCATATCGCACCATTGTTGTGGAATTTAGCAGTTTCTGCTTTAAACAAACAAACTACTTAATATAGTCACCTTTCAAAACTTTCATTTTTTTTTTCATGTATAACCCCATCAATCAAAGTGGCATATCATGTCTTTATTCGTACGTACCTAGTACACACAGAACATCGAGTGTAATAAAAAGAAAACAGGTTTAAGTGAACAGGACAAAGGAATAAAGGTTGAAATGGCTGTCTATAATTATGTATCCATGAAAAAAAGTATAAATTTGTACAAAGTGTTGGTGGGGCATATGTAATTTCCTCCTTGTAAACATGTTTGTAGTCCTGTATCACGTGTCTGGCAAGGCTCGCGGATCAACTCGGTGGGAATTTCAATTTCGTTGTCATCTAGTAGAACAGAAAAAAACATGACCCATATTCATAAATTTCAAACCCAACAATGACACCAAAGAGTTTCCAGAGTTACCAAAGCATCAACATTCATCTTCCAACACTAACGTGAAGACACAAATTTCACTCCTGACTTGAGACAGGCAGTCCCCCACAAAAGGCAACAACATTCATCATCCAACACTAACGTGAAGACACAAATTTCACTCCTGACTTGAGACAGGCAGTTCCCCACAAAAGGCAACTGGTCCTCTCAACCTTCGAAATATTCTGCATTAACTGCAGACTATAGTGTTCCCAAAACGCATAGACCTAACCACTCAGAACCCAAATTTTATTGTTTCTGCCAAAAGATAAAACGAGACCTGGTAGGCCTATCACCTTTTAGTTCTCCTGACGTCTCAGTCACTTCGGTTTACATCATAAAAAGAAAGTAGGCCTACATCGTTTTTATGATATTTATGAATCTCGAACATTATAAACATACTCTACCTCTATTTTAACTATGAGACAGAGACATAAGCCTACAGCACAACGTAGCCAATGGAGTATTTATCAAATGTCAAAAAAAAAAAAAAAAACCCACAAAACATCACCCATGTTCATTATTTCCAAACCCAGCAATGACAGCGAAGAGATTCCAGAGTTACCAAAGCAGCAACATTCAACTTCCAGTACCAATGTGAAGAACAAATTTCACTCCTGACGTGATATAGGCAGCCACCCATAAAAGGCAACTGGTTGTGTTAAAACAGTCCTTTTAACCTTTGAAATATTTTTCATTAACTACAGACTATAGTGTTCCCAAAACCCATAGACCTCATCAGTCAAAACACATATTCTTTTACTTCTGCCAAAATAAAACGAGACCTTGTAGGCCTATCACCTTTTAGTTCTCCTGACTTCTCAGTCACATCAGTTTACATCACAAGAAGAAAGTAGGAAGTAAGCCCACAGCACTAATGCGCCTGTATTTGTTTTAGGCATGGGTCATAAGTAGGAAGTAAATTATATTTTTTTATGTTGTACCTACGAGAAATCACATTTAGGGTGTTACAGACATTAGAACAGCTTCAATCTCTGGAAAGTTGGCCACAAAACTGTCCAGTAAATTATCAATGATTTAAACGTTTCAACAAAGGTTGGTGAAAAACCTGTAAAGTCGGAATTCAGCAGGTAAGCCTTCTTATATACAACAATAAACTACTATGACTGCTGAAACAAATTCTCCATATAAAACGTATGACCTTCTATCATGCTGTGAAGAGCTAATGCACATCTTTTTGAGAGGAATCCCATCGCTGGCAGCCGTAAAGAGACATGCAGTGATCTATTTTTTTTAAATTGATATCAGATCTGCGGAAACGTTTTGCTGAATTGTGCCACAATTTTATTGACCCCTGTGTTAAATTTGTGAACTGATCTTAGGATACTTTCCTAAGCTGCTTTGGGACCAACAAAAAGACGCAAATGTTTGAATTGATTTAATTAACCTATAGGAACCCTGTCAATATCTAAATTGGTACTTGGTGATTTCCACCATGAACAATATGTTCTAACTTTTTCGGGTTGAACATTACATAACATTATTTTGCAAACTCATTACAGAATTTCAACATTTTAGGCAGCCTCAACACTGGTAGAGCAAAATCTCCACATATGCCAGAGCACCTGCAAATAAATGCACAATATGACATACGAGTCCCAAAGTTTCAAAACGTGCAAATAATTCGTCTGTGTATATATCAAACAAGAGTGACAATAGAACTCCACCTTGTGAGACTGCATTACAACGTTTAAAAGGCCAAGGTGTTTTTAAATCGCAAACAACCATATTAATGTGCTTGGCATACAAATTCAAATCTAGTCTTGAAACACACAGACACATTCGTTTCTTTATGAGGACGGAAAACAATGTAATATGCTCAGCTTGGTGCATGCCTTTGTAACCACCCTAAACACCATTTGTACACTTCACTCATGTGGCTTGTAAAATTGAATACACTCAGCAGGCACAGTTGGACATTGAAAGAAGATACTCAATTTGTCAGTAGTAGGAACTATCAGATGACAATAGCACCTTTCTCGGCGTTGTTTTCCCTTTTTTAGGTGATTGACAGCATTACAAAACATATCAATGGGTATGGTATAATAAGCCAAACACTTATTGCCAATGCAATAGGATTAGATTAGAGAATATATATATATATATATATATATATATATATATATATATATATATATATATATGTATATATATATATGTATATATATATATATATATATATATATATATATATATATATATATACATATATACATATATATATATATATATACATATATATATATATACATATATATATATATATATATATATATATATATATATATATATATATATATATATATATATATATATATATAGTTTTGTCTTTTTGACACATTTATAACAGAAATAACAGAAAAGCAAGGACAACAAGCTGTGTATCGTTTTACTAGGAACATTTTATATATGTACATCAGAAATTACTCACAACATGCAAGAAAATGTAGAAGGGGTATTTTGCACTAGTTTATTCCATTTTTACATAAACGGCATGTATTTTTATATGAAAGTGGTGAAGTACTAAGATTACGCTCATTTAGTACATATTTGTAAAAGATTTTTTTCCAAAAAATCTTCTACTTTAAAGAATTCAAGTCCATTTGAAATTTAAGCCCAGAAACAAGTTCATCTTGGATCGAGAAATCGAAAAGGAGGGTCTGTTTTCAAATTGATATAGTTTCACTATGATTTAACAGATTCATGTGATTTTTTTAAACGATCAACTCCTTTAGCTGCATCCAATGGTGGACATATTTTAATGCGACAGTTCTATTTTTTCTGATATTCGGGTAATGCCTTTTCTACTTAGAATTTTCGAGATCAGTTAATGTTTTGTCATATGCCAAATATTTGTGTTTATGTTAATTTGCAGAGTTGACTGTTATCAAATAAAATGGCCAATTTGAATACATGAATAATTATCTTTGTTTAGAGTTGACATAGAAACCTGTTTAAAGCTATTTTGTGGTGTCTAGTGTCATTGCACGGTCAGATGAAGGTCAGGTCTTATATATCCACAGCATATCTCACTATCTGCTTAGTTTCATGAAGGTTGGTCTTTAACTTCAGTAGAAAATACCAAATGTATTCTTAAGTGATCGAAATAAGTCATTTGGGCCCACAGTGCAAAGAAATACAGCAGATGGAATGAATTAAGTCTCATTTAACAACTCTGAACATTTTCTACAAAGCCGGCCGAGTCAAATGCAAGATTCATGTGGCCTAGTTGCAAATGGACATGGGGGATGGATTTGCAGGAGTCCACAAGGGGCGATTACCAGTGCAATTCCAATTGACTTTTATAGTAATCGATCGGAACAAATGCCAGAGCTAATAATTTTCGAAAATCAGTTCAAATCATTGAGCCAGAGCAATAGCGCATTATGAACAAATTGCATTGACCTTCCACAATATAGATTTACCCATATCGCGTAACCAGAATGGTAGCCTTGGGGGAGTCTAGAGCAGCAACACCACATAAAACCATTCGAAATGACCATCTTGTGTGTAAAATACAACATCAGGCTGACGAGATGTAATTGCTAAGATGATTTGGGCATGAGGCTTTAATATTTTAACAGCAAATGACCCCAAGACAACTAATTATCCCATAATTACTAGTTGTGAACTGTTGAACGTACTTGGTAGAGAGATAAATACAAAGTAGATAACCAACCAGGTTTGAAGAGCATTTGGCCGATAAGTTTGGAGAGGAGAATGGATGTAAATGTGGACAAAGGACAGACACATGAGGGACAACAGACAGTCGACCAGCAGACAATGACAGAGGATCACCCATAAGATAAACTTAGGTCACTGACCAGATACGAGAAGTGACAGAAAGGAAATGTTGAAGAAAAGCCTGTAACAGTACAACATGTCAACTATAACCACGTTACAGCTATTTTGGGTATAAAGAGAAGGAAGGCATCATTCCGATGGTTGTGAAAAAAATATTCATCAAAAGTTAAAAACAATTTCACCAGGAAAAGAAGAAAATGTGAAAAGGATTAATTCAAAGACAGAAGAAAGGAAACGGCAGAAACATGGAAGACGAAAAGGTAAAATCTTGTGTGCTTTTATTATAAAGCATACTAATGCCCAGGATGAAAAAGGTATACTTGGTGCAATCTGGCTATATCTTTGGTTTCTTATGGCTACACAACATTAATTGTAAATTGAAATATAGTGCACCAATAATATACACCAATAAATCCCAATAAATGCTAAATGTATTGCTATTGATAGCTATTGTAATATTGTTATGCTAATATCCCAATTGACAATGTGAAATTACTTAGAGACCAAATATATGTATTCCTGGCAAAAAGAACATTCATATCTAATAGAAACAATGCTGTACAGAATCTATTTCCAGGAAATAACCTAGAATTATTTATGGCCAAATGATCAATTTGATGCTGTACTTTTAATTCAGGTATCTGAAAAACAAATTAAACATTATTTTCAAAGTTTGTGTTTGATTTTGTACAAAGATGATATAAAAGTGGGTAAACATTTGTTGTTGAAAATGGTAAGGTGTCTGGGACCCTAATACTGGTCATACAAACCAGTCATTTTATTGATAGCCTTTCGCTCTCAATTTCATATTCAGTAGAATAATTTGTGGCTGCCTAAAATCTTACAACTACTTTGAGAAATATATCCATGAGAAATAACCATTTCGATGCAGATACCTTTCTACTGTAACCAAGATTTAAAAGAAAACCAGGTCCATTGCCTTCCATTCAAAGTATTCTGTTCTGTTCAATTCATCACTCCATATTGGGATTAGAACTTGCTAATTTGGACACATGACATTAAAACATCCCAGTCCACAAGGAAGTGCAGAGAAGTGCGCACTTTTTACACATTTACTCTACTGATGTACGTCTGTGGAAATGCTACTGAAGGGAACGCACTTTAAATGCACTTCTAGAACTTAATACATGACAACTTTCAGGAGCACACTCCCAATGCACTTTTTAAAGTTAGTTTAAACGACTGAGATGATCATGCATTTCTGTGCACTTATAGGACATTGATTTTTTTAGATCAAATGACTGAAATGACCAATGCATTCTTGATACATGAGCCAGCGCATTTGTATGGAAGTCAAGACGTAGATTTTAAGTGAAAATTTGGTCATTTTGGGCAACCATTAGTGCATGTGAATTACATTGATTTATATAACAGGGCAAATTATATCCAAATAAAATGGCTCTGGTGAAAGGTGGCCATTATCGCCTCTGCCATGTTAGAATAGGGAATAAACCACAAAAGGGAGGGGAGTGGAGGGTTATCAAGAATTTGATGTTGCTTGGGCCTGGTGGACCGAAGCCATCACATTCCTAATAATTCTGCCCCGTCGTGGTTTATTCTGATTTTTACATGGCAAATTAGATCAATAAATGTTAAATACGCAAACAAAATCACCTTCGGGGTAGGCCTACACCACAGCAAAAACCACAAGGCATGCTTAGAAGTTTGAGGAGTGTGGGCATATGTGATGTAATCGTTTTACCGGTGGAGGATCGTACGGTATTTAGAAAGGAACAAATCAAACCATGCAGCAAACAAGGACAATGAAAACTAACAAAACGACAGTCTTATACACTGTACATTGTTTTTTATGCATTTTATTATGAACTTTAATTATGATTGCATAAAGTGTAGCAGCCTTTAAGAAACATATCAGCTACCTACATAAATGCAGTTCTAAATGGAAGCAACAAGTCAAAGTTCCCAAATCCCTTCGCAACTCCAAATTTTCGCCTGGAACTGATGATTATCGCACGTCATACTGCACGTGCACCATTTCGGTGATGCTGATTGTGTCGTCTACAAGCATGAATATTTGCTGGTCAAAACGGATTTATCTTTGTTTGAAAGCATCGATTTTTAAAGGAACAGTCAGACATGCTTTTCACATAATAGGCCAAAACACAAAGAGATTAGTGCATAATTGACAGTTGTATATACCAGTACAAAGAAAGAGAAGTCAGCAGTCCAGTTTCGAATTCAGGCCGTTGTACATTTAAAGAGAAAATGGGACAAGTGTGTATGCATGCCAATTACATTGTTTATATAACAGGGCAGGCTATCCAAATAAAATTGTCGTACCTACAACCATGAAAAGGGGCCATTATTGCCGCTGCCATGTTACGAATATGGTTAGGTCTTGTGAATTTGGTTTTTGCATTATTACTTGAAACAGTTTGAAGATACAACTTCGAAATTGAACATGTATATTGTCCTCTAGAAGGCCATGCATTTGGATGACTTGGCTGATTTTACAAGGTCGCTTGTCAACTTTAAAAATGATTTTTCTTTCTGTATCACAACTCAAAATATTTTAAACGATACAACCTCCATTATGCATGCTGCCTGATAATGGGCCTTTTGGGGGCTTCCGTGAAATTGCGTACTATGGGCAAACTCACGTTTTTAGATAGTTTTTGTTTCTGCATCATAACTTGAAAAGCCTTTATGATACAACTTTGCAATTACACGATTGTAGTGCTCAGTATGGGAAAGCCTTTATGATACAACTTTGCAATTACACGATTGTAGTGCTCAGTATGGGAAACCATATGGGCAACCTCGATCCAATTCCCAAGGTCGCAAGTCAAATAAAGTAAATTTTGCAATGGATCATAACTCAAAGGAAAAGTTTTTTTTCCTGTTAGAACTCCCAAATTGTGCACAATTGTTGTCTTGTTTACAATATAATGGCTTAAATTGAATGGTATATGGGTGACTTTGACTCACTCTCCAAGGGTACATGTCACCTCAAGTGCATTTGGTACATTTTGAAATGTATCGTAACTCAAAGGAAAAGTTTTTTTTTGTTTTTTGTTTAGGGCTCCAAAACTGTGCATAATCTTCTATACAATGTAATGGCCTTGCAACGTATGGCATATGGATGACTTTGACATATTCCCTAAGTTCCCAGGTCACCTTTAGTGGATTCGGTTTCCAGTTTGTAAACTGGAACGTCTTCAAAGTTGGCATAGTTAGCATCCTCTATAAGGTCAAGGATAAGATTAAACATTATGCTATTTTTATACCAGAATACGTATGTGGCGGTGCTCTGAGTGGTGTACAACACCATCGGCTAAACCATATTTTATAATCCAAGTTCGAAAAAAATGTTTTGAAATTAAAATAATTTATATCTTTTTCTTTAGGTCCAATTACTATGAAGTGATTAGATCGAGCTGTGGTTAATTTAAATTGATCTAAATATACTGTATGCGCACAATGTGCACTTCTTAGTCTCTAAATTGTATGGTACAAGTATTTATCTCCACAAGTTAGGGGGTGCAATATACTTCCAGCTTTCGTAGGTCACAGTGCACGCATGCACTTCTTAGAAGTGCAGTGCACTGTATATCTGAGCATTATGCACTCCACGAAGTGCAGAATATTTCAGTACACCCCCAGCGTCATTTACATTATGCACCCGCACTTCCAGTGCACATCCCCATATAAAAAAAGCAGCCTAGAATTGCACTAAATAAAAGTAAGTGCACTTCCAGTAAACGTACTCGCAACGGAATAAATTTCCTTGATATCTGCATGCATTTGCCACATACAGGCAGCTTTCAGCATGTTCGGAATATCTGGAACCAGAGGATTTGAGAAGTTATGTAAATGATGTAATCAATATGTAAACCTAGCAGTTGTATGCGACATTTTATACAATGCGTGTATGAGGCAAGGTATTTTTAAACGTTGAGAGTTGCTGGTGTCAAATTGATTTAAACTACAGCTTACTTTTGTTGATATCTGTCTCAAGTCCTGTGAGCAATGCTTTCCTTCAAACTGCATTTCATATTCATTAAATGACATATGAAATATAAATATGTATTAAAATAAGTTGTTGGCATGTCTATCTGGAACTTCTGGATTTTAAGACCAAAGGCTGTAGTTCAAGAAGAATATAGGAGACCAGTTTAAGACCATCAGTTGCCTTTCATGGATGACTGCTTGTCTCAAGTCAGGAGTTAACCTTGCTTCTTCGCCTTGGAACTGGAAGATGCTTGTTAATATTTTGGTATCTCCTCAGTCTCTTTGCTCTTTGGTATCTCCTCAATCTCTGTGCTTTCATTGTTATGATGTGTCACTTATAAAGACCAAATCCCTGACACACTCAGATTTAGACAGGCATATCCCTTAATTGGGTTTTATGCACCACACTCAAGTCTCATAAAGCTAAAAAATGCAGAAGTTACAATTACTTACACACTGAACTCTTGAGGTTTACGCTTACTATCAAATTCAGGCAGTATTTAATATGTGCTTGGCAGACTTTATAGTTATATGCCAAAAACTGTGAAATTCAAATGCAAGAATAACGACATTGAAACTTAAATTTCGAACTTCTCACATAATCTTATGCGCTTCTTCATTAACTTTGTCAGATGCAAACATGATTCCCTTCACATTTACGTCAGACTAATGATTGTGCTTTCACAATAATAAGAAACATCTAAAATATTCTACAGACACGCATGCCAAGCCTAATCTTTACTCGCACATACAAAATCAACATCCTCGTGCAAGTCTTTATGAATGTTGTGTATGTGCGATTATAGTCTACTGTAAATAGTCTTATCAAATAATACTCTCAAAACTTACAAAACGTGTGTTCCGGTCTTACAGGCAGTGAACAGTGAAGCATTATCTCCAATGCATGGAGAGGTGACAAAACCCTGAGCTCCCTCATGACTGACATGGCAAGCAAAGGTGTACAAAGCCGCCAATTGCCAAAAAATGACCCACAAGAAGCAAACCACTCTGCATCTGTGCATGAAGTGATTAAACCAACATCCAGGCAGTAAAAAGAGACAGACAGAGAGGTTGGAACAAGTGGTACGTCTATGTTATATAAAAGGTTGAATAAATGGGGCAAGCCAAGCAATGTTTCACGCGTGTAGCTTTATTGGAAAAGTCCCTTGTGCGTGAAAAATTAAACATGCAAATGAAATAAATGACCACAAGATGTCACCACATGACCTTTACATTGCACAATACTGCACACATACACATACAAAAAAACACATTTTCAGCCTTTGAAAATGAGAGTCCCCCCTGTTAGATTCTCGGGATCCCGGAAAACGCAGCTTCATAAGCGCAAAAATGGAAATTTGTGAACTCATCTAGGACTGCCTAGTATATACGTTAAACGAGTAATATTTAGCTCATAGCCGACACCTCTAAAGTATCGGACAGCAGCAAACCTTGAAAAATAAGCACATGAGATGATACTATTCTCTTCAAAACCTACAGTGAAAGCCGAGTGTAGAATTAGCCCATACTGAATCAATTAGGCACCCAAGACCCTCACAGAACCTCAGTGACTGGTAAACCTAAAATAAAAAAAATCATGAATCACTGCTACATAACCTTGTCTCCGAATGGCTAAATGATCAAAACAAAAAACAAAAACAAAAAAAAAAAAAAAAAAAACAACAAAAAAAAAAAAAAAAAAAAGTTATCACTCGGCAAGTGACAATATAAATTATAGAATATCCTCAGAAGCACATGACTGAAGGCAATATTTTGCTCGTTTCAATACAACAAGATCTGCTTAGCAGGGCAAATAATATGTTGATCATTTTGGGAATCACAATCCAACTCAAGTTGAACAACATGGGTAAATGGCCTGTGTAATTCAGTGATTCTTGTTTTAAGTTAAGCCAACTAGCTCTGCTGTCACAACAAGCAAAAACCTCCTTAAAAATAGCAAGAGGCCAAAGATTCCATGGTAAAGCAGTATCCATGATCGCTAGGTATTTGACCTTAATATTCTTAGTAGGTACTCTCTATTTAGACCCTCTGTGCTGTTGGAGAATATACTAACACCAAAACACCATCACCTATGGCAAACATCTGCAGCTTAACTTTCACATGCAGTTTTGCAAGCGTCTAGGGAATATTACTGTTCAATAATTCACACAACCAAGTTTCTTTGACATTACGGGGTTCTGTAGCAAAATCCTAGGTTCTGCAAACAAAACCATAGATTTTATCACAAAACCCTGGGTTTCGTCCGCAAAACCCAGGGTTTGCTCAGTTTTGATATTAATTTGGGCAAAACCCAGGGATCTGTGCACACAACTGGATGTTTTAGGAACAGAGCTTAGGTACTAAACCGTGGGTTTTGCAGCAAACCCTTGGGCTTTGAGCATGAAACCTACAATTTAAGAGCAAAACTCTGAGTGTTGATCACAAAACTCTCGGTTTTGTTATTTTTTTCAACAAAACTCACAGTTTTGATCTCATAACCCTCGGTTTTGCCACACTTTGAAAAAAACAGAACACAACTTTGGGTTTTGTGAGATTGCAAAACTAAGGGTTTTGTGACGTTACGAATCCCAGGATTTTTAAAAAGTGCAGTACCCAGGGTTTTTATAACCAACCAATCATAACAGCAGTTAATCGACAGGCCTTGCTGGGTAACCCTACTTAAAAATAGCGCCAAGTCACAAGTGGTTCAGTTTTTGTGATCATTAACATCCTTAGTGGTTACCACTCCCATAGTCTACCTGATTGTGACATGATGAGAATATATGTTGTGTATTATTTAAAGGACGAGAGGGTGTACATTCAGTGTTCAAAAGAATCCACAGGCTGCAAAGTCCCACGTCATATTCACGAAATACACAGCCTCGAGCACTTCAATTTTCTTAAAACATTCAATCTGTTGCAAATAATTAATTTATTGCACGATATATGAAGGAGCCCTGAAATTTGGATGATCTAAAGAGCGTCTTTGGCCTGATCCTTCAACCATCAATGTATGAAATATTCAAGTTATATTTTGCGGTCATCTTGTCCCGACCTACATGTGAAGTAGTTAACAAAGCTGCGTGGTATGACCACTGTGAAATATAAGACAGAATCCAAAATTCATCATTGAAAGCTAGCATAGCCACATGCGTAGCATGTCAGAGTGCGGATCGAGACATGACCTGACTGATTCTACCAAATCTTTTTATTTTCAATTTAGTAGAAAAATCGGACCTGAAATTTGTCAATGTTGAAATTGTTGGTTGTTGTAAAAGAACAATGCTGTGACTTAAGAAAAGTTTTATGTTGCTTTATGGTTTGTTGAGTTTATACATCAACCCATGGACATGTGGGTGCACTGAACCATTCGACATTTATTGAAAAGGGGCAAATCAATCTTGCGTGATTTGCAGTACCAGTCAACCAAAACATGTACACCACTTAGTTCTACGAATTTGTAGTTTCTATGAGTGAAATCGCTGGTATAGATACATGCCATCAACAGAAGGAATTTCCACCCTTGGAGTTGCAGAGCTCCCGAGGTTGAGCTTTAGCATCTTTCACCAAAGCTGCCACAGAAATGGATACAAACTTCTGAATGGTGGGAATGAAGGAGGAGTTAAAGAATGCCATACAATTTTTTTTTGTATCGAGTCAAAATAATTATCACCATTATATGATGTGGCAGTCACCTTGTTATAAATGGTTGCATCACTGCAGGCAACTGCACAACGTACAGTAAGTTCTAACTACAAGGCAGATCAGAAGCCTTATGCCGCTAAAACTCCAGCCTGGTGATACGGTCCGAGAAGCTGAAAATTAGTGTTAGTATATTAGATTTCTTAAAAACACATATATGGCATACATCTTACACGTTTCTCTTGTAGTACCTAAACCATGAGTTCATGAAGTGCATAAAGTGATAAAATGTACGACGTTTAAATCGCAAATCGATGGAAGTTTTCCAAGATCCGCCATCTTCAGATGATATTTGTTTACAGCAAGTTCAGCAAGCAAGCTGTGTTGTGAGTGGTTGGTGTATCCATTTGACCAATTTTGCGGTAAAATACGAAACCGTCTATTTTGTGACGTCACGAATCTTGCGAATTATTAAAAACCATGTGATTTCTGACGTCACAGAACCCTGAGTTTTGCAAAGAATTGGACAAAACAACCGCAAAACCCAGGGTTATAATGACAAAGCTCAGGGTTTTGAAACAAAGCCGTGAGTTTTGTTAAAAGATTGGATTACAAATCAAAACCCTGGGTTTTGGTACAAAACCCAGAGTTTTGTGTACAACTCCATGGGTTTGTGCATATTATTGAACAATTTAAAAAAAATGTATGATATTTGTTTTGTAATCCTGGGTAGTTTACAAAACCGAGGGTTTTGGCACAAAACTCTGGGTTTTGTGATTTATTGAACAGTACAACTTCAATAAACGTCATGATGAAATATGAAAAGACTGTTTTGGATCAATTGCATCGAATCGTTGGTGTCATCACTTAATTAGATTAACAGTTTTTAACCTGGACGCAGCCCCGCAGAATGTGGTCAACAATGTTGCGTCAGTAAGGTGGCTAGCATTAGGTATGATTGCATGAAAGACTTGCTTTATTAATCCCCCTGATCTCTTCAAGAAACCTCCAAATTTGGGTGCTTGCCGTCGCTTAAAAGACCAGCTTATGCTTAGAGAAGTTGCGTAAGGTTAAAATGTATGCCTTGGCAAATGCAGAAAAGCTTAACACAGTTTTCTTTCAGCTTTCAGATTTTTTTCTGTTATTGGTAAATACCCGAATAGGCAAACATTTACAAGCAATAAAGCAGCGGAATGCGTTTATAAAGGATTCAGCATCCAGTGAGTTTAACATCTCTAAATGCAACGCTCAACCAGACACACAGGGAAATATATATTTATATCACTTTCTCTCAGAACGAAATTGTCTTGTAATGTATGGCACAAAACTGTCCAAGCTAACAAAAAGAAACGCAGCACAATTAGCCTGAATGCGTTCTTGAAATATGTCAGCCATGATTTGTGATGCTGGCGAGGAAATATTTCCTTACATGGGATGCACCTACACAAGATATCCTTTGTCAATCTGCAAGCATTTACTATTCAATACTCTTCTGTTACCAAGCTTAAAGTCCATTTAGCCCACTAGCGCCACATGCATGGTAATTCCTAACAATGGCTCCAGTTGCAGGATGTTTACGAGGCAGGATTACAGGATGATGTCCCGTCGTGCCTTCACCCTCCTCCCTCCCCCATCTCAACAAACCCTCTTTATTGAGGAACGGATTTAATGCGAAGATGGAACTTGATATTCGTAAAATCCTACCATTTGCAATATTATCATCTCTTGTGTATAAGTTTCCATATGAGCGTACTGTAGCAACAAAACACGCGACAAACTTAGCTCAGAAGGTTGCAATCTTCCAATAAGAACTCCGTAGTTATGTTTTCACCTTTGTATTGCAAATCTATGTAACCATGCTACAGCTTGTAACATGCTTGTCCACGACGAGAAATCTGATATTCTCTGTGAGCAATTTGAATGTTTTTGTTCAGTTACACTGGTTAGGGTAATTTGATTTAAGGGTCATTAGTGGAACAGTCAATGACTGCTGGTCCTCTTGTAACCAGAATAATGTATGACCAGACACTCAAAATCGACCATGTTTCCATCACTTAATTACATGCTCACGCAGAAATGATCTATGCCTAGTGAGCAGGCCAGCAGGATTTTTCACGGGATTAAAAGTGACGCCAGGCACTGACATCTGTAATCCATCGAATCACACTCACTCTGGTTTCAACAAACGTGCTCCATCTACGTGACTGTAGATGTGTACCGTAGAACTATCAAGGACTTGATCCATAAGTACACTGGTACACTTTGAGACCCTATTCCATGCATAGAATAGAACATATTTGTGAGCCTTTGACAGCAGCTTCCATCTCATACGTGTGATTTACTGCTCTTTTCGCTGGAACTACGTGACTTTTGCTCATGAGGAGAGGACAACTAACATCACCTTTGTAGCTAACGCACCTGAAATCAGCTGACGCCCCATAGGAGGACTCGTCAGAATTACTAAATGTTTGTTATTTGTGGTAGCCATTATCAAAAACTAATTGCTTGACACACTGCAGGAAAGTAATACAGTAACATTCGCAATGAACCAATCAGTGAATACCGTGACATCGTGCACTGTGTCATCCCAGCCAAGAATCAGATGTGTGGCATTTTGAAACAACAAAACCCATGGGAAAAGTAGGCCAATGGGGTAATAAATAGATGACACACAGGTCAGCATGGTGCTGCGCGTGACGATAACTAATTCAGTATTCTTGACACAATAGAAGAGGACATCTTTGTGAATATACCTCGTTATATCAAGCGTTTTGCCCACAGACTGCGGCAAAATCGTGCACTTCTTTTGCCTGTTATGCAATAGGAATTCCTTCCACTAATTGTTGGTCATGTATGGCAAACTTTGTCAATTCGAATTCCCTGTTATGTAAATTGCAGGAACCTTTATGATAATTATGTGCACGTCACTCTTGCAAGATACAGAGCATGTGAGGTTATCAACCTAATTTTTTTTTTAATGACATCTCTCACTAAAGGGTCTACAGCTGGGTTATCAAAAACCGTTCTCCTGATAGCATAGGCACTCGAACTTCAACACCACACACCGCCAAACAGATGGGTTGACATGCGCAAATAGATCAATTTATCGCCTTTATTCCACAAAACGCAGAGAATCTCCATCAAATGATGAGATACGGAGCTGGAAATTTGTTACAGTGATATCCTTTTGGAGGGCATAGAATTGGAGACGGAAACGTAACAAAACAGCGAGCAGTTTATTTATCAAATCTAGGGCCGTATTCACAAAAATCGACTTAAGATTAAGTTCAACTTTCCACATTAAGTCCGAAAAGCGAACTCACCAATAACACCTCCAAATTGGTATTCACTAAGTGACCGTAAGTCGAACATTGCGAGACTGCTGTTTGTGACATCTGTCGGTTAGATCACAGACTATTTAGCGCTATTTCTTGGGAACTTTATGAAAAATGAATGTAAACGAAGATCGTCTGTTAACCACATGATTCGGGCGCAAAATAAACATTGCGATTGACTTTATGGTATGGAGGGAAAGAAGCGCTGAAGCAACTGGTCCATCGAGGAGCAATCCAGGTTCTCAAAGAAAGAAGGGATTTGCTTTGATGCCATAATTATGATTCAATCTTGGTAGGCTTAATCATGAATGTTACGTGTAGACTTATTCTTTATAAAAGCAGTTTCATTATATCTATGTGTTGGGGGGGGGGGCACATTTTTGAATAGGACTATAAGCAAAGGATATCATATTAGGTGTATTCCATAACACATTAGTTGGAGATGTTGCATTGGAAATGCAAACATTGTGCCGCCAGTTAGCAGAATGACTTGTCCGGGGATTAATATAACCAAAACAAGTGTTGCGCTGGTTCCCTTCTGATGGTCCTATTTTATAAAGGCTAAGAATGCCTAAAACTTTCTTCTTAATTTCAGATTTTATGAATATGATATGTACCTTTCACAAATTAATTTGATATTATGATTTAAAACTGTGCTGTTTTTTCAGTGAATGGTACTGAATAGGACTTTGCTCTTAGAATATCGGACTTAATAGTGTTCTAACGGTGCATAAGCTTAAAGATTTATGTTTGTTTAGTTTCTGTTTGTATCAAACAAGGGGGGCAGATAAAGGGCAGTGGAGGGGAATTAACAGAATAAAGCAAAATACATGGATGGAATTGGCCAAAGTACTTTATGCATGAGTTTTGTAAACGTCGGACTCGGAGGACAACAAGGCCTAATTGATGTGAAAAGGATATATATATATATATATATATATATATATATATATATGAATGAGAAATGGCGCAAGAAATGTTAATTAAACGGCGTAAAAATCGGTAACTCTAAACTATGCTCGTTAATTGTCAGTAGATGTTTGTTTTTAACCAATTGTTATAAATTTGTCAGTCTGGATATATGTTTTATAACATGCAAATTTTGAATAACATTAAAGAGAAATATATAGAAAGGTTGCAATGTCTTGTTTTTGTCAAATTGTGTGGGTGTTTAATGTTCGTGCAAAATTGTTTGCTTTCGCCCAGGCTTTCTGGCGGCGCCTGTTGTGAACTTGTGGATGTATAGGCTTGCCCACCATTAATTACTTGTTCCTCACAAACCTTCTCATGGCGTAAAGTACATGCTCTCAAGTCCCCTTGGGTCTTTCTCACGCAATTCACATATGTTTACTGTCTGTATTTTCCTTCTTTCTCTCCTTATTGTTTTATAAATACATTACAGTCCTATCGATTATGCCTTCTATGTAAGTCAAAGGGGACTGCGATGGTAATTCACCTTTTTTTTCACAACTTCAAAACCATCAGCAACATCCATTTTAAACTTGGTACGTATGTACCTTGCAGCGCTCTTTATTAAAATCATAGCAATATGTATGCAACGGAGATGTGTCGTTTTTTTTTTTTTTTTTTAGGGGATCATCTTTGGGCAAATTAGAGTATTCTCTTAAACCATTTAATACATTGTTTTAAATTGAACAGGCACGCTTCTCCGTATGAGTGTAATACTATTGAATTATTTGGGTGGCCTTAACTTCATCCGGAATGTCACAAGTCTACTTGCTTGAAGTTATTTTTCATTTGCTAGACATTTTCTGTTAACTTATATTTATGTATTGTTAATTCAAAAAATCCCTGAGAGGGTCGGGTTACAACAGGTGCCTTAATCGGAAAAATCAAAAGTGAAGGGGGGGGGGGGGTAGTTGGGTCACAATACATCTATATCCATTTATATGCTCATATCTCGCTGTACTCACAAAGGTTAAGGGGCCAGTAAAGCACGGAATGGTTATTCAAATTTTATGAGTTTCCATCCTCCCACCCCATCCCCAAACAAAAATAATGTTCAGCCCCCCACATACATTCATATGTGAAGAAAATAAAAGCTGAAAATTCGATAATAACCGTTATTTTTATTGTCCAACGCAGCGGAAAATTTATATATTTTCACTTTAAGATGCAAGTAAAAATAAAATATTTGCATTTTTTTTAATCGAACACAGGACCTAAAATTTTGTATATACATTTTCATGATTACAAGGGAAAACCAAATCTTACTGGATAGGCTAGGGGCCTGTAGTTCTTATTTTCTTCCTGGTCAATATGGAAAAATGAAAACAAAACATTCATCTCCTTTGCCCTGCTCTTGTTAGCAGAAGACGCGTATTAGAAAAGGACATGTCTATAGAAATTATGTATATTGAGTAAAAACGAGTACGGATGGGTATTTTTTCATGCAAAATATCATGAAAGATCATTATCCTACTACAGGACGAAGTCGTCCGTCATTACAGGGAAAAATCACTGAAATCCACGATTTCAAAAGTGTACAAGGTGCGGCAAATAGGTACATCTTGTATTATTAAAATTATTACATTCAGAGATTTTTTAACAAAATCTTAACAAACCTATCGTCCTTCTTTCTATATAATCAATGTCAAATTCAATCGTTAATTTCTCATTCACTTCATATAAGGCGATTATTTGGGATACTGATACGGTGACTGGAAAAAATTGTTTTGTGAATGTGCACAGAGAGTGACTCTCCTGCTAATCCATTCTGAAATCGAGGTGTGTTGCAACAACAGCTTGTTTCAAAGCAAAAATCCTTCACTTGTGTGTGTGCTCAGTGACTGGATTTACAAAAGGAAATCGAGGTCATAATATTATCATTTTCATATAACATTAATGCTTTGTGTAATCAGGGAGAAGGAGTTTACCATCAACTCATCTGACATCTGGAAGTAATCCAACTGAATTGCGTTGGCCTCATCACCGGTTGGAAAGTTTATTTTATGGGTTTCCATATATGCTATCAAACAATTCATCACTGCACGGGAAGTAGAACTTTCGGAAATGTGGTAGGCCTCGCCGACAAAGGACTTAAAAGATCTTGATGCAAAATACCTCAGGTAAACTAAAATTTGTAACAAAGGGGGCAGGGCTTTTGGTCTTTTTATTTGATGTGCGAAGGCATTCTCCACTTCACTGACATTATGTGAAATGGTTTCCAGTCTGAACCGGTAGAACTGGCCAATGACCTCAGGCCGTTGCATCTCCAGCGAGTTTGTCCTATCTACATGATCTACGAGTGGCCTTTCCACCGTAGGGCTTAGCAGTCGACGCCGCCAGCGTCTGTGGAGTCGTTAAAAAGATAAGCAGGTTTTTGGAAAGATCAAAAGATAAGGAGGTTTTTGGAACTTAAGTTCAGCATTAACGTAGTGTGAAAGCTATCATTGATCTGTCCTTGAATGGTCCAACCAAATGTATGGCGAAGGGCAAAAATTGAACGAGAATCATCACCTCTAAGGGATTCTAATTGGACCATACATTCCGCGAAATCTTGACCAATCAAAATATCAATGTTGTCTCAGCCGGTATTTGCAGACAAGTCAGGGTCATCCAGATGCGATTATTTACTTTGATGCAGGAATGCAGGAGACACGGGGATGTTTTCTACGACTTTTACATCTAAGATAAACATGGATTCATTAACAACAAACATCTTCGTACCAACAGCCTTTTATTTACATGATGTAGTTCCAGGCATTGTCTAAAGGAAATAGCTTGTAATGGGTCCTTTGAGATTGAATGATTAAGCCAATCATTTGTGTATGTTTGGTTTATTTATATGGATTGGACTGAGGTTGGAAAACAGATATCGTGGGATGTATCACTTTTCTCCACATCCATTTCCATCCATTTGTCAAAAGATAGTGGTGTGAACATCCAGTACAGAAGGAATGAACAGCACTGATATTGCCCCATATATATAATAGTTGCAGTTGCAAAAAGAGCATCTGGTACAAAAGGAGATAAGGCACTGATACTAAAATGAACATAGCATCGCGGAGTTCGTATTTAAAACAAGTACACATAGAATGTATGACACTGCTATTTACTTACACACATGCATTGAGAGAGTTGTACATATAGTAACTAGAACACAAAGATTACAAGACATTTCCAACTCACATACATCAAGAGGATTACACACACACACACATATATATATATAAATATATATATATTTATACATATATATATATATGTATATATATATATATATATATATATATATATATATATATATATATATATATATATATATATATATATATATATACCTGTTGTATACAAGGACTATGAGATACTGCTTTCACCTCACATATTGCATTGCTGGGGATGTAAGTATTATACAATATAATATATTATCCCATTTGTATGTAGTTTCTTGGCTTCTGATTGGTTAATAGCCATGAAATGTCTGCCGCACCTAATAGAAATTACGGTATTACCCACATAGGGTTGGTATTACTGTAGTAATACCATGCGACACTTAGCGGCTAAAGTGAAAACGGCTCTGACAGGGGAACGCAGACGACAAAATGGTATTACAGGTGCCTTCTTCTGCCAATAAAAGGCGCTAGTAAGTTAGAAACTACATAAAAATGGGATAAATTCGTTACACACTGGTAGACTGGGTAATACAGCGAGCATCTCCCACTCAGGGAATTGGTATTACCCTCGGCTGGCGCCTCGGGTAATACCAGTTCCCTTCGTGGGAGATGCTCGCTGTATTACCGAGTCTACCAATGTGTAAGTAATCAACCCACGCCTTGCATAGCAACGGTTGTATATATTGATATTTAGCACGGGAAGAGCGTAAGGCTCCGGCATTAAATCCTACATGGCATAGTGAGGCCTGTTTGTACTTTTGTAATGCATGTATGTTTGTGACTATGCTGGGTCGTACAATCCATTAACAAGAACAGACCTATGCTAGACTGGTTCAAGGATTTGTTAAAAATGGCACAGACCCAATACAAGAACAACAAAAAATTCAAGTTGTTGTTTAATAACATTTTATGGTTGGGAGTCCTGTCCTAGTATTACAATCTAAATGTAACTCCAAAGTCAACAAGGGTAATGTCTTGAACTATACCCAAGGTAGGCGTACCTTAAAGTTCAAACATTAAAGGAATATAAAGTTAAATTATCAATTTGGAATAATTTTAAGCTAAGTTATAAAAAGGTATGTAGTACAGTGACCTCTTGATCCACTGTTGAATAATAATTTTGTTCAAACCAGACAAATCCATGAAAGCCAATTTATCTTTTGTTATGAAACTGGAAGGGAACTTAAAAACCTCAAAATTAAAAAAAATATATTAATCAAAATTTTACTTTCACCAAATAAATAAAAAAGGGGTCCATATGACTGTTTGTGATAAATCGAAAGTAAAAAAAAAAAAAAAGGAAAATAAAATAACATAAATTGTCTTGATTGTCCTTGTAAAATAAATATTAAATGTATTGGCATGCTATGAGCACTAATTTCACCTAACCCTTTAGGTGCTCCAAGTTTTACTCTCCTTGTGTATATAAGTCCCAGGAAAGTACAACCGCTCAGGCAGGCTTGACATGTTCCACCCTTAACCCCCCCCCCCCCATCCCAATTTAACCAATCCCATTTCATTTACATGTATTAGCGTGTACAATACTTACAAACATAAAGACCATAAACTATTAGTTTTAAATAAGTAATGTGAATCAAGGTTTCAACACTATCAATCTAGGAGGACCACGTGTCCGATATCAGCGCATGAGTAAAATTGTTTCAACATTGAAGAACCATGTGCGATAAAAAAGTGATGAGCCTTGACCCATGAGGCCAACATCCAATGACTTTAAACATGTCACGGCAATTTCCAGGTATAGTGAAAACCGTTTATAAGATATTACCTGAAAATTCAACTATTGGAATCCCAGTTTCTTGTCTTTCCAATAGGACCATTTTGGACATTCGTCATTTTATTTCAAATTTTAAGGAAAACGAAAATAAATCACTGAGATGTGTACTATGATTATCAGCAGGAAAATAGAATTCCATTCTTGGATTACCGACTTCCATTTATAGCCTGTATATATAAATCGGAATAAATGCAATTCCCGTTTTTTTCCCTCTCATTATGTTTAAGGAATTAGAAAGGGATAATGGCTGCTAATTGAGATGGTACTTTTTTTTGCCACTGCGCCGGGCTGACTGTCCTATTCTCGCAGCTTCGCGGAAGCGAGAACAGTCTAGTGGGGTCACCTTTCTAGAGCGCCATATTATCCTCATAGGGTTAACATGGTGAAATTACAGTGGAAGTTTGAACTTGTTTATTTCTGTGAGTTATGCATGGACACTGATATCAATATGCCAGTACATAACTGTAAGGTGCCTGGTTGTACTTCAGATACGAGAAAACATGGGAAAAATAACCTCTGGTATCAGCCGCCATAACTCCCCAGGTAAAATTTTTGGCTATCACCAAGATCATTCATCCTCCCTTTGCATTCATGCACCTAAATTGATTAATTATTCACTCATTTCGGACGCCAAATTATTCCAAAAAGTATCCAAGAGTGACTGTGTTAGCTACAGAATCCATTTCACCGCTCCATAAACCAGCATTTGGAATATGAAAAATTTTACCTCCCACTACATAAACACACCGAGAATTCTCAGGAGTAACTTCCTCTCCATATAAAATGTACATTCAAGTGTTTGATCTCAATTGGACTTTGGCTCAGGACCATGAACAGGTCACCCATCAGTTACGCGCTCTCCATATTATTACTAAAAGATTGTACAACTTGGAAATCTGAAATCAGTCTTCACATTCTCAAATAAAGATGAGAGACGTTTTGCAGGGTCATTACAGAGCTCTCTTCTATCTAAAATTAATTTTAGTAATTATCAGATCAAAGAACAAAAAAATCCCCTACCCCTTAAATTTTCACATCACATACATTTTTCTTGATTTCACTTACACCTATTTATAATACTTTCAAACAAGTGCTTTCGTGAAAAGTGTTTTACTTATATGATCTTACAACATTGTGTATCAATAATATTCACTTGTCTCCTTTTTAGAAAAAATAAATTTCCTGAAAGATTCGATTTTTGTAAACACAAACCGCGGTTGTTAGTAACTCACGTTAAAATATTTATATACTTTTACATATCATCTTACAGTTTTATTTAACTTGTTTCATTCAATAAGATATATGATCTATATACTGCTTGGACACTTTTCGAATATTCGTTTCCCTAGTGTTCCCTTCCACCTTAGAAAAATCATCTTGTATATCTTCAATTTCACCTGAAGGTTCTGACTCATTTACTTCCATTTTTAGTGTGTTTGTTTCTTGTTGGCAGGTATAAGACTTCAAAATGTCAAAATCCTCTACTATTGTGTCTTCCATCCACTTCCTGGATTCTCCATTTCACTTCAGAAACACTTAGATAACTTTGTAGGAACTCTCAAAGTGGGGAAACAAAGACCAAGTTAAACCCGGTTTTGTATGTTTATCACTCCTCCAAGCAACGTCACGCACATTAAAGGGTTTCCCATGTAATTTTTGGTCACAGTACACTGCATATTTTTTTTTTTTACACTGTCAAGCACTTGACACAGATATTTCATGACCTTACCTTCTAGGTTACTACCAAAGTCCGTGCCTGGGGCAAGCATACTCACTGGCCTATTTTCTACAGAAAATATCTGCAATTGTGGTAGCCTCTTGGCCAGGCATAGGGTAGCCTTCACTCTATTTTGTGAAGCGATCTGAGATGACTAACATATACTTGTTACCTGCCTGTGTTGTAGGTAGTGACCCTTTGATATCTAGGGCTACTCGTTCCATTGGATAGCCAACTGGTCTCTGTGCTAATGAAGTTCTGTACTTTTGTTTAGTACACACATAGGGCTTTACGGTTGGTGTACTACATTTTGACATCCACGAGGATCTCTAACTTGATATGTAATCACAGTGCCATATATCCCATGAGCAATGCCATGGTAGTGGGCTTTCTCAAATCTATACTGACTGAAGATATCTAGCCAGGGGGTTACTTGACCTTGAGTTTCTTTAAACTCTTTCTTTAACATTATATCTATCTCAAAGATTCATGATCGGTATGTTATAAAAGCTGTTTCCCAAACCAACAAGTTTTGAAATACTGTATAAAAAGACTACTACAAGTAATTCTCGTCTGGTAACAAAATAATAACATTCTGCTGGACTTCAGGTTCCACTGGCACAAGCAATTATACAATCTTTTCTGTCCTGAATCTGAGAGCAGACAATTCCCGTTTGACCTTCCTTTTGCATCCGTGTCTACAATGATAAGCAAGGGAAAAACAGAAAAAGCCAATCAAGGAGGATTTCATAAAGTGCGTTTATGATTATCAAAAGCTTCTTGGAATGCTTGTGACCAGTGAAAGGGTACCTCTCTTCCTAGTTAAGCTATGTAAAGGAACAGCAATCTCACTATAGGACCGTATAAACTTTCTGTAATATTCCATTATTTACTATTTCTCAAAGTTGACATTACTTACAAGTATCTTTTCTGATATAATTTGGGGGTTGACTGCGTTACTGAGTTCTTTTTAGCCAGGTGAATTTGCGTCCAAGATGCAAATACGTCTGTGTGCGAAGACACTAATGTAGTATTCGAAGTTGAATACTAACTGCCAAAATAATCACAACAGTAAAAAATAAGAAAGATACTTTGACGGGTTGTACTGAAAACATGATTTTCGCGTATTGGGTTATAAATTAATATATATATATATATATATATATATATATATATATATATATATATATATATATATATATATATATATATATATATATATATATATATATATTGTCACACCAATACTTTCTGGAGTAGTTCCTAAAGGAAACCAGGTATATCTCGATAGGTTGTAAAAGTAAAGTATGCGATAATTCACTAATATTCCATATAAAAGTAGCCAAATCTATTAGGATAGGTTTGATCAAACCTAATAGCATTTTAATGCTTGTTATCTACACATGCACCATTTGTATTACCATGCACAGAAGTCAGCTTCCTTGGACTTTACCACATCTGTTAATTTCAAGCTTAACTTATGTCTTATCAGGCCAAGAATAGTACATGGATCACTGGCGATGTAATCACGTTTTCAGAGTGGAATCATACAGAAAACCAAGTGTTTCCTGACAGTTTATTTCTAAGTGGCAAAGTTAGAAGTCGTATTGAATTACAATCGACAAATGCATCCGTTTACAAAAATAAATTTACTTCAGCATCACTCATGTTTGCATTTAAGAGAATTCAACCTTTCTGGCATTTGGACAAAAAATGTGTCGGAATGATAGTTGTCTCACATTATGCAAGCACAAAGTGGATAACTGTATCATGCAATGTATCCTACCATAGAGCAACTTGGATATGTGAACAAACTTCCCCATGGAAGACAGGAAGTGATAAAGCAAATCAAAACAGAAGCATCAAAGCATCAGAAAAGGTTGAATGCCCTGCAAATTGGCAACTTGGCAGCAATCTCTCATGTTTTCACCTTATAACTCGACAAAGCACAATGAATATTTCAAATGCTGAAAGAAGCTGCCATATCCGTTTTGGTCACATAGCCCATCTTCCGACTGACATGGCCTATCGCATCGAATATATACTAAAAACATGGAGACAGAATTATTCATCAACAGCATCTGAATCTTTCAGGTATACCAGAAAGCATAGAAAAAGGTTGTTTGAGCTTTTGCAAAACATTTCTTCCAAAATACAAATATGGTTACCATTCCTACATCTCGTCAAAGTTTGGCGATGGTCCTTTTCTTTGTATAATGATATTTGGGTCCAATATAAAGGTGTTGCCATTATAGTTAAAGCTGTTAATGAAATATCCAATTATGAATGGACAATTTGGTATTACAGGCAGTACAGGAACAGGTTATTTAGACAAAAATTGAAGCTTATCCAATATCCTCCTTTAGTGCAATTTCTTTTCCCACTAGCTCAATACTTCAATAATTCAGAAGAGGAAGTGTCACATGGTGTACTTTGTGTGCGAGAAGCAACATTTAAAATACACAGATGCGGCCCACGACAATTCCAATGCAAAACCTCAGACTGTATCCCTGATCAGTATACTTGTGATATGGTGCCTGACTGCCATGATGGATATGACGAAAAAGACTGCCCGTTTATATGTAAAGTACGAGGTGAGCCCATATTTAATGTATCTTTATGCATTCATTCTTGTAACCTTAGAGAATGCTCTTGTAGCAACCATTTTTATCAGTGTCCCTCTGGCGGCTGCATACCGATCTACAAAGTGTGCAATGGAATGGGAGACTGTGCTGGTAATGAGGATGAAATTCGGTGTCTTCCACCATATGTTGAAGAAAGCTATATGGATGTTCTGCATGTAAAATGCGCTGTCTGCAACTTACTTTCATGTGAAAAAAACCAAAAGCCGCCATATTATTCAAGAGATATCGTTTGTATATATGATCAGGACTTCTCACAATTTGGATGTGTAAATGGACGCCATTTAATGGGTTGTCGGCACATAAGATGCCCAGGCATGTTTAAATGTCCTTACAGTTATTGTATACCGATACGACTTGTTTGTAACTCAGTTTGGAATTGTGAAGACGGTATAGATGAGGGTTTTTGTGAAAACGTCACATGCCCCTTCTTCTTCAGGTGTCGAAATGAAAAAACATGTTTAGGTCTTTCTGAGATTTGTAATAAACGAGTCAACTGCAAATTTACTAATGATGACGAAACCTTATGCCCGCCTACCAAATGTCCAACTGGATGCACTTGCAGAGGACATGCAGTTGACTGTAGCTTCCTTAGTTTTATTACCATACCCATATTTTCGACACAAGTGAAAAGTATATCATTGAGAAGTAATAACCTATATAACTATCAGATTTCTAAAAATATAGATTTCAGTAACATAGTTTTATTAGACATAGCCAAAAACAGAATTTCTAAAGTAAGTGAAGGACGCTTCTGTTGGGGAAAGGGTCTTCATATTATTGATCTAAGCTTCAACATGATAAGAGCTATACCTCCATGTTCTTTCCGATGTCTGAAACTACTCTTACATTTGTATCTTAAAGGTAACCCAATGAAAACCATACTCGCATTTTCATTTCAAGGATTACTGTCTGTGAGGGAGCTACAACTTTCTAATATGTACATCACCTTTGTTGCAGACAATGCATTTAATGAAGTTAACTTGCACACATTAAACTTGTCATATAACTGTATTGAAGACATGGACTGGATATCTCTCAAAGGTGTTACCAATGTTGGTATTATAGATCTGCGAGGAAATAGGCTGCGCATGCTGGATACAATCAGTTGCTTGCATATGTTAAAAGTTAATGTATTTCTGAGTGATTACTTTGAACTATGCTGCCTTCTTGTATACACTAAACACTGCTTTCCGGAACTTCAATCAACGTCATCATGTGAAGGATTACTGGGAACACCCATGCTAGAATGGAGCGGATGGTGTTTGGCAACTGTTTCATTAGTGAGTAACGTGGCAGTTACTATTGCATACAAAAAAGACTTCATGTCCATCACCAATGCATTTCTAATATGCATGCTTGCTGTATGTGATTTTCTAATGAGCGTATACCTCTTTATTGTGCTATCAGTGAACCGTGTGTTCACCAATCAATTGGTACTTTATGGTGAAGTGTGGCGAGAGTCACCCCTATGCAACATGGCAGGTATCCTATCTGGTTTCTCCATAATTGGATCTTCACATATTGCAGCGGTAATAAGCATATGTCGTTGTCTGAAAGTCGTATTTGTTTTTCGGATGAAGGAATTAAAAATTAAAAGCACAATAACGTTTACACTTATGTCTCTATTTGCTCTATTTGTGGTGTGTATAATATCTACACCAGCAATCAATGTGCCATACTTTGCAACAAAAATGGAAATCAGCTTATGCTTGCTGCTTCAGCTGTTGTCAAAGACAAAAAGCTGGGGGGGATTTCAGTTTTTTTACATATCATTTTCATTACTGAATAGTTTCTGTATTGTTGTATGCAATGTAAGTATGACTCTAACATATATACAGAGTGCACGACATTCTGGCAGAAGCTTAAAGGACAAAAGACTTGTAAGATGGACATTTCTTCTGCTGACATTTAATGTATGCAGTTATATGCCGGTGCTAGTTCTTGTGGTCGTATCTGGCTCAGGTAACAGCGTCCCGTTAATTGCAATCAAATGGGTAATCTTCATTGTGCTTCCTTTGAACTCAGTTATAAACCCATTTCTCTACACATTTGAAAAACACATATGCAGAGTAAAATCTCTTGCTTTACGAAGATTAATGCGTTTTTTATAAGTACACCTTCATGAAATTTTATTATTATTAGTTATTTGTTGATGTACAGATGTTGTGGCAGCTACTACTTTTGTTTTGAGACTTCAATTTGTATGTATAAGGTTTGAGTGGTTCGGAGAGTCTATGTGGAGGCAAAACAACCGCTGACATTTTAGAATCAGTAGAATGATTTATGACCCTTTCAATAGATATTTTCCCAGAAATGCAACAGGAAAAATAGTAAAGGAGTTAGCCTTGACAGCTCAAAATTCAGATGGATGGCATATGAACCGTATATAATTGTAAGCTCCACTGACATGCATGCGTTTATAAGAAGCTTGAAGTTTTCCTTTTGCATTTTTATTTTATACTTGTTCTGAAGGAGCTGAGGGGTAGATTTGTTCCTATTTTGCCATTGAAAGATGTCTACTAATATATTTTTGCTAGATGCGTTTATTTCATCTATCTATCTATCTATCTATCTATCTATCTATCTATCTATCTATCTATCTATCTATCTATCTATCTATCTATCTATCTATCTATCTATCTATCTATCTATCTATCTATCTATCTATCTATCTATCCCCCCACCCACCCATCCATCCATCCATCTATTATTTATTTATTTATTTATTTATTTATTTATTTATTTATTTATTTATTTATTTATTTATTTACTTATCCCTCAAAATTTCTTATCTCATATAGAGTGCAGCATTACCGTTTCTTTTTGTGTGCGCATGTGTTGTGTGCCAGTGATACATTTAACCAACAAAGGTTCTATGCCGCAGAAAACTTTTCAGATATATACTATGAGATTGTGACCTTCCTTCTAAGTTATCAAGTTCTGGGCATACCAATATCAGGTCATATGTTGGTATCACTGGTGATATGTAGTTGGTATTTCAATAATATGTTCACTTTCTCCTTCAAAGACCCATAAATGACTTGTTTTGTTTGCTTGTTTGTCTTTCGATGGGTTGGATTTTTGTGTTTATTGTGTTTTTCTTTTTGTCTTTGTCCTGTTATGATTCCCCAGTCATGGATGGAACTGAACTTATCCCATTGATAAATAAAAATGTCATGTCAGTCTGACAAAGAATCGTCACTTTGCTGTCTGTTGCAGCGCTGGCGTTGTATAAGACAGATGGATCAGGTGTTAGGTTCATATCTTTAGCTTGCTGGTCATTAACATTTGGACTAATGATAAATACCGTGGCCCCTCTGTCTCCCAATGCTCAAACATGAGTAGTGTCAATATGTACTTTAAAAGTGGAGTATGAAGGCGAAACCACATTCATTACATGAAGGCGAAACCACATTCATTACATTAAATACTCCATCAAAATAGGATTTTGTTGATTTAAATCGTGCTGGTGACTACTCTGTGGACGAAACGGACCATATCGAAAATGCGTGCTTTCAAATTTGGTGGAAATGAGCTTTTTTCTTTTTTTTATCAGGACAGGACTTTCGAGTTGTATACAATAAAATTGATTTTGCATAGTACACAAAATGTGAAAATATTAGATAGTGCTCTGTTAAATGTACTGTCTTCATTATGCATTATGTTTGCCAAATGAGAAAAAAATATACTTGCCTGGACCAAACACAAAACATAGCAAACAGTTAGTACATGTCACCATTCATGGCCCTGGTTTCTGTATATTTATCTCTTTCAGTGCCATACTTTGGACTAAGCACCAGAAGCGCGCCTGGGGCAGTTGTTGACCTGTCCATTATATCCCGTGTAGCTACAGGCATGTCTGAAATAAAATGAAGGGCTTTTTCACGAGGAACGTGAATAGGCGCCCAGGACATTTGTTGACCGACTCAATTTTATATGAGTCTAGCACCCTTCTTATAATTCAGAGCAGTTCCATTTTAGCATTGCGACTTTAGTAGCACTTGGCACTGGGAGTGAAAGCCCTTGAAACTGTTTAATCATTTTTTTGTATTTATAAGTTTTTTCTCTTGCAGCGCCAGCTAATATTGTCTTTAACTTATTTTCCGTGTTACCGGCACATTCAGGGATATACTACCACAGCAGCTTCTATCTGATATGAAAATACACGGTATCAAATGGCTTGTATGACGTTATTTCCAAAAGGGCCTATCTCACGAAGTTATACTGAAAAAATTTCGCTGGGCCTCGCTTTTACATTTTATATAAAGAGTAAAGGCAGCACCCAGCTATTTTTTTCCTGTGTTGGAGTTGTGTTTATGCCATATTACAATACAATGTTTATCTCTATCTTAAGGCTCGATACCACAATTACATTACTCCATTTGGGAATACTTTATTCTTGGCTCAAAAGTGTATCAACAAATCTAAAAAGCTTTCCCAAGTTTTTGTGTCCTTCATGTTTGTTTCGACAAAATTTTCATGAATAGTATTTAATCGTTATTTAAATTAAATAATAATTCAGAGTTTAAGTCGAAAAATACATATTATGCAAGAGATGCTCTGCACTGTCATTTTCTACAAGTAATTTGCTATTAGAGCATAACAGGTAATTTATATTTCCCTGTAAATATTAAGGCTAAGTGGGTGCAACAAAAAGCAATGGCAAATTCATTAGGTCACTAAAAACTCCAGACCATATGTAATAATTTCCAAAAGCATATTTTTTCACGCAAGAAAAAATAATAGCCCATACTAAAAACGTTGAACACAAGAGTCATTAGCCTATATACAGCCATGCACAGAAGACGTTTAAGAATGTTTCTATCATATGTATTTCTGAAAAGCTGTTTAGCTCAAAATTCAGCATCCATGGGTTTTTGAATGTGTGCTTTAAGATGGTCATGCTTTCACTTGTATCTATTTTGTGTCTGTCATGCTAAAGAAAATTTGTGATTTAATCCATGGAAGCACATGATGGATTATTAAATATACTGCAAGGTGTATTTGGAAAAAGAGTCATAAATAGATGATTAATATTTTCATTTTAGTAATTATATTCAGTTGGTCAGAAAATATTTTGTAAAACACCTGGGTTGTGACAGATTTTGCTGGTACATTAAAGCCGAATTTCCTCCATACGCATCCTTAAAAGATTGTATTTGTTTTTTTTTGTCTGGAAATTTATATAAAATATCGTTGAAAGTGTTAATAATATCGTAAATCTATGCAACCGTAATGTGATTTTAAAATGAAAGCAAGGTAGCTCTGGTACTTGGCATATGCATGCCAAGGTGGGTGACACTGTATGCTGATTTAATCGTGAAAAAGTTGTGTTTATTTGTATTTATTTCAGCAACGAAATCTTTGCAAGTAAATCTTCCAATCAAGAAACAGTATACCTACATGTTTGAAGAAGCAAAGCTAAAGTACAGGGTTAACATGTGGCTAAGGGGTATTACGGGAAGTTGTTGAACTACTCTCCACTGACAGGATTAACTACATTTTTTGCCATCTGCCACTAATCTCGAATTGCTCAAAGGAACCTGGTCTGAAATATAACTAGGGTCTTACATTCATATTACTTGAACAAAGAATCATCCATACTATATTTATGTCTGGTGCATATTTATCGTGATCTAACTGGATTTGACATGGCTTGTTTCATGGCTAGCGATTTTGATCATGGTTGAATCTCGATTACATGGAACTGACTGTGTTGTATCAGCATGCTTATAGTTACAGAAAATATAATATTTGAGAAAAGATGTTGACCCAGTCCAAAATACAGCATTGAAATAAATAGCCACATTCAGGCGAACAGGTCCGTCTGACATATAGTCCCTAACCACAGATTTACCCTTGTGACACAATCTCAACAGTGTCGAGGTTACATCTGAAAGAACTCATGAAGCAATTACGTTCCATAGAAATACAAACACTAGACAGCATGTACACAAGCATGGTCTTGGATAGAAAGGTCACGACCAGCAGGCAGTTCTGAACTACATGTTTAATTGTATTTTAAATTTTATACAATTTACATACAAAATGTTGCTACCTTCATTAATAGTTATACCAGTTACAAATGTTCAAGTCTAAAGTCCCCCCAAAACAAACCAGGGATTGTTTGCAGCCACCCAAAACTAATTGTACAGGTTTAGTCAAGACATCACACTTCATGTAACACAAAATTGCTCGACAAATTTACACCAGTGTACAAGATAAAGCACGTCAAAAATATCAAGATGGTATTGACCGTGACTGCCAAGACGTCTCCAATGTTTCAGTTCCCAACAATGATCTGGCACAAAAGTAATGAGGTCTCTCCATTATCTACTTAAGTGCAGTAAGGTCGACTTTTTTAGACTAATCTTTGCTTCATGCAAACGATATATGTGGAACTTTATTTCAAAGACTATCATGGTACCAATGTGCCACATTATGTCCATCGAAAAACATATGTATACATATATATTTTGTTCGGAACGAACCGGGCTCGAACCTGGACCTGCAAACTTTGGCACCACTCGCCTAGCTGAAACGGGAAACGCACATATCCACTCGACCAAATCACCATTCTTATAAACAAAAATTAAAAAACTACCAGGCTTTAAATTTCTAGTTGAGAATCTCAGGGCAAATCAGCCTTATTATCATGAGAAATCATGGCAAAAGTAGGCCGGCTCAGCCTATTGTTGGTGGACTGTGGGCATGTGCGTCACTATGTCCAAATTGCCATGTTATATTGCATAATACTCACACACACACACAGGATTAATTACATTTTTTGCCATCTGCCACTAATCTCGAATTGCTCAAAGAAACCTGGTCTGAAATATAACTAGGGTCTTACATTCATATTACTTGAACAAAGAATCATCCATACTATATTTATGTCTGGTGCATATTTATCGTGATCTAACTGGATTTGACATGGCTTGTTTCATGGCTAGCGATTTTGATCATGGTTGAATCTCGATTACATGGAACTGACTGTGTTGTATCAGCATGCTTATAGTTACAGAAAATATAATATTTGAGAAAAGATGTTGACCCAGTCCAAAATACAGCATTGAAATAAATAGCCACATTCAGGCGAACAGGTCCGTCTGACATATAGTCCCTAACCACAGATTTACCCTTGTGACACAATCTCAACAGTGTCGAGGTTACATCTGAAAGAACTCATGAAGCAATTACGTTCCATAGAAATACAAACACTAGACAGCATGTACACAAGCATGGTCTTGGATAGAAAGGTCACGACCAGCAGGCAGTTCTGAACTACATGTTTAATTGTATTTTAAATTTTATACAATTTACATACAAAATGTTGCTACCTTCATTAATAGTTATACCAGTTACAAATGTTCAAGTCTAAAGTCCCCCCAAAACAAACCAGGGATTGTTTGCAGCCACCCAGAAATAAGTTATTCTTCCATTTCCGTCTATACTTCAGGCATATTTTCATGAAACAAAACTAATTGTACAGGTTTAGTCAAGACATCACACTTCATGTAACACAAAATTGCTCGACAAATTTACACCAGTGTACAAGATATAGCACGTCAAAAATATCAAGATGGTATTGACCGTGACTGCCAAGACGTCTCCAATGTTTCAGTTCCCAACAATGATCTGGCACAAAAGTAATGAGGTCTCTCCATTATCTACTTAAGTGCAGTAAGGTCGACTTTTTTAGACTAATCTTTGCTTCATGCAAACGATATATGTGGAACTTTATTTCAAAGACTATCATGGTACCAATGTGCCACATTATGTCCATCGAAAAACATATGTATACATATATATTTTGTTCGGAACGAACCGGGCTCGAACCTGGACCTGCAAACTTTGGCACCACTCGCCTAGCTGAAACGGGAAACGCACATATCCACTCGACCAAATCACCATTCTTATAAACAAAAATTAAAAGACTACCAGGCTTTAAATTTCTAGTTGAGAATCTCAGGGCAAATCAGCCTTATTATCATGAGAAATCATGGCAAAAGTAGGCCGGCTCAGCCTATTGTTGGTGGACTGTGGGCATGTGCGTCACTGTCCAAATTGCCATGTTATATTGCATAATACTCACACACACACACACACACACACACACACACACACACACACACACATATATATATATATATATATATATATATATATATATATATATATATATATATATATATATATATATATATATATATACATATACACTAAGCATTAGGCAGACCAGTGCAAAGATTGCAGCATAAGGGGAGCCACACAAGTACCTAGTATAATTGCTATAACCCTAACAATTGCTTAAAAGATAAACAGTTTTGTGCCCAATCAACCGAGTATCAGATATATGTAAGCATACAGTTTTTTTTTCAGTTTTGGATGACTATATATACATTTATGTGTATATAAGGTGACCAGACGAAGGGGAAAACAGTGTTTAGTCTCCTTAAGTCTGTGGTATGCCTATATCTGTCGTTTACGTGTATATGAACTGCCGATTGCTGGCATATATATATATATATATATATATGATACATGTGAAACTATATAATACGATAATGAAACTATACATTAAATCGTCTTTTCAGCCTTAATTGTCCAGAATAGTTTCCACTATTGGATAATTCACTTGGCACAATTCTTCACACCTCACAACATATCTTTATTGGAAACGTGTATAATATGGCATTTGTTTCTGACATGGAATTCTATGAGCATATTTTTAATTTCACTGGTTTGTTTTATGAAGATATATGTCTATATTTGATTCAGAAGTGGCATAGTCATTCAGTTTTTCTTGAATGATAAACCTCTGTGAGTTTCTCCTTCCTTAAATGCTACAACTGCTATGTCTGTGTTTAGTGCGAAATATACCGAAATATATATTTGTACAGGTAAGATTTGTCAATACTTGGTATTATACTTGATCTGATGCAACGATGTTACGGCAAACCCAATGATGGCACATTGCAAAACATTGTGGAATGGATGGGTAGAGCTGGATGTGGGATGCCTTCCTGATTTTGCTTCACGTATAACACTGCTTCCTGATATTGATAGTTCACAGCAAACACGTGTTAGAGCTGCTGTGTGAAAATATCAAAACCATTGCTGTGCATATGTGATTCCTTATGGAAAAAGTTTGGCTAACATGTTGTAATAGTTTCAATTTATTGCGCCTTTTTTCCTTGATGAAAACCTTTATTTTGTCTGGCATAAAGTTCCTATGTCTCCTCCAAGCAATGGCGAGCCATCTATTCACCAGCTTACCTTACACCTGCAAAAATATAACTCGGATCAGAGACTACCAACGGGAGCTAAATTTCCATAGTTAGATAAGTTATGAATAAAATCTGAGGAACCTGGAGATACATAAGATCAATCTAACGTAAAAAACTATTTATGATTATTTAACTTTAAACAATAGGTCCAAGTATGCAAAATGTCACTATCAACATTTCCATGGGAAGTACTCCGTCTGTGAGCACACATTTTCAAGTTGCCTCAGAAGCACGTATTCTGTTTCACCCAACCAGACACTCCCTCTTTGTCAGCATTGGGTATATGTTTAAGAATGTCTGCGGCAAGGTCATTTTGTTGTAGCAGTGCTTTTAATGCCTGTCTTTGGAAGGATGATGTTGTGGTCCTTAAAAGCATCTTTCTGTTTGTTTGAAAGGCTGTATGCATCAGCAGGGGTCATGTCAACCTCGCTTCTGGAAGCGGGCCTGGACCCTCTTTGGCAAGCTGCAAGTAAATTTAGACATTTTGGCCTGGGAAATTTGATTTCACTGGTCTTTGAGCTCTTGTTCCAGTTGGTCCATGGTCCTGACTCGATGGACAAGGAAAGACTGTAAATGTGAAATGAAATACATTTATGGAGATCGGAATGACCATGGCAACACTTGGATGTTGTACTGCTGGATACACTGCATGATGACTAGTACAGTATGAAGCTTTGTATTGTCCTGCTGAAACAACAGTTTGGGATGACGCTGGAACTGTTAGCAGAATCTCATCTGTATATCAGAACCCAGTTTTTCTTACCTATCCTATTTTCTATGCATTTGTTGTATACCGTAAATTTATGAAGACACAGTTATCTTGATGCCAGTCAATTCTATCGTCGTGTCACTCTTTTACGCGAATGTTACGTGTAATCTCTGTAAACCTATAACGATGCATCAAGGCAGAATTGTTTTCCGGCAAGGCACAAATAAGCTATCTGCTTTACTCAAAATTTTGCATCAGTATATTTCAATGAATTTCATTAGATATGGAACCTACATTATAATAAAATATATGATTTTCATGATATACATTTTCGACATGCAGTCGGCATTATAATTTTACCTTTATGTGTGCAATGTTTGACCCTTTATTAAAAAACCTTGACAAGGATTGCAGGTCTGACAGGTATTTGTTACAAGTTACCAGGCATGTAACTTTAGATGGATTTGTAGTTATTTGTTGCATGTACACAGATATGTGCATGAATGTGTGTAAGCAGTTCAGAGTTTGCAATCCTAAATGTGTGAACATGGAAATCGAATCATATTTGTTCCCGTGTCATGGTTGTTACAGTAGCGACTGACAATAATGTAACCTTTGCCCAGGAGCAGCTCGCCGGCAATTTGTGAGCGCTACCAGCAATTGCCCCCGAGCAACCCGCGGGTCGATCACAGACCGAGTCTGTGCGTTAATGCAGGTGAGTGCAAGTGGGAGCATGGGTTGCCCCGAGCACCACTGCGTGTCAGTGTGGTCCACGAGCTTAGCCTCGCCAAGGTGAAGTTTCTAACATCTGTATCCCTACAAGATATTTTAATAGTTTGAATGTACATGTGTAGGTGTATGTTTCTCCCATATGGGAGATATGATGAGCATCGTAACTTGCTTCTTCATTTCATTGAAGCCAACATTTGTTTCTCTCTAAAACTCAGAACAGTATAGCAGAGGAAGAGTGTGACATCAACAAGCTCAGGGCGCAGCCATTCTTTCCCTCAAGACATGATGTTTAGTCAGAACATCTGTCTTCTCTTTTCACCCACTAAACTTTTTTTCCCATGAGTTAAGAATTACATGCATATGACGACACATACAAAAACTTTAGAATGAAATACGGTTTACCTGCATGCCCTTGGTTGATGGGGTCTAACATGTATATATTCTCACTTTTGTCACATGTCTTTTTATATGTATGTGATATTGGACGTATCATCAGGGTTACACGAATCTGCAATCCCCCCCCCCCCCCCCCGTGAAAAGAGGCAGCAAATTTCCAATAAAATTATCTTAATCTTAATATTAACACCTCTTGACTGACCACTGAACAACTTATCTGGGGTAGGGGGGATCTTTGGATTCACGATAATGCTGAACCTCGTATTCTGAAGGCATATTCTGGGTGATTGAGTTTTCATTAAGCCCCTTTAAAGTCATGTACATGTATAAACTGATGGAATGTGAACAACTATCATGGTTCGATTCCAACATGATGCTTTCAATAAATTAGATTTTTCTTCTGGCGTTTGTCACGTGCTATGTACCTGCGGGAAAGACCGTGACTTACCATGAAAAAAATGATTGCAGCATGAAAGTAACATGGAAATTAATAACTACTCCCCACAGTCATATTTTGGTTCCTGTGTGTATCGCAAGCTTTACCGCAACAGTTTACATTTATACCGATAGGCATGATTTCACATGGGCTCTGCATACGACAGAAACATTAAGGCACCGGATTGCTTTCACACCCGAGTTGCACCTACAGAGGCTTTTGTTCCCGGAATGCAGACTACTTCCCATGTAGACTTCTTGATTTTAGCAGTGACAGTTGAGTGCAGCTATCTCTGATTTTACACAGGAGATGTAGTGGCACATATGCAAGAATTGTCCACCACATACCTGCATGAAACAATCTAGCTGAACACACACTGAAATGAGTTAAATCTCTGCATGAAAAAACTTAGTCATAACGCTAATGTTGACTAATGTTCAATGTAAAAATAGAAACAAATCTCAGTTTTCGTCATTGTAGTGTGCATGACTGTACAATCTACGCCAATCGTAAAGTTAATCAAAATCTAATGTATTTTGCATGATCCTAGGAATATGCAGGTATGCACGTCTCTGGGCTCCAATAACAACCGAAGTCCCAGTTTATACTCATGATGTGGTTCTTTGTTGAAGGACCCTCGACAATCCATGTTTACATGCTCAGGTACAAATGACGAAAAAGTGTATTGAATTTTAGTGATTCTGGGAATATTTTTAACATGTTGCAATATATCGCAGGGAAATACAGACACTCACGTGTAAAAGAAACGGGTGAAGGCGAAGTACATGTACATGTAAACATAATTTTAAGATAAGGTTCAACGCCGGGGGGGGGGGGGGGGTCCCGCCTAAATGCAGGTAGCGAGTCAATTTACCTAAATACACATTACATCAATATTTCTGTGGACTTATAATTATAGAGATATTTCTTGTCTATAATACCACTTTACACAGTTCCTTGCTCCCCAGACAAAGTTCATTATCTCTCTCTCTCTCTCTCTCTCTCTCTCTCTCTCTCTCTCTCTGGAATGGTTTCGTAGCTGTTTCACAAATAGGTCTCAGCATGTAGAATATGATAGCGAGTGCTCTGAGCCACTCCAAATCACTACAGGCATGCCTCAAGGCTCCACACTGGGGCCCTTACTTTTCATTATCGATATGAATGATATTCACCTTGCTTCTTCTACATTTTATGCTACCTTCTATGCTGATGACACCAACCTTATGAATTCCCTGTATATTTTTGTTTATCATGCTGGACCTGAGATTCAAAATTTATCAGAAAATATCAATTTTGAATGAAAAGAATGTATCCCGTTGGCTTGCTGCCAATAAGTTATCTCTAAATATCTCAAAAACTAAATACATGATTATTTCACGTTTCCCAGCGTAAATGCAATTTTAACTTCGACATTAGAATTAACAATATCCTCATTGAAAAAACTGATGAACTAGATTTTTGGGACTTCAAAAAAAAAAACTGAAATGGAAAGTGCATATTGATAAGATTGCAAATAAGATATCACATACTTTGCGTACCCTCAAATGGCTCAACAAATTTATGTCTATTATGTCGCTTTATAATGTTCCAATTCCTTAATTTTTCCTCACCTAAATTACTGTATCCTTGCCTGTGGCCATACATGTGATTGAATCATTAAATTACAAAAGACGGCAATTCGCTTAATGAATTTGACAACTTACAATGCACATACTGAACCTCTACTTGAAAAACAGAACTTGCTGAAAGTGAAGAATATATACTACAGCTTAAAGCCCTAAAATTTTATTACAAACTTAAGAAAAACCAGTTGCCAAAATACTTTGACAATTGTTTCACTGTTCTACCTGCCACCCATTCCTATGACACCAGATACAGACATGCTCCTCGCAACGTCCACCGTTTTCGCAGATCCACCAAAATTGAGTTCGATATTACATCCCCATCTTACTGAATGAAACGCGACCAGATATGAAGAACAAATTTGACACTCATTGACTCTATGGTTTTTAAAAATTTGCTACAACATATTTCATCAACGAATATTCTGAGGATTGCATCATTGTTAACTGTTATATCTGTAATAATTAAGTTTGTATGCTCTTCTCTATATATCCTACATGTAACTAGTTTATTCAAAAACAATTTGTACCTTCAGCTATCTTTGTATATATGTCATGCCACTCAGTACATCCACTTGCTTAAATTATCATACTAAGGTGGCCCCTGCGATAGCGGATCATTAATCCTTAGCAGGGACCATCCTGACAGCCCATTGTACTGTAATACATGCCATTTGATGCATTACAGATGTACACTCTAGTAACTGAGATGTATTACTTTTTTGTATCACCACTTGTTTTTTTGTCATATAAAATTCAATTTGAATCTGAGTCTGTTGAATCCGTTTTAATATCGTATTACAGAATTAGAACGTGCCATGGCTCATTGCCATGTGCAGGTGAGAGTTTTGTGAAGTGAAGAGATCCTTAGTTACAAACCATAGCATGAGAAGTTTATGAATATAAGGTCTTGACACTCCGCTCCAAACTATGTGTGTACAGCTAAAGTAGGAACAATCCTGACCAATGGTCTGGTTTTATTGACAAACACAGGGATTGTTTTACAGTTTAACAGATCCACATAACTGGTGCTAACAGAGCACAATATGCGGAAGCATCTTGCAGCGAGCAAACGTTTGCATCCTGGTTCAACGTTTCAAATTGTTCTGGACTGTAGGTCCTTTCCAAAAGAAGCACACATCGTGCCAACAAATTATTAGCAGTGTATTCTTTTCAATAATTAACATGAAAAGTACCCCATTCACATTCAATAGTTATCCTTCTGTGGAATGTACAGCAAAATAAAGTCGACTTCAGCGACATTTACTCCCCCGTGAGCTACATGCAGGCCTAACATATTCGTAGAAATAATCGTTACCAGTACATGGCAAACGGAAAAAGACATATTTGCATAAGCCTATATCTACATGTTTGTACCTATAGACAGATGTTTGCGATTATTTTTATTATATTTTATTATTATTGTTTTTTTTTGGGGGGGGGGGGGTGAGGGGGCAGTAGCTGGAGCTCCAATAAGATAATGAGTAAGCTGAAGAAGACTGAAATATATTGTATATATTGAAGGCTTGTTGTGCTGGTCTTTCCAGTGTGCCCGTGGGTTAACCTGTGCCCGTAAGATCATGGAACTCCCGGGCGAGTGTGCTTGTGCATGCAGGCGAGAGTGCGGGCAGATCAGAAAACTGCCGCACGCAACCCGGGAGTGCCGCAGTAGTGCGAGTCCAAGCAAAGTGCCATATCTGGTTTGTGTGTCTCACCCACCTACCTTGGCTATCTTGATAGTCTGTGTTCTTCATGCAAGACATGACGAGGTATTTCTTTTATTTTTTGCCTCACTACTTTCTGATCTTGCTGTCACCAGATCCCACAAAGTATTGAATGCTATTCTATTTCCAGCTGTCTGTATTCAAACAGGCCGCTTTGTCGACTCATTTTTGTCATTGTTTTCTCTGAACAACATGAAATACACAACATTACTTGCTTGTTTCTAAGAATACATATATTTTGCATACAACAGCTTTTCTATAGCGAAGATCATATCAATTATCTGCTTGTTGCATTGAACATATAAGATCTAATCATTATTTAACTGTGCATCAATACACATAATTTGACCGTCTTTGCGCTGTATAACAAAATGGTGAACACTGAGAAGAGTTATATATATATATATATATATATATATATATATATATATATATATATATATATATATATATATATATATATATATCTTGTTTGATTCATTATCATATCAGATGCTTCCCAGATTTTACATCAGCTTATATATCATGGTTATGTTCTTGTCTGCAAAATGGATTGCCTTTTAACCACCTTGATGACTATGATAATTTTTTTCAATTACACATCTGAAATGTGGTTCACTAACAGTTGCATTTACTTAAGAACCGTGGTTGAGATTTTCATACCACTTGAAACTAGCACTTAAGTAATGGGTGTCAGCGAGTGGGCGTGGCCGGTACCTGTCCTATTTGTCTTATGGTAGGTTTTGATAACTTTAAATAGTAGCCTTGTGGGCTAAATATATCGTCATGAATTAAAAAAAAATGAAAAGCCGTTTTTGGTGATTTTTTCGGCATCATTTTTATAATTAGAATTCAGAAAAGATTAAGAATATAAAACATTGAAGGCAAGAGGCCCATGGGCCTTATGCTCTGCTGGCACTGTGGCTTTATTCACCTGTTCATTTCAAAGTTGCGAATCCTCACGTAGCTTCTGAATATATAGGGCTTTTGTAAATTTAGTGTATGAAATGTCCACCAGATTGCACTTCACTCCTCATGTAATCATAGCTTATTTGTGCAATTCCTCAGATACTGTTGGATGTGCCCAGACAACAAAGAGTGAGTCCTTAACTGTATGTCCTCAGTGACCTCGGAACAGAAGATCAAGGTCAACCTGATTTGGTCATACAAGAGGCCCATAGGCCTAATGCTGTGCTGATATTGCCATTGATATCCAAGATACACCCTGACATTACGAAATCACTGCTTTCAACTTTACAGGCACGCTGACCTCACAAAGTAGGTCAAGGTCACTGGTATTATATTATATTTCAGCTTCGGACATTGTCTATTTATCCTGTAAATTTGCCAAGTCAAATCTAACTACTTTTCAAGATATGGAATTTAATATCTTAAAACACATGTTGTCTCATAATTTCCTCAGAACTCCCCAAAAATACTACCAAATTTGAAGATCTGCTGAAAATTAAAGATCCTACATTGTTCACAAGATTTTCATATTTTTGACCATATATTGCATTATATTTAAGGTGGCGCCACCGATATCGAAATGAACCTAGATTTTTATACACCCTTTAAGTCCTGAAGGTTATATTGGACCACTTGAAAACGGAAAAGTATTGCAGGATTGTGTGTCAGGGGAGGGTGTCACAAAATCTCATTTTCATATAAATTTCTATTTCACCTGTTATATATCGACTTGTCTGTCCACTAAAAAGCTTTTTGGCCTGAACAAGAACAATTTACCAGTTTGCCCTTTACTAAAGACAAAAATATTACAAATATAGAGTTTAACTGAGTGAATCTTATATACTGGAGTACTACAAGTTTAGCGCTGGACTTCATTGTGCAAATTTGGTGCACTCTCTCAATGCACTTTATCAAAATATGGCACAGAATATGAACAAAACACAAGATCTGAAAATCCCATAAGTTCATGGGATTTGAAGGCTGGGCTGTAATGAAATATCCATTTTAATTCCCAAAGATTTTTTTTTTGTTAGTACAAATTACAAGTACAAGAAACCAGAGTTAAAAGTTTTAGGGGAGGCACACTACAGGTGTCCAGGTCCTTCGAAGCTGTGTAAATTTGCTTGACGGAAAGTACTTAATCCGTCCAGCGTGAATAGGTTCTTGCAATGAGAACTCCTCCACGTGCACACTGTTTACTGTAATTTAATCTCAATTACCTGTGTGAAAACACTTGCTATTACAGGATATTTATGCGAAATCACATTTATTGAACACATTCAATACAATTGTATGCATATTTTAGGACATATAGGTCAGTATTGTCAATGAAACCATAACCAGTATGTTTCTTTGGCGCAGTTTTCCATATGTGCTAGTTCTCGAATTGCAGTATATTCATCCATCCATCATATATTATCTATGTATCTTTCTGTATATCCCTCTCTCTCTCTCTATATATATATATATGTATATGTATATATATATATATATATATATATATATATATATATATATATATATATATATGTATATATATATATATATATATGTATATATATATGTATATATATGTATATGTATATGTATATATACATGTATATGTATATATATATATATGTATATATATATATATATATATATATATATATATATATATATATATATATATGTATATATATATATAAATTTTATAATAAGAATTCAGAAAAGATTTAGAATATAAAAGATTGAAGGCAAGAGGCCCATGGGCCTTATGCTCTGCTGGCACCGTGGCTTTATTCACCTGTTCATTTCAAAGTTGCGAATCCTCACGTGGCTTCTGAACATATAAGGCTTTTGTAAATTTAGTGTATGAAATGTCCACCAGATTGCACTTCACTCCTCATATAATCATAGCTTATTTGTGCAATTCCTCAGATACTGTTGGATGTGCCCAGACAACAAAGAGTGAGTCCTTAAGTGTATGTCCTCAGTGACCTCGGAACAAAAGATCAAGGTCAACCTGATTTGGTCATACAAGAGGCCCATAGGCCTAATGCTGCAATATGCGAGCTTACCGGGTTACATGATTGAACCCGGCTCGGGTTCAGCTTTTACAGTCACTAAACGTACGGGTTCGGTTATCATTGTCAATGTTGGCAATAAAGTTAAATCAGAAAGGTCACTGAGGTTGCCTTTCTGAGCTTGTATACACCTGAAATGTTTGAATTGCATATACCGAACCCTAATGGTGCCTGGTTCGGGATCGGTAATGTGTACACAGTTCGGTTTCAAAATACAAGTTCTGTCAGGCTCTAATATATATATATATATATATATATATATATATATATATATATATATATATATATATATATATATATATATATATGTATATATATGTGTGTGCGATTTCGACCTTCATTTCTTATAGCATCGTATAACCTATGTCATTCGAGCCATATTAACTTCATGGAGTGTGATGTGCCGTCATTATTCACCGAGGAGCCTGTACCCAAAAATACCGGCAAAACTCTCATCTTTCTCCGTCCTTATGTCTTGGAAGGAATTCTATAGATGTTTCGTGTGGACGGCTTTGGCAAGTCTGGAATCTCTTTGCTGTCATTGTTGGGTTTGGAATTGATGAATATGGATCATGTTTTTTTGTACTATTTGATGGGACAAAGCACAAAACTAGAAGTATATTTTGGTGTTATATAATTGTGTTTAAGCAATGAGCGAATATAACAGAGGAACAGCGAGACAGTATCACTTCTTAGATTTTAAATGACCATTTTGTAGTTTTATTTTAGTGTCTCTTTTAAAATTTTAGATGACCATTTTGATATTCAAGCAGAAACCTAGAAATATTCCTCAATACTTCAGAAAAACACATCTGATAGATTTGCAATCAATCGTGTACTTCGCTGCGGGTCACTTGCTGGTTTCAGAGAAAAAGGAATACGTGTAGTTGTCGTACCATTCTGGCAGTACTAAGCTTTAATAGCAAAAATAAAAAATAAATATTTAAAGATGCGTAGACAAAATATTATTTAATAATGATGTTGTAGACAATGCATTTTGTGCGTTTTTTGTTTGTTTTTTGTTTGTTTGTTTGTTTGTTTGTTTGTTTGTTTGTTTTTTTTTTTTTGTTTGTTTCTGCATGAGAGGTCTCTGGTGAAGTGACATTTTAGCCTATCATGTTAAAGACGGTCTTAATGTGCGTCGAGCTTTTATTCCAGTATGCAATATATTTGACAAGAAAAATATTTGGATTTTGCTGTAACCACAATCCCCAGTAAAGAACAATGAAGATGAAACAGCAAATTGTACTCCTTCGTAGTATTATTCACAAGCAGGGACTTTGGACTCTTTGGTACGATTTGTGTGCTGGGTCCAGCTTACGCGTTTCTAAAAGCGCCGTTCTCAACCTTATAAGTACATTTGGGCCTTTTTCAATGCGACGTATTCTTATTTTGATATAGCTGTCAATACGTTTCCCATCAATTATATCAAAGAACCAGACCAGGAGGATGGAACTCACAGATGGCCGGACCCCCAAAATGAATGTTAATTTAAAACAGTAATAGTAATGACCGACAACAGTGAGTGAATACATTGCCTTTCTAGTCTGTTGAATTGTGAAGGTACCTTTTGCAGCCCATCTGTAAAGTTGACAGTGTGTTGCATGATAAGCTAAATTCGAATCTGCTGAGAATGGTGACAACGCACCAAATCTAACTGCCTATATTTCAATAACTGTTCCTTCTGGGTCAACGGCAATATAAATCACAATCTTGGATATACTTAAGTCAAAACAAACAACCCTACTCCACTGAAAGAATACATAAGAACTGTTCAGTCTGAAACATTGTTTTGCAGTGATAAATGGTGTTACTTTATAAATAGGACAGGATGTCAGTTGCCCAGTTGTAAATCAAACAATGCATCCCGAGCTGTATTTTCTGGCAAATGGACGCAACTTACTCATACATAAATATTGATCCACGATAGGTTCAATATTTCTTGTGCCTAATCCAAGTGGATACACTGCCAAATTAATACTTATTTCTCTGTTGCTATTTTTTAAAAATATGTTCTCTGAATATTTAACTCGATGAAGGTGCTAGCAATTGCTTCTGCGTGACCTTTAATGTCCACCTCAGGGTACTGAAAGAAGTAAAACACACATGTGGTATTGTACTCAGTTACATGACATTTTGTATTCTGTTTCCTTATTCCATGATAAACAAAAATGAATTGGACCATGCGGTAGCACTTTGTTTTCTACATGCTTAATACAAAGGGCAAATTGAAACTATTTATTCATGTTAAGAAGCCCACCTTCCGAATAGTCTAGATCGTAGCACAACTCAGCAAAGAATGACAACGATGATTTTACTTTAACAATGACAATATATTACCAACAAAAAGTCAATGCGAAGTAGGTAAGAGAAATGATACACTTAGCTATGCTGATACTCAAATACAGTAAAACCTGTCCTTGTGGACACCTGTCTACTGTGAACACCTGCTTAATGCCGACAGTTTTGGCCAGAACCGAATTTGTTTATGTCATTTTCATATTGGTGATACCTGTCTACAGTGGACACCTGTCTATTGTGTATTGCGGACACTTTTGGGGGTACCAAATGCAAAAACAGCCTGTCTATTGCGGACACAATATATATCAATGCATTTTTTGCAACTTGTCATGTTCCAAGCTGTAATGCTTGAACAATGCCGTGCATGTTAAGCTGGAATCAAAGACTAATTAATCCATTGTTCAGTGGCCTGTAACACATAATAAGCTCACTCGGCCAAGCAGTCAGGCTGTAATGTCTCAACGAACAGGCCAGGTGTCTCTAAGCACTGGTGCTGTTGTTGATTGAGGTTGCTCACACTTTCTCTGTCTATCAAACGATGAAGCTCCATAGATCAATCATTAAGCCTAAAACAAAGGACCCACTGAGACTCATGTGAACTTATTCACAATTTGTAACAATGGCACATACAGTTATACTGTACTCAAAGGGTAGGGTATCACTGTGGTATGTTTGTTGTTTGTTTCTTTTTCTGTTAGTAAAAGAAATTACTCAAACTTTCTTTAGCCTGGTAAGCCCATATATGCCGAATTTTTCCCTTAAAAGATAAAAACTGTAAAATCCCAAGTTAAGATGAGTTTGAGTAAAGTGTCAGGGGCATAATGTACAAAAATTGAGAGCAAATGCTGTAGATGGGTACACATGTGCATAGTTTATGACAGTCTATACAAGTTTATCTCCTTTGATACAAATGTACTCCAAAATCCCAAAAGTTCAGCCCCTGCCTATTGTGGACACCTGTCTATTGCGGACACTTTTGCCAGAACCACAGGTGTCCGCAATAGGCAGGTTTTACTGTAACAAACAGACTGCAGGTAAATCCTAATCGCTAGTGAGGGATTCTCCATAGATACTGTTCCACAGTTGCAAGTCCTATGGCAAGTACTAAACAGTGTGGTCCAAATTCCACAAAGACACAGTTTTCGTCCAATTTGTCACACAGAACACAGTGCTGGTCCCAATCCCACAGAAGTACAGTTTGGGTCCAATGTGGTACAGTTAAACACCAATGAGATTGTGAATCATGCTAGAGTTTAAGCATTGGTGTCTGGACCTTTACAGAAACAGTCCGTGAGCACAAGGTTCACAGACATATTTCAGTGATAATATCAAACGCATTTCCGGATGAATGCTCCAATGATAAGTGCACAATCATTTATGTCTTGCCTTCATATTTTCCATATTTCTGTGTAAATTTTTATAGAAGACCCATTTATGAAATTTAAATTAACTGTCTCCACTTATCAGCCTTTACTCTATAAACCAACTCGCTGACACAGCCATCACAATCCGTAGTTTATTATAAATCGCGATGATTCACCCCCCCCCCCCCCAAAAAAAAAGTGATTGATGAGTAAACTTGGCCATAAACGTACCTCTATCAATGGGTATTATAACAATTGATGCACAAGAACACGTCCATTCGTTGAATTTTCTGTGCCGGCACACGACGACACAATGGATTCAAATTTCCCGAGTTGCCGTGTTGTAACCCAGATTGGGAGTATCTTCGCGAGGTTCGTCAGGAAAAGTAAGCTTCATTTCCATGTAGTTACGCGCAACTGTGCAATTACCTGCTCATGGAGACACTGATGGAGGTTCTTATTGTTCACCATAATCATATATTTTACGATTTGTCTTTACTTCAAATAAATGATACTTGATTCTCCAATTTGCTGACAAAACTCTGTAAGAACAGCAGGTCTGTAAAACAATAAACCAAGTCATTCCCAAGCTGGGGTACTGCTGGTTTTACGTGTAGGCCCAAGCCTGAAGACGGGGTTTATTAATATAGCTAAGGCCTAGGTTTATAATATTGGTGTGTATTACATTAGGTAACAAAAACAAAAAACTTTTAAGTGTTGCAAAGCTAACAACTCTGAACATTGTCTATTTTACGTGGGCATACAAGACCCAGAGGTAAAGTTGTTAGACCTAAATAAAGGCTTGTTGCTCTTGATTGGATTATGTCATTGCTTGCATTAGGCCTATGGAAGTTTTGGGACTGTAATAGTGTAGGTCTTCTTTGGTCTCAGTGCTGAGAAGGGCGTAAAAGGGCAGAGTTCTCCCCGAAGCTCAGGATCGCAGTTCTTAAGAAATCATTTATCATGAGTAATATGCAAAAACTTGGCTGATAGTATTAAAAGCAAAATAATTGAATACAACTCTCTTAAAATATGGTTCTGCAAATCAAAATATAGTTTTACATCCTTTAAATGCAATATAAATAATTTATTCATCATTATGTTTGCTGTACATAAACACATGATGATTGGTAATGGCATATTATATTATTTTCAAGGGAAAGTGCTAAGACCAAGAACATATAACATTTTTCTTCCGAATTCCACTATCCAGTTGTAGGCCTATTCACTTAAAGACGCAAACAAAATCCACATTCCATGACCAGCTTTAAAGTAATCTCGAACAGGCTCTTTTCTCTTTATTTTGGCCCGTACAAAGTCATTGTGATAGCGGTAAAATACAAAATATATCCCAAGAAAAAAAAAAATAAACCACATCTACAGGCATATGATTAGGCCATGAAGAATAAACTTGCTCCAGGTCGATATTGTATTTGTTGTTTCCCTTTCATCGATGTTTAGCCAAAAACTCGGAACACTGAAATACTCCCTGTTGGATGGTACTAAACATGGTTCAAATTGATGAATGCTACCAAAGCTGAGAGAAAAGAGTTAAATTTGGTTTCTTACATGTAAGTATGCTACATTTGCAAGTTTGTAGAACCGCACATGTCAGTTTTCAGTGTCTGCCAAGATGACGCGACATGTTTTGAAAACCGGCTGTAAGTTCTGTGATCTTGCCCAGAAGTGCCTTAAAGCACACATAGTGCATCCAGCTGCACGAAAAAAGATAAAGACAAATACGTCCACAATTCAATTTTCAGCCTAAAAATGTTTCCCCTTTTAGTAACGAATGAAGAGTACAGTAATAGGCACGAGACATTTAACACCTGAAAAATTTAATGAAGAGTACAATACAGAAAAACGTTATAGTTTACTTATATTTAAGCAGAAGTAGGCCCTACTTTAATCATATTAATTTTTATTTGGTCTTTTCAGGCTTGCCACCCGACGTGGGAGCGTAGCTGTAGATTCTGCTTGCTTATCCGTCTATCCAACATTAACCTTGTGGCATGCATATCTCTATGTAACTTTTAGCGCTACATTCATGATATTTATCATAAGCATATATTATGAAGATGTGCATCGTTAGTTTTGTTTATCCATGCATCCAAACACATGTTCATCAGACAATGTTGTAATTGATTTAAACGAAAATGACATCTAGCGAAAATGCACCTGTGGGGGGGGGGGGGGGGGGGGAGTACTGAATTGTACAGACTTTATCACATTTTAAAAAGCAAGCTTTACAAAGATACTAAAAACCACAATTTTGGGATCATTTGCAAAAAATATTATCAGGACGTTTTGAAAAAAGAACTTGGTATAAACAATATTTCAGACATAAGAGGAAATGACGTATATAAATTACACAAACAATCTGTTGATGATTTGATAGATACACATAAAGATGAGATGAAAAGGAATTTTAATATTAAAATATCTAAATAGGACTACTCTATTCCACTTTTTTTCTGGATACCCAAATTACATAAAAACCCTTTTAAATCTAGATTCATAGCCGGTGCTGCAAAATGTACAACAAAACAATTATAAAAAGAAGTAACATTGTGTTTGCAATTAGGAATCATTTTCGTAAAAACTGTATGCAATTTCTAGAAACTGTGAAATAAATTGTTTTTGGTGTATTAGCAATTCTTCCGAGTTTGTATCTAAAATCAAAGATGTAAAAGCAAAAAATATCAAATGTTTTGATTTTTCTACATTGTACACAAATCTACGCACAGACGAAGTCAAAAGTTCACTTTCAGAATTAACACGCAAAATGTTTAACCATCATGGTAAACCATACATAAATATCAATTCATATGCAAAGATAGCGTATTGGTCACACAATAAATATTCAAAAAGTAACGTTAAATCTTTAACTGTTGTAATTTTGATACATGCTATAAAATTTCTTTTGGATAATACTTTTGTTCAATGCGGACCATTGGTTTTTCAACAAATAAAAGGCATTCCAATGGGTAACAACTGCTCCCCTTTACTGGCAGATTTGTATTTAACCTGGCTTTAATTTAAGTATATGGATAAATCGATGAAAAAGTACTTTCAAATGGCTAGAAAGTTATCAAACAACGCAAGATATATTCATGACATTGCTTGTGTAAATGTACAAAATTTCAGTGAAATTGCTAAAGAAATTTACCCAAAAGATATCCTTTTGGAGGGTACCAATTCAGATGGTTTCAGAGATGTGTTTTTGGACTTGGATATTCAGGTCACTAATGACAGGTTTTGTATTAAAGTTTAACATAAAACAGATGAGTTTAACTTTGAAGTAGTTGATTATCCTTTCCCGGACAGTAATATTTCGGATACTATTGGATATAGTACGTTTTTGTCACGGAGTTTGAGATTTGGTCGTATTTGTTTGAAATTTCAGGACTTTGCATCTAGAACCAAATTTATTTACAACAAACTTGAGTCAAGAGGGTTCAAAGCTGTACTTTTGATCAAATTTTTTACAAATTTTGCTGTAAATATCTCGAGATGGTTCGAAACTTTGGCTTCAATAATTTCAGAGATTTTAGACTTGCCTGTTTTGCTACTTAATTTTATCTTTTGGCATCATTCTGTTTGAATGTCCACCTGTCAGACAATTTACGCTAGCTTGTTTACTATTGGGTTAAACCCCAAGCGGCAATCGGTAGCAAGTAGCGGCCTACGACAGTTACAAGCTTGCCTAATAGTACTTGATATCTAGTCAATATCTTCATTCCATTCTCTGGACTTCAATACAAATGACTATCATCCTTTTCTGACTTGCCCTATAATTTTACTGTTAATATCCAAAGATTATTAGAAAGTTTGGCCACAATAATTTGCCGTTTTTAGACTTGTCTGTTTTGCTACTTAAATTTATCTTTACTTTACCCTCGGGGGCTATCGGCAGCAAGCAGTGGCCTACGACAGTTACATGTTTGCCGAATTGTACTTTAAATCCTGTCAAGAAAAAATGTTTTGATAACCTGTTTTTGGCATAAATACTAATGACTTTTATTTTTTTCCGACATGCCTAAATGCACATTTACACAATATTAAGAAATTACTCAAAATTGACAGTATTTCTCAAATGTCACAGACCTGACACATTACGTTGATACATTGACTAAGAGTTGGCAGTGAAATACAGCCTAATTGTTTCAGGAGTAGGTATCATCATGGTGTTTGTTTTACATATCTGGTGCAGGGTATACCTTGTTGCAGTCCTTGTCAGGATTTCCCATGGTCTGTACAGGTGGTCTAGCTGCAACTGTATATTTTATAATCACTGGGACTGAATATAATGCCCCAGCTTGTTTCCACTCCAGTTACACACGAGCGGATGATTTACCTAGGATAAGCTGTCGAGCTAGAAAGGGTACATATTGGTTCAGGGGTAAGTCAAATTGTTCTTATCTGAACCTGTACTGTACAAATTTAGTAGTTATGGTTTGTTTGACAGGCATTCTTCTTTCATAATGAAGCTCTGTATTTAGAAGCAAAACTTCACGTATTTACCTACTTCATCATTTGCCACGTTCATATTTATTCATTATCATGTGGGTTGTCTTTGCTGAATATTTAGCTTAGACAAGGAGCCGCAACTCTGAGAGACAGGTACGGGTAAAAGGCTCCAAAACATTTGGAGTAGTTACCCGCTGAAGACCCTTTAATTCATTTGGGCTAATACAGCCTATGTCAAAATTTTACAGAGGAACGTGCGCAATATGAACAATAGTACATCTATATGTACATAGGTTAGACAGGGACGGGTTAGCTTATGGAGAGTAAAGAGTTCGGACTGCAGAATGTGGTAATGACTAGTAGGAAATGGGTTTGGACAAAAGCACACAAATACTATATATATATATATATATATATATATATATATATATATATATATATATATATATATATATATATATATATATATATATATATATATATTTACATACATATATGTGTGTGTGTGTAAGTGTGTGGCGTTGGGGTGGGTGGGCGCTTCCTGTGATTCCATTGACACCCTCCACCCTCCCGCCTACTGACCTGATGATCTCTAAAATGATAGATCTTTAAACTCACTAGTATATCCCTATATCTAATCAGTTATTAGGTATAGTTGGTTTGCAGCTATGGTTTTACTCTTGCCAATTCTAAGATTTAAGATACACTCAAAACTTCTCTGCTGATACTGCCATAGCGGTTAATGATAAATAAATTGAAATGAGCATTCCTGTTGCAGGCATAAGCAGCCGAACTCTAATGCTAAATCTTGCACGAGCTTTAAATTGATTTTCATTCTTTATCCATTGCTTATCCATGGCATAAGGGCACATCATTGCTCAATAATAATCAATCCTACTCTCAACTAAAACTCTCTTCTAGGATCCTCGGCCTCTTAATAGGCGTAGGCCCGTATATATATATATATATATATATATATATATATATATATATATATCATTGTAAAATATGATTTTTAACAAAATTATCGGCAATAACCAACTTTGCGTGTGTATAGGCCTACCTGTAAAAAGTTCTTTTGCTGATTTTTATCATAGAAGTAACCCTGTCGGCCACCAAATCAAGCCTGTGAATTAGCGTTCCTCTTTTGGTCTCTAATGTACAAAACTTGACATCATTTTTGATAATTTACACTCTAGGAGCCATTTTTCTTGAAAGGGTATTAAATAGGCCAATATATTAATTCATAGGCCTACTTGATCCGTAAAACGCAGTGCTTCTAGGCCTTTAAACAAGCCCAACACCTTGCGTGAAGCATGGAAAACTACAACAAACGCACAGGCTAGCACGGATCTCTTGTTGCGAGGCATCCTACTCGTCATGTGAACAGTCAGGGCCAATGTTGACGTCATCAATTAACAATAAGGGCGATAAATGGGTCATATGATTCTGTAATAGTGATGAGGAGTGTGGTAAATGCGACGAAAGTCAAACAAGTAAGGTGTGGTAATCTCTTTATTTTCAAACACAACAATGTTCATTGTTTAATTCCCGCCATCCTTTACGGTGCACCCTACACAATTTATACCATGGCCACATGGTGAATTTGAACTCATTGTGTCGTCGTATGCCGGCAAAGAAAATTAAAGAAATGTGCGTGTTCTTGTGCACCAGTTGTCATAATATCCATTGATAGAAGTAAGTTTATAGCCGACTTTACTTATCAATCACTGTTTGGGTGAATCATCGCGATTTTTAACAAACTATGGATTGTGATGTCTGTGTCAGCGACTTAGTTGGTAGAGTATATTCTATCGTAGCTAACAATTTCATGCGATTGTGATGAAAGAAACATAGTTATAATTAAGGCGGTTAATGGCTGCATGAAACGATCTGAATATTTTGGCAGTATCTCCAATATCAACAATGACAGACGCAGCCGTAACCTGCAAAACACAAGGCTTGCGTCAGTGCTGTTGTCAGGTGATGTCACATACAAGCACAGATAAATTGCTCACACTGTTTAAAACATTGCATGAGGGTTGTGTTCTGATATATTTTATCCGGTTCTTTTGGATATATATATATATATATATATATATATATATATATATATATATATATATATATATATATATATATATATATATGTATATATATATATATATATATATATATATATATATATATATATATATGTATATATATATATATATATATATATATATATGTATATATATGTATATATATATATATATATATATATATATATATATATATATATATATATATATATATATGTATATATATATATATATATATATATATATGTATATATATATATATATATATATATATATATATATATACATACATATATATATATATATATATATATATACATATATATATATATATATATATATATATATATATATATATATACATATATATATACATATATATATATATATATATACATATATATATATATATATATATATATATATATATATATATAAGTTAATAGTGCAAACTTTCATAAATTTCTTTTGTCAAATGGTGGCAGTAGAAATGTGAATTATTTGTCAGACAGCCTCGAATTTTAAAACACCTGCATGACCATGTTTGGGTGGGCTCAGAGAAGGGTAAACAAATATCTAGCAGCATCGGCTGTACACTAGTTTCATTCTAATCTAGCTTATCACAAGAGACAAAAGTTGCAGCCTTGACCGGCAATAAATTATGAAAGACACAAATCCCCACCTGTGTGCTCGTACCCTAATTTTCAATACCTTTTGTCATTAGTAACTCTTTATTGTGAACAAGAAACATGTTATCTCTCGACAGGAAAAGCATATGTCTCGCTGATCATATTATCCATAAAAGAAACTAATAGTTTTACTGGCATTTTTAACTTTGTATCAAATACAGTCTATGCATAAGTTCACCCAGCGGGAAAACCCGGCAGTTGTCCGATTACGAAAGCGAGGCATACGGGCAAATTATTTGCTACCAGATGGCGCACTGTGCACCGTCTGAAAAGTGGTCAAGATAATGCATGATGGCGGACACTAATATTGTTCGTGTCAACATGAACAGAAAAGCAGGAAATAGACCAAATACAGGAGGTGTATAGAAGTTTACCATTGTAAATCGTTGGCAGAGGGAGTACGGAAAGCACTGATAGTTAGAACGTTGAGTGGCAAGTCGAATTATCGTGTCAAACCACCACTGACTGTTGTGTAGTGGGCTGTAATGTTGCTACCAGGAAGAAACGTCAACTGACAAACATCAAAAATATAAATGCCGCTTTATTCCTTCCGTCAACTGATATTCCTTTGTGTTTCAAATACTTTTTCAGCCACCCTAGATTCTGTTTAAAAAAAAAAATCATGGTTCGTGTTTCACTCCTCATTATTATTATTTGCTGTATTCAGTAGCGCCCTAGCCTGTGCGGTAAGACTGAGCGGCCCGCAAATTACCCAGAAACCTGTGCGCGCCTGGCTCTGACATCGGAATCTCCGCTGGGATTTTCCCGCTTGGTGAACTTATGCATAGACCGTATTGACAAATATCTTTTTGGTGTCCCGACAGCCCTCATAAGAACCAAGTTGAGGCTTTGCGGCTGAAATTAATTTGAGTTAATTTTATACCAAAAACTATTTGAAAGTGTGCAGGAAGGCCTTTCTATTTGTCCCGAACATATTTGTGTACTGGAAGTAAATTTGGTGCTGCAGTTGTCTGAATTATACATGCAATTCAGCGAAAGTTAATATATTTGTTTTATCGCCACATTCACTGTTTGTGGACAACTGGAAAAGTTTCCTGAATTCGCATTGTTGAATCATAATCAGTAACACGTGAAGTGGATTGAAATTGCAAAGGCCCATCATAATTAGGTGTTGATAGAGATATGTATTAGATGAAATGCAACAGTTCCGTACAGTCCCTGTCTATTTGTAGCATGTTGCTGTTCAGCATCATGATATAATTCAGCTTAGGTACCATCCGTTTACGTCCAGGGTGTACACAAAGATAGCACGAGCTACGGAATGCATTCAATTTATATACTTTTAGGGGTTTTACCTTTGTTGCGGCAAATGTCTCTTCAAAAGTACAGTGTAATCTGCATTCATGAAGCTTGCCACAATTAGAGATTACCTGTACATGACAAAAATTTGTTACGGTTATTAAGCATTTGAAGATATTTTTGATTAACTTACGTTTGATATACAGAACATGAAATATAATCAGTGTCACCAATGAACTTTCCATCATCGTAAGGGAATTAAATACATCTTCATTTTGGCAACTGAAAAAATAGAGTGTATCAGTGACAACGATGCCTATCAATTTTTCTGTAAAGTTCAGAGATATAAAGAATTAACATGATTGGACTCCTTTTGAAACAGCAGGGTTTCTGCCAATAACATTGTGGATTAAAAGATCCACGTTGATGAAAAAGAGTTTTCAATATGTGTTTAGTGAAAAGTGCTCTATTTGCTAAACATCATTGCACTTTTGTTTCTCTATTGTAGCCGCGAAAGCAGACGCAGCTGGTCAATTTCTGGCAGGCAGGTACAGTCCAGATATTGCTAAACATAAGACGGTAAAATTTGGGTATCTCATAAAACAGCAAGAATTAATGATATTTATGCCACGTGCAAAAATAAATTAGGAAATTAATAAAAGTTACGAACTGTATACATTCGTGTAATAAACGTGTACGTTGCAATTTATATGTTCTTTTGGGGCATATATATATATATATATAACATTTGTGTGTGTTGCCAGTTGAATGGCAATTCTTTATTTGTCTTTATATGATTTGTTCATCTAGTCAATCAATGGAAGCATTATATATGATATGAAGCACAATATTGATTTTAAATTTCGCTGTCAGATCGTTATGCAGATTATGATTATTGATTATATTTATTTTTTGTTGTGGAAAATGCCAGCATGAATTAATAACCTTTAATGTTATTGGCCAGGACCTGAAGACTACTAAAGAGGAAACAAAATTGGTTAGATTGTTCACAGCATTAAGGATCACTAGTATTACATTTTAACTTGATTTCTACTTAAATGTTTTAAAAATTTTATTTTCTACAATGAACCGAAAGGATTTAGTCCTTCCCTGGAGTAGTTAGGAGGATTAGATTGTATCCTAACAATTTATCTATATAGATTAAATGTGATATTTGGTTCCCATTTTTGTTCTATGATTTTTCAATGCTATATACCTAGTTACTCTGTACTCTCAACGTGCAGCTTCTTATGGAATGACTTTCATCTTTACACTCAAACATTTTACTCCATTATATGACCACTATTTGCGGTTTGCCAAAACTCGAATTTACAAGAGAAAAGGCCAAAATCACGAGTATGTACGGTTAATATGCATCATCCACATACACAAGCAGCCAGAAAAAGAACATCCAAACTACACAATTGTATATTACTGACTGCTCGTACGGGAATCGTTTTAAAACCAACCAACTTGTGTGTACCTAAGACATATTGATAATACAAGGCCTCACATGAGGAAACCAAGGCCATGATATTATCAAAAACTCCATGTGACCATATAATCCCTGCATAAACTTATGGAAAAAGCCTTATCTGCCTTGCATAGAGGTAGTGCATGGCATAGCATTACATAGTGCCCGGGCTAGCATTACATTATTACTTCTCTAGCAGGACAATAAGAATATTATGATCAAAGGCGTCACCAGCACCAGGCGGTTCTTGGATCGTGTGTCGCATATGTGAAGAAAGATTTGCAGCTTCCTCCTTTGAAGCTGCTGGGAACATTGCTGGCTTTACAGTGGCAGTGTTTGAATGCCACTGAGGCGCTTCGGCCACGCCAGCAGCTGATGGAAAGCATCTCTGTGTCTTTGGCCTGCTAATTAGGTCCTTACGTTCTTAGTCTGCTTGGAGTGGCAAGTTATATCCGGGCAAATACTTTCCCTTTCAGTCTCAACCAGTGGTGTATTATGTAGGCGCATATTTTACAGGTGTCCTAACATGAATTATTAGCATAATTTAGTTGTTCTCGAACTGTATTCAACGTTTCATTGTATTGCCATCTGTTATTAGTACAAACATAGACCTCGATATATTGACCCCGCCCCCGAAGGTGGATAGCTGACTGGTCATGGTTCACACAGCGTGAATTGGTCTATCTCCCTTCGCTGCCAGGTGGCGTATTTCAGTGCACAACGTACTTCCGGTTGGATGGTCATGATGGCTGCGAAGGAGACGTCAACTGTTACTCGAACTGACAGAATGGATGAAATAGACAGCATTTTGCAAGTATGTATTGTTGATACTAGCTCATTTTACAAACACCGTATTATGTAATGTATCTACATGAATTCTGATACGATTCAACAGGTTTTAATCTACCAGAGAGCACCCGGATATCGACACATGTGCCTAACGTAAATGATGATAAACAGGCCTGATCAACACGGTTAGGCCGAATTTGTTTGTTTTTTTCCCAAGGCCAAACAAGCCTAGCTTGTAGCGCCTTTTTTGCCCCGACCAGCCGCTTAAATTCCCAAATCAGTCAATCATAGTTTGTAAGGTGCATTTTTCAAACTCTTGTGTTTTGCAAAATAGCAAAACTTGTAACCTTACACGCACCATACACAGTATGATGTGTGTGTGTGTGTGTGTGTGTGTGTGTGTGTGTGTAAGAGCCATTGTCATTTCTGAGTGAAGAGCAAAGAAGTGTAAAAAAAATAAACGATCATTTTTTTATACATGCGCCATGATGTGGCATGATGTGCCTTTTTCACTAAATCTAAGCCTGTTATTTCTGAAATGGCTATGATTTGACACATAAGGAGAAAATGTGGGCCTTGCATTAGGTTGGGTTTGTAGATCTATGTATGTCATCATGATATCATTAAATAACATGACTTCTTCATTACGTCAGTAGCTGTAAACAAATTCAATCCAGACCATGACATGTTGATAGTTTCTACTGTTTGTCAAATCATGGTGATACCTGCATTGAATTTCAACCTTAGTATGCATTCATACTTGGCGAGTCAAAGCATGCTGTATAATTTTAATACAGTGAATTCATAATAATGGTTTGTAATTAGTCCATCATAACATCAGTACATGGGTTTGTAATGGTTTGATGAGACCTGAGCAAATCCACATTTTCATTTCAATTGTTCATGTTGTTATTATTTTAGGAAGAAGAGCTGTTTGATGACATAGGCCTACCAGCTGCAGCAGAAACACCAGCAACAGGATGGCAAGGTGAAAAAGAGGCAAGTTTTAACATACAAATGCTATGATACAGTGTTGAACTTGAATCTCTGTTGGTCACTGTTACAAAAGATGAAGTAAATATCAAACAGGATTTTTAACAATTTTTTTCATTAGCTTGCTACTTGAAAGTGTGGTTGTTACAGTGGTAAACAAACTTATACCATTATGCGCATACTTGGCCATTCCATGACAAGTACAGTATGCCATTAGAACCAGGTTTAGATATCTTTTCTGTTAAATGTGTAGGTCTATGACAGTGATGATAACAGTCATATATGTCAGGCATGCATGATTAAGTCTAATAGGTCATTTCAGTGAGCCCTTACCACATAAACCACTGTGAAGACTATTGATAGCATTTTAATGTTGCTTTGAAATGTTCAATTGGAAATAGGAGATATATACATGTAGCTTTCATGACAGAGGCTACCACTCAAGGTATATTATTTATTTTGTTACTGATAGAGTGTCTCATGTGATTTTCTTTTGGGGGGTGGGGGGTGGGGGGTGGTTGAACACGAACTGCTTTGCTGTACCAGTCAGATCATAAACTTTCCATCACTCAGCAGGTGCTCAGTTGGTGAATGAATGTTATTTATGCTGTATTTTTCAGATAACTGTTGAACTTATCAACCAAGTATGTGGAGATTTGGCTGCAGATGAAGGCTTGCCAACAGACCTGCGTGAACTTTTCACTTCTTTAAGAGGTACAATATTATTTGAAAAAAAAATCCATAGGAACATTTATATTGTTGAAAGCTGAATCAATCATATAAAAACATTTAAAATTAAAACTGTAATCAAAAGAGTAAAATAGTCATGTTATGAGCAATAATATAAAAAACATTTAATGTTACAAGATTTCAACCAGAAGAGAGCATTTATAGACATATTATTACTGTATTTATCACAACCATATATGCAAATAAAAACATAAGAAATTATTGATCGAAGCTTCCGTATCTTTTATGCATGTGTGTAGGAAAAAAAGGGGCTTGTATGATTGAGTCTACAGGTACGATTGGAAATGGCACACAGTAAACCAAGTCAGCCTTCTACAGCAAAACCTTCCAATCTGAACACCCATGGCCCAAAATACTTTTTTTGAGTCCCAATGCTTTTTGTATGTAAAATGATAGGACAGCAAGGTGTTGGCACATGCCATCTGCAGGTTTAACCCCTATCTAGTCTGAACGTTGGGCACTTGATTTGGGTCCCAAAGCAACATTTAGCCTGTAAAGACTTGACATGTACAAAAAAAGAAACAATTTTCTGATACATGTAATTGATTGACATTTGATACAGACACATCAAAAGTGCTTTTTATCCAATACTTTACATATCAGGTTTGTGGCATTAATGTATTCAAAGGGTTTCAATGGTGTGTAAGTCCCATGGGGAGAATTTCTACAGCTGTCCATACAGTATGATGGTTTAATTTTGTTGATATTGTACATCATCAAATTATGTAAATGCAGTGGTGGAATTTTAATAATTGTTCAGTCTTAGACTTCTTTTAAAAGTTTTATAATACATTACAGATACAGATAAATGTTTCATGGAGCTGGTAATTCCCCTATGTATCTGCATGCACAGGTTAAATCAAAGTTTTCATGTGCAGGATGTAGCCACAAGGCCACGCCTCAAAACAAATGTTATCATAAATCAAACACCTCTGACACCCAAACAGTTTTGCTGGATCTGAAGGGCGTTCGGCCTCGACAGGTTTTACTGCAACTGCTTTTGATTAATTCGACTGCAATATATAGCAAAGGTCAGGGGCCAATCATTACCACTACTACCTATGTGTTGTAAGAGTTTTTCCAAAATAAAATACTTCAGGCTCCCACAGTGAGTTGATGAACTGTCTGTGTTGATCAGGATAACTTGACCAATGCTACATGTATCTTCAAACTGGTTTAGTGTTTGTTGTGTTGAGTGTTCATAGTGGAATGAAGCCTGTTACCCCATTTGAACTTTTTCTGTACTGCGACATTTTCTGTACTGAGCTTTCAGTCAATGTAGTTTGCACCAAAAGTAGCTGAACTAGACATTTACACTTATTTTGTCTGACCTTTGACTGATATAACTGGCACTGAAAAGGTTCATTCAGACTACAGTGCGCATGATTAAATTTTCCTCTTGACACATTTAAGTACAGTTGATGCATTACCATTTTGCATCAGGGCAGTTTCAGTAATCATCCTTGCACTCTCAGATTTGTCATATGACAGTCTCAACTCTTGTAAATTCACAAGGAAAACTCCTCCATCATGACAGAGCCATGGTCACCTGGACTCCTTGTTTTGAAGCTACACAGCTCCCCTGGAAATAATGGAAGCAAACACGACCACCATGCAGACACAAACATATACATTGTATATATATATATATAGGGTTTAGTAGGATTCAAGGACTGCCACTGCCGTAAATCTTATATTTAGTATAACTCTAAGGCAAATTTACGAACTAAGTTCTATTTTGGTTCAAACATTGTACAGGGCTGGGGAATTCTTCTGATATACAGCCTGTCAAAATCCATTGATTTTTTAATTTTTCATTAAGTTTTTTGTTTTTTGCTGACCGAGCAAAACCAGCAAATTTGTATTTTCCCTTATATATCTTGCTTACAGTTGATCATGGGCCCATGGTTACTATTGAACATTAGTAGGAAAGCACTTATGGGCTTTCTTTTGGTGTTGTTACATTTGACCTTGAAAGGTCAAACTGGGTTCAAAATCTTATTTTCCTTATAGATCTTTGGTATGGTTGATTGCAGGCCCATGGTAACTATTGAACACGAATAGGAACGGACCAATGGGCTTACTTTTTCCGTTGTTAAATTTGATTTGAAAGTTCAAACTGGGTGCACGGGGGATGCGTAAATGGCTTTTGCACACGAAAAACTCGTGTCTAGTTGTGTGATACATTTCAGTGTTGATTCTAGGGTGAGGGAGTGGGGGATTTTACCAACTTTTGACAACTTTTGCCCAGATTATTACACATGAGGGGCCAGGTCCCCCACTTTTAATGCTTATATCTTAGTGCATTTCTATTGGGTTGGCCCATCATTCTGGCTATTTGACCCATTCTGGAAAATCAGGTGGGCCAATTTGGCCCCTTTCACACAAATCCTAGAATAAACTCTGCAATTGCAGGGGATGAAGTCATTGCCCAGGTCCCCTTTCTTCAAGAATGTGTAGAATCCAAAGGAAAGTTTCAGTCTGCTGCACGTGAAAAGTCCTGGAGCAACTACCATGCAGTTTTTTCAAGAAAAACATGGGACAAGTGGCAGAGGCAGTCTGATCAACCCCAGCAGCAGCATGGCTGTGTCTGAGGCTCTTTGAAAAACCTTTTAAGTCTAAACTTTCCTGTTGAAGGTTCACCATCCTCCCACCAAGATAGTGTCTCAGTGCCAGAAAAAGATAATGACATAATTGCATATACTGGGGGGAGTGTGCTGCAAAAAGTTAAACAAGCAGCATTCAGATTGTCAGACAAAAAGGAAAAGTTCTCTATGATTGATTGTGTAAATTCTCTCATTGATCATAGTAGAAGTGATGCGAGCCAAGCAATGACCCATATGTTAGACAGGGGAGGGCTAATTTAACTAAAGCCAAATGTGAAGCAGATGTTTATATCACTGGAAATGGTGTTCAGAAACATGTTTTCCAGTCACGGGGTGCAAGCTATGAGTTGTGATAAGTACATGCAGGAGTGTCTATCTGATGGCACAGTGATGGCATCATTCTACGAAAATGCATACGACTCATGGGCGGATGACAGTAAGAAGGAGCTAATTTCGCAGCTCATTCTGCAATTGTATTTTAAAATAAGGGCCCATCACAAATGCAAGAAACTTATGGATGACAATCGTTACAAATGTCAGGTATCCAAGAAGCAGAAGGCCTTACGTCAAAGCTTGAAAAAGAATTAGCAACCATTAAATTCATTGAATGAGAATTTGAAGGTGCTGTCTCCGGTTAAATTTATGCTCATCAACCAATGTAATTATACCCCACTACTATGGACAGTAACTTCTCCATTTGCAAAATGCTTTGCAGGTGAGTGTTATGATTGGCCACTTGAGGCCATTACTGTTCCAGGCTGGTGCTCCTGAAGAGCGAATACAATTTGGCTAGTATTTCTGAAACTACAATGTATTTGACTTTCATTGCTTTAAATTTAATATCCTTACCATGTGCAAAGGGGAAAGTTTTCAATACAGTAGTAACTGCTGTTGTGACCACTGCCGTGAGAGACCACCTGCCTTTTGCAACCACATTTCTGAAGGGAGTCTATATTCTTTGTAACTTCACCTGTCATATATGACCACTTTTGGCTGGCAAAAGGAGTGGTCACACACAGCAGGTACCACTGTATTTTCAAAAGTTTCATTAGTAGATCAGACTGTAGTTCCAGCTAACTCATTCCATTCTAGAGTTTTCAATTCTTTTTGGTCTTTTTCTTTCTCACTCAAGTTTCATCAAACAAAATTTTGATTGTAAATGTCAAAATGAACAAATTATTATTAGATGAAGTCAAAAGACATATGTTCCTTGAATGCATATATGAGACCAGTGGCATGAGATACTTAGATGAAATTCAAAGAAGCACATTCTTTAAAAAAAAAAAAAAAATGAGCTATAAAGTGTTTATACATATGCAAACAGATCTTATGACAACAGATGTTTTCTTCATAAGGAACATGCCTTTATTTCATTTCAAGTTAATTGGGTAAAGCCCATATAAGGCCAAAGCAAATGCATCAGTTGTTACAGGAGATGATGCTTCACTAGTGCATGGATATTCCCCATGAAAACATAGTCCATATATAAATATGCATGCTAAATACATGTGGTGCAATGACAGCAAGGTTGAGTCATTGTGTGATATTTTTAGGAATCATAGTCCTTGAGTGTTAACTCCAACTCCACCCAAAACGGGAAGTTAATACTTGAGGTCTTCAAAGAAAATAAAGATGTAGACTGGACAAGCTATTGAGGCTTGTAGATATACATGTAACAACAATTCACAATAATGCCCATGCAAACAGTGACTGTGATACAGAAATACAGTAGTCACGCCTTTGGGAGACCACCTCTTTTGAGAGACCACATTTGCCAGGCCTCTCTAGTACTTTTCACATTATTTATACCTCCTTTGAGAGACCACCTGCTTTAAGTGACCGCTTCTTGGGTGGCACTAGGGCAGTCTCTCAATGGAGGGACTACTGTACCAGCCATGAATGAGTCACTTATTTCAACATCAAAAGTGAAATTCAAATGAGGCCACAACATTGTTATTTATTGTTTTACAGATTATCCCACCAAAATTTTGAGAATTTTGTGAAACAACTATAAAGGCACTGTGTGTTCTGAAGAAGTTTGTGTGATTGGTTTACAATTCCACATGTAGGTACATGACAATATGTAATATCCATGGGGAAGCCAAAAATATCAACAGTGTCTGTTAATTTTCAGACTGCCCCATCCGGTTTCAGTGTTTGGCCCAAAATATCTGTTTAACATGTATAAATTAGTTGTGGCCTAATCACAAGCAATACCAGTGTAGGGTATACATGCATTATTAGATGTATACTTACTTTCATACTTGAATCTTCATTTTTCAAGACAGCAATCAACATATGGATCTTAAGTGTAACCAGCATTATGACTGTTTAAGCAGACATAAGGGTGCACTGACTTGGACTCTTGAAACCATTCACCAACATGTTTGAAATGGATATACTGTCTTGTAAGTAGCATACTGCTAAGGATATCTGCCTGAGGAGGTACTGTTTGGATTGTATAAACATGTTGCAAAAGTCCCATTTGAAAAGCATTCATCATACCAAGTCTCAAGGCTTACAGAGAGTAATGATTGCATAAAAGACTGCCAGTACATCTTGTGACAACTCGGGTTTCTTGTTTGATCTTCACCAAGCAGTTTATCTATCAGCACTTAGGACTCCAGTGTGGAGAAAAAAATCATCTGGTGTCCATGTGACTATTTCTGGTAGAGAACTACACGTGTGCCTCCCAACAATAATATTGGTTGCCCATTTATGCCATCAGGCCATGCTCCATAAAGTGTGCGTTTCAAGTCAGGCTTATACTGGAAACCAATGAGGGAGCCAGCAAAACACAGCACAAGTTACAGTTTGAACAAAGGATCTAAATCTAAATTACAGCACTGGCAATTGATAAAATTGTAATTGGATTGAAATCTTTTTGTCTAGTTTCTTACTCTTCTAAATTTTAACTTGGTTTCATAACAATTAAGAAGTTAATAGTATGTGTATTGAAACTGTATACTTATTTGATATATATATATATATATATATATATATATATATATATATATATATATATATATATATATATATATATATATATATATATATATATATATATATATATATGAGTCTCAAATAAATCAAACCATATATCTCAAATATTAGTGGGGATGGGGGGTGTAATTTGTGACGTCTCAGATCAACCAAATATGGCACTAAGTGCTGAACCCAATAGTTCCCTTTTGCATTTCAGCACAAGGAGTATACTACATGTAAATCACTGGGGAAGACTGACCTGAAACAATTTGGCATGCATGGCCAAATTCAAGTTCAAGAATATCATTCTTTAGATGAGTTGATTTAACTGGTCTAAAGACTACTATTGATCTAAATACTGTTATTCTTGAACCTATCATAATTGTACAGCAGTAATTAAACATGTACTCAAAGCACACCAAGGAAAGCTGTTGATTCAATATAAATTTCAGCACTGATATATTATTTTAATCGTAGTTATAAATCAGAGGCATAAGTACACACAAGCTTAAAAAGGCATATCATTTACATTTGAGCATGCTTCATATCAATCAGTAGTTGCATCAAGGTAACAGTAACTACTGTAGTTCTAGAAATTTTCGCGAGTGTTTAATTTCGCGCAAACTCATTTTTTTAAATTACAGAATTTTCGCGCAATTTAGTTTTGCGCAATCCAATGCCATCAATGTAGTGAAATACAATGCAACTTATTTCCGCGCATTTTAATTTCGTGCTTTAGGTGGTAGCACGAAAAGCGCGAAATTAAATCGAGCGCCAAAATTTCTAGAATTACAGTATCTAGATCAACAGCTTTCTTCAGGGTGCTTTGGTATGACAATAACAAATTTCAGTTGATGACAGCTGTGGACATCCATACAATGCACATGTACATTACCAGACACGAGACACATTTCCAGGAATCCTAGTGTCTTCTAATTTTCTTAAGTGGGCTATCACTAATAGCAACAGTTGGTGGTTTCTTATTTTTGACTGAAACATTCCCCCTGGGTTGTACTTGCAAAGCAAGTGTTCTTTGCAGGCGAATCTTATTTTCCTGGTACCCAAATGCCCACAAGTTTGGGTTGTCAGATCGCCTCCCCATACCACGATGTCGCCCAAAATGTTCCTCCAAGGGATCCTGACAGAACACTTGACTTAAGATATACCTGACCCCATGTGTCAACAAATATTTTGTTACTTCCACAAATGATTTCACAGTCATGCAGAGGCCATCGTAAATTTGATTGGTTAAGAACATCTTTGACCGTTCCGTTTTTGTGAACTCGCCTTCTCGGAGTCTAACAGACTCCTTCCACCGATACAGGTACCCCAGAAACACTTCCTCTAAAAATACAAACCTTGGATCATGGATATCCCTATATGGCAACAAGTCTGGCTTCCTCTCATATAAACCTTCTGTTTGAGATCTTGTATTCAAACAATCAAAAAAATTGGTCCATGAGGAGGATACATTTTGCTGTGGCTTGACACTCAGGTCCTCCATATGATTGCAAAGTTTTACCGACTCGAGAGCTGAGGACCTGAGCGGCAAGTCGAACATTCATGACTGAATATGGGGTCAGCTGCACATGGTCAGTTGTAAGCTTCGTTCTCTTGAGTTCACCCTCACTGTCCTGTTTGTACAAGTCAAGAATATGTGTCCATAATATATATATTTGCCGTCGTTCCACAAATATTTGGTATTTGTTCCAGCACCTGAACTGTGTATGTTATTTCTCATAGTTTTAATAAGATGGGGTACATCTGAAAAAAAAATTACTGTTTTGTAGCAAAGTACATCCACATCACCATGCAAACGATACAGTTTTTGATTTGGTGATGCTTTGTCACTTGTTGAGGCAATAACCTTTAATTTACATCTGGTTTCAAGATAACCAACTGCTTGCCAAAACAATGGGAACATCTCATCAGCAGTAGCAGTCCGTGTACCAAAAAACCCCAAGCTCATTTTTAATGATGTGTTAATCCCAGCAATGTAAAACACCAATACATGATTTGCCAAATTTAAGTCAAAGTTATCAAATGACCATTTGTCAGCATTGACAAATCCCAAAATTTCTCCACTCCTGCGGTCAAACACAAGGTCTGATTTGATGGCCATTTCATCATGCAGAAGTACTACATATCTTTGGTTTTCATTCAGTCCCCTTGTAACCTTCTCTACTTCTTCCAAAACTTCAGAGTTGAACCCTGATCTAGGATGAACAACATTTGTGTAGTCCCTTAATGTTGACTGCCCTGGAAGCTTCAACACCCCAGTTTTTCGCAAGGTTTCATAAGCTGAAGGACTTCTAGACTGTAAGAGTATGGCCAAGTGAATAAGCATGGGATGTCAAGGCATGCCTCTGTCTTTGCATTTGAATGCCTTTATTTGCTCCGACCAGAAAAGTTTGGCAAGGGGGTCTGTTCTTTTAGAATTTTCCAAAACTGATTTATGGTCCAGGTGCAAAGATTCACCAATCTCAATGCTCTCATCTGGAAGTTTTTTTTTTTTTAATTCTTCCACCTCTTTGCTTAATTTTGCCTCACTTTTCCTGATGGTCTTAAGAGCAGATGCTAATTTTGTCCTGCCTACTTTAACTAGGGGTGTGTTCTTATGGATTGGTTTTGTATCATTCAGTATTTTGTTTTCAAGCTTTTTCAACAATATTTTTGACACTGCTGTACAATCTTTGCACATGTGACCTGTCAGTATGGACAATGGGATTAAAAATTGACAGTGAGATGATCTGACTGTAGAATCATGCACATGTACTACCCCATTGTTCATGGTGACAGATCGATAAGTGATATGTCTGAAATACTTCAACTTTTCCCCAGCAGGTAGGGGAGCAATTTCCTGCAAATTTTCCTCTGTTACTCCTGTACATATTTTCAGTTTTAAGAGATTACTGAGAAATACTGCCAGTTTAGTTTTTTCGATGTTTTGTCTCAAGTGAGGTACACTGAAACCCAAGACCTCTACATCTCCATTTAAATTGTCATCTATTGATACTTTTATTTTCACTTGGGATCCATCGAGGACAGCCAAGGCAAGCGAGTCTGTTTCAGCTGGTAACATGAACCATGGTGCAGGCAACTTAGTAGAATCATTCCGCACATCTTGCAGATTGAAGTAACATACCCTCTCTACTTCAGGTGGTGAAGGGCGCACAAACTGTAGAAGTAAGTTGGAGTTACCAGAACCATAAGGTGACCTGAATGCTGTATATGTAGGGATTTACATCGTGTTTCTCCAATATTAAATATTATCATGTAATGATGCTAGGATCAACTATGATAATGTATGCTGTTTTAAATAAAGGTTCCACCTTGTTATTAATTGTACTATTATTGTCATGGATACTTTAAAAACAAGCTTTGTTTCCGATAACATCTTTTCTATTCATTGGGATTTATCTAATGTTTAATCTGACAGTGTGTTTCATTTTAACAAGTTTGGTTTAGCTGTATGTCAGTAATGATGATACAAGGGTCCCAATTGAAGGGAATTCAATAGCATAAATCAATACATATTTCTTGTGAGTTTTAAGGAAAAGTCCCCAGCATGTATTATGAAATTTAATGTCAAATGAAAAAATGCACATTTTTTGTTAGAATGAAAGACAAGCAAACTGATAAACAGGTAGGCAGAAAAGTAACCAACACAATTGCAAAATGTAACGGAAACTATAAAAGTCACAGCGTGGATGTGACATCCACAAAAAATTTTAAGGAAAAAAATGGTAATTGGTAATTGCAGTATTGTTGCAAAAATGATTACTCTTAAATGTTGACAATTTTTTACTTTTTGTTTTGTTAACCACAGTTATTTCTACTATGTTTGATTTTTGTTTATTGTTTCACATGTATTCTTTATGTAGAATAAAATGTAATTGTTTCAAATACATTGTGTAATCAATTTGTAGTCAAAAAGCAGCTTGTTTATTTTGCTACAACACTAGCTCCGGAGTTTTTTGTTTTGTTTTTGGTTTGTTTTCTTTCTTTTTACCCACTCCGGAGAATATGGACATACAAATGTGAGCTATAAATTTTGGTTGATCATGATAATTTTCATGTATTCTCACACGCAAGACCTATGATTCATGTATACTCCCTTATTATATGTACAATGGCCCTGATGGAAAAATACTCACTTTACTTCGGCGCGCTTGATATGTTCCAGAATCATGGTCACTTGTAACTCTTCTTATGTACTTGCGCTCAGCTCACTCTTATTTTATAACTTGTTTACTATACCTTAACTTTGATGTATTTGTATGTCGCTTTGTTGCTTCCAGTATGATACTATGGTTTCAATATTAGGCTGTTTAAATGGTTGTTTAGTACAACTAGCCTGCAGTGAACGCATAGCTTGACCCGTAATTAGCCGATTTATCCTTGATTTTTTTTGGTTTACTTCTTTTTCTTCTTCTTCTTCTTCTTCTTCTTTATTTTTTGTTCTTGTTTTTGTTTTTTTCCCTAATGGTAGTACTGACGTCCTTCGGTGTACTTGATATGTTCCAGAATTATGGTCACTCATATCTTTTCTGGTATCTTGCGTTCAGGCCACTCTTGTTTTATAACCTGGTTACTAAGTTTTAACTTCAATATTTTGTATATCATTATGTTGCTTGCAGCACAATACCATGGCTTTAATACTAAGCATGGGTTACAAACACGTGGCATCCCTTATTTCGAAATCTGCTCTTTTTCGGCAAAATTACCTCTGTCAAGAGTTATTCGTATCCATTGTGAAATAATCATAAACTATTTCTACCTTAATGCGCATCGGTATTGAGCAATATAGAGCATCCATTGGCCTACATTTAGGTAGATGTAACAGCCACACTATTTGCACATACTTTGTAAACGTATCTGTTGAAACCGAAATTATAATGTCATTCAGTTTCTTGGCCCTATCACATGTGACTTTGCTACAAAATGGATTCTTTTGTGTCCATCATATCATTTTGAGCTTGTGTAAATTCATTATGTCTACAACTGATATACATCCTAACACCGGCCCCTCTCATACCCCATTGAATAATGACTTAAAATCTGTCAGGCAAACGCCCGAAGTATCCAGAATACTGGAAAAAATAGAAGAAATTCAGATGTTGGCTCAGCCTGAAAATTTCAAAGTTATTACCATCTCTGAAACTTGGGTAGATGCAGACTATCCTGGTTAGCTTTTGCTTATTGAGAACTTTCAAGCCCCCTTCGGGACACGGTCGTCAAACCGAAGAGGTGGAGTTTTAACTCATGTACATTTGTCCCTACCGTGCACCAGACGTGGTGACTTAGAAAGCCAAAACTGCGAATGCGTGTGGACAGAAATTTCTACACGTCTTGGGGCTCTAGTTGTCGGCAATTACTATCGTCCTCCCGGTCAATTAGCAGAAATGTGGGACAACCTTCCTTGAATCTCTTTCTACTTCTATCACCACCGCACTCGAAAAGAATCCAAATACTTTGATTTTACCGGGCGATTTGAATGATAGGTGTACTGATTGGGATTCAGATCACCCTGACAGTGAACAAGGCATCTCATTGGTTAATCTTGTATCTAGACACAACCTCTTTCAACTTATTGATGAACCTACTAGGATAAGTGAATATCAAGTAGCTTGTTGGATTTGATCATCACTGACACTCCTGGACTTATCCTGAATCGTGGTGTGTTGCCCCCGTTTCAAATTCTGATCATTCTGTGATATTTTGATCCCTTTCCCTTTCTCACGTTAAAGATAAAACTTTTAAGAGACCAATCTGGGACCTTAGCAGAGCAAATTTTTAAAATCTGAACATTGCTCTTTCTTCCACTCCATGGGATACGGCCCACGAAGTTTATGATTCTCTCAACGATATCTATCACACACTAGTCTGACCTATTTCTGCCCACTGCTAAAGATTTTATTCCCAATAGAGATTTTACAATTCGCTCTTATAACAAACCCTGGATGACCACAGGTATAAAAAGCGTATTCGGCATCAAAATTGAACTTGGAAACGATTTAAGCAATTCTCTAATACACTCTGCCCCCACAGCTTCGACACTCATAAGAAGACCGAAAAGTTTTATCGCTTCTGTAAAAAGTCACGGAACATGGTTGTAAACAAAATTCGCCAGTCGATGCGTTCATATTTTCTGAAATTAAACTTAAAACTTAACGAGAAAGACATCAATCCCAAGCAATGGTGGAAGTTGTCCAAATCTGTCCTTGGCAGCAAAATCTATCAAGACATACCCCTATCATCGACAATAATAATGTTATACCCTGCCTGACGGGAAAATGTGAATTATTCAACATATACGTTGCAAGCGAGTACAAATCTCTACCTGACACTGACTCCCATGCCTGAATTTTTCTATAGAACTGATGCACGCCTGCATGATATCACTTTTAGTGAAGATGATGTGAACAAAGTGTTATCGTCTCTCCAACTATCCTCTGCTTCCGGTCCTGACAACATTGGCAATATCTTACTCAAGGATACTGCTGAGACTTTCAGTAAACCATTTGCAAAAAAATTTAGACTGTCGCTTCGCCTTTCATATTTGCCTAAATACTGGGAAAAAATCCAATGTATGGTCAGTATTCAAAAAGTCAAATAGACAGATTATAAATAGTTATCGTCCTGTTTCCTTACTCTGCAACGTTTCCAAAGTGTTTGAAAGACTGGTATTTTATGCTTTGTATGCATATATATCACGCAACAATCTCCTTACCCCCAAAGAACTCCGCTTTAAAAAGCTAATGACAGCACCATTTACCAACCTGTTTATATTTTTCACCATATATAGTATGGCCTGGAATCTTCCAAGGAAACCAGGATGGTATTCTTTGACGAATCCAAAGCATTTGATAAGGTCTGGCACCCTGACCTTTTTAAACTCAGACAACTGCGCATCTCGGATGATCTTGTATCGTGGGTGGAAAGCTGTCTATCCAACCGCTTGGCGTGTGGTCAATCATGGACAGACATCTACCTGGTTACCTGTTGAAGCCGGCGTACCCCAGGGATCCATTTTGGGCCCATTGTTATTTCTAGTTTTTGTGAACGACCTTGTAGATAACCTAACCTGTGACGCCAGACTCTTCGTCGATGATCCCTTGTCTACTTGAAGTCGTTAACACCCCGGCGCAGTCTTCCGATCACCTAAATACCAATGTCTCTTTAATATGGAATTGGGGAAAGATGTGGCGTGTAATCTTTAAAGCCCTGAAATCTTTATTTGCTGTATTCTCTGCTAAACGGCAAAAAACCAACACATCCCCCGTTTTTTTCTTGGTGAATCAGTAATACCTGAAGGAGATATTCATACTCGTCTTGGCATTACCTTGAGCAGTAATCTGTCTCTTGGCGTGCCCACATTATTCGTATCACCAATAAAGCCAGTCAGAGAATTGCTTTCCTCCGCAGGTTTAAATATAGACTCCCACATGCAATTCTAGTTAGACTCGATCTCTCTTTAATTCGGCCCACCCTCGAATATGGTTGTGCCCTCATGGATAACTGTGGTCGGGGCTTATCACACATCCTTAAAACCATACAATTTCAGGCCGCTGAAATATGTACTGGAGCGCTAAGACATACATTACGCGTTAATCTACATGTATTGCAAGAAATTGGGTGGTCAACTCTGGCAAACAGACGTATATACTTTTAACTGGTTTTCTTTTACAAAATGTATCACAAATTGACGCCCCTTATCTTTCTGACCTTCTACCCTGTACCCCTTCTGTCCGCGTTTTACGTCAACCTGCAAAATATTGGACAGATTGAATGCAGAACTCAACGCATGGAAAGTTCAAGTGATTCTGCTAAGAATGGTCAACATGCTTTTGACTATGATGAGTTTATAAAACTGTTTGAATATTTGATAGATAATATTTACATTCGTTTTGGTGATAGTGTCTTTAGACAGGTCATAGGAATTCCCATGGGTACAAATTGTGCGCCACTTTTGGCTAATCTTTATTTATTTTATCACGAGTATAATTTTCTAATGAAAATGGCCAAAGAAAAAAATTACCATGCTAGATCATTTAATTTAACTTTCAGATATATAGATGATTTATTAAGTGTCAACAACAAACATTTAAAAGATTACATTAAATCAATTTATCCTAGTGACCTGGAACTAAAAGAAACCACTGAATCGAATATAACATGCTCATTTTTAGATCTACTCCTATTCAATGATGGTGGTATATTAAAATCAAAAGTGTATGATAAAAGAGATGATTTCAATTTTGATATAGTAAATTATCCATATATAAGTAGTAATACTCCTATCAATCCTGCTTATGGTGTCTATGTCTCAAGACTAACTGCTTTCGCAAGAAACTGTACTGATTTTAAAGATTTTGCTGATAGACATAAATCACTTTTTGGAAGACTTATTAAACAGGGGTTTTCCAAAATAAGACTAAAAAAGGTTTTTCTACAGAAATATCATGTTGATTCATATGAACATATTAATAAGGTATTTTCTGAGTATCAGTAAAACACATAGAAATATGTTTATGTATTTTAATGTTGTAGCTGAGATTGTTTTACCATGAGCTTGATCGAACTTTCAATACTGGAACATAAAATTTATTATAATTACAACAAATATAAAATGATATAAGGACCATTTAAGTTCTCAGGCATCATGTTGAACAATACATGCCTTCTATTTTCTCATCCTTTTGAATATAGTGACAAAATGTAAGGAATACTTACTCAGCTGATGTGAGTAATATTTTTGTAACGAATTTTAGGCCTATTGTGCTGTTTTTTCTAGTGAGAATGGAACATGGAAGAACTTAACCATGTTTCATAATAAATATAATATAATAGTATCAAATTTAGTTATCCTGTGTTCACGTGGAAATTTTTTTTGTGTGTGTGTGTTTAAATTCAAATTTTGACATGTTACGCAATTCTAATGTAAATATAGTAGTCTGACTTAAAATTCTTATAATGTTCCAGATTCATAACTATCTCAAAAACGATGTAGGCCTACTTTACTCTTTTACATTAAACTTAGCTGACTGGCAAGTCGGGAGAACTAAAAGGTGATAGGCCTAACAAGTCTCTTTTTATTTTTGGCAGAAGAAATGGAATTTGTGTTTTGGGTGGTTAGGCCTATACATTTTGGAAAAGGAACTAGTGTCTGCAAATATTTCTAAGGTTGAGAGGACAGGTTTAAAACCACCAGTTGCCTTTTATGGGTGACTCCCTGTCTCAAGTCAGGAATGAAATTTGTTTCTTCACATTGGTATTGGAAAAGAAATGTTGATGCTTTGGCAAGTCTGAAATCTCTTTGCTGTCATTGTTGGGTTTGGAATTAATGAATATGGATCATGTGTTTCTGTACTATTAATTGTCCTGTCATTGTTTGGATGATGTCTGTGAACTATGGTCAGGTACTACCTTTTATAACTGTACATTAACATTAAGGGCTAAATTTGTTTTAGGCCTACTTTAAATGAATGTGAGTGTTTTCCAAAGTGGGAGGATTGGGATCCCGTAAAACTGGTTTAACCCACTGCCAATATGTTGGTAGCCTGTTCCAAGTCAGGTAGAAGATACTCTCATTCGTTTAAATCTCATTACTGTTGGTCATGGATCCTTCTGACGACGAACACTAGCATGTCTTACTATTTCGTAAATGATCCTGAATTTGACAAAGTTAAACTGGTATTTGGTTTGGTCTCATCACTATCATTGAAAACTGTTATCCACTTCTCTTTTCATGGAACCCTTATATATTTGGTAACAATTTGAACATTCAGGCATTTTCTGCACGTATTGCAGTGCAGTAAGTGTTCCAAGTGTAGTGAAACTGATGTTGTTTTTTATAATTGTCTGGTGAATATAGTTTGTTATTATGAAGGTCATGTCAGGTTGGCTCAAAGTGTTTAATGTACTGTTTCTCTATCTCTCTTTTGTATAAATAATTAACATCTAAATCAACTGACTGACAAGTTGAACTACGTCTTATTATAAATGAAAAAAATTCAAACTATTACAGGAAAACAGTTATACTTACAGTTACCTTTAGGAACATTTAAATCTTGAACATTTAAATGTCCTTTCAAAAATACTTCTGGAAACCAACTTGAAATGTGACTGCTATCCTTACAAATTTTGACTATTGTTATGCATTTTGACTACTTTTTAATGATTTCAGGCCTAATGTCACTTGCTTCTGGCTGATGTTTAACATTTGAACCAATGTACTTACTATATTTGGAAATTCAAACACTTTTCTTTTTCAAATACTCTTAGTTTATTAAAACAACATCATGTCTTTAACTACATGCCTAAAACACATCGAATTATATAATCATGTTGTCTAGATTCTTATTGATGGTCATTTTAGGCCTAGAGGGCTTTTCTGATGGATTGATGTTGGTGTTGGTGTCGCTTTGTGGACTTATATGGATGATGATCATTGTTGAGATGGTGGTTGCAAGTAGTACCTTTTTAAATACTGAATTTTATTGACATTTTCAACAAGTTAAGAAGCTCTGCTTACAAATTCCCTGATCTGATGCAAATTTTGGTCCCTTTTCATAAATTGTATGGTCCTGTATGTGCATGAATGATACAACTGTTCAAGCCAATTTACTGAAATAGGCCTATAATTTCAAACTAAACTTTTTGCATTCTGTCATGTGAAAACTAAATAAGGTTTTTTCCCCTCTATGGACCTTTGTACTTACGTTTTGGTCTCTTTTGGGTAAATACGAACTATAAATTTATATGTTTCAGCTATACATACCAAGGAACATTGCCTTTGGTCGGAATTGACTTGGATTTGTTTCGTTAGGACTACGGTTTGGATATAGTAATGACACTGTCTAATCTGACCTGATGCCACCCAGCAATGGAACAATATCTCGACCGACATCAGAGACTCGATCTCTCTTCAAATCTTAAAATCGAACTGAAACAAACCTTGCTTGCGGTATATATAATTCCCCACTTCTATTCACACGGAAGCAGGCTTCCTAACATATATCATACACAATTGCGTCTTGGTTTCTCTAAGTTGAACTTTGATCTCTATAAAGTTAATATATTGCCTGATCCAGCTTGCGTTTGCACTCGTCCCTGCGAAAATCCTAAAGACTTTCTTCTGTTCTGCCCACTCTATTGTCGATTTAGAAAGATCTTACTGGACACTGTCAGCCCCGTTTTAGCCCCTGGTGCTCACGTGCATCCCAATTTATTTCGTGAAATTGCGCATATAAGGCTAGCTAAAATCCTCCTGTTTGGTAGTAAAGACTTACCTGGTGTCATGAATACCTTCATTTTTGATGCACTAGAAACGTATGTTGTGGGTACAAGACGTTTTGTTCCCTAATCTACAGAAAAAAAAGTATCAAGTCACTCTGTTTATCCGTCTGTCTGATCCATAACTGTGTTAGTCCATGAGCCAGACTGAAAATTGGTACGATCTGAGGGGACCAAACGAAACCGTTATACCTGCGTTGGTACAACCTAGGGTATCACAAAAATGCATGATGGACTTTCCAGAAGCCCAGCTGGCGCCCGTTATGGCAATTTTAAAATTTTGTACCTAGACGGCCCAAAAATGCTGTATATGGTGAATCCTGTTTTGTTATAGTTGGCCACTACATTATAATTATACTTGAAATAATATTATGCATAATATGCTTGTATCCAGGCACAATGAACTTCTGCGACCTATGAATACTAAACGAATCCACACGGGTAAGAAAAAAGCCATTATTATACCCACATTGACTGGATTTTAAGGGGGGGGGGGGTTGCTGCGCTCAGCTTGTAGAACAAGTATTACATTTCTGCAATCTCAAAACCATGAATAAATATTGATTAGGATTGTTTAGCAGCGTGTGAGAGTTGATTAGCAGTTGTTTGGATGAGGCATGTATTGACCTGTTCAAGTTACCTTATTCTTCAACGTTTAGCCCTTTCACTATTATAAATCTATATTGATTAGCAATGATTAGCAGTCTTTGCACATTTATTAAAATTGATTAGCACCTCCATTCCCTCAAGTTTCCATTTCAATTAACAAACTGTGATTCAAATACTGCTACCTTTTGCCTTGTGACATGTATACTCACCAAACGAATCACTATGCAGAAATGTTTTCACCTTTTATGCAAAATAACATACATCTATTAAATTTCATATACTGACTAAAAGCTGTGCCGCAGAAAAGTCAAGCATGCTGTTTTGAGTTTCTGAGACATACACCAATCAAAAAAGCATTGTTAAGTTTGGTGCCCTCAGATGGTACCAATTGGTCAAAATTGGGCCCTCAGCTCATTGACTATATATTTCGTTTGTATATATATATTTTTTTAGCGTCGAATATGAATCAATTGTATAGTGCTGATATAAAAATACAGCCATACAGATGTTGTGTTGTATCTCCCTGTATTATATCTTCTGCTGCACAGTCAACATAGCTTTGTATTGTCATATGTGTTCTGTATATATACTGTGCGTCTCTCCGTGTCTGGCGAACCCATGTATTAGTCTCACTGTACCATAAGGCAATTCAGTTTAAATGAAAATGTATAAACTAAACACAAGGAAAAGAAACTGCATCTAAGCATTCCTGACTTTTTCTCATTAAAAACAAAGCCCTACAACAACATCGCTTTACTGCGAACTCATAATTTGTTTGGCATTTATGTAAAGAAAGGGAAAGGTTCCTCGTTAACCCCAAAATACTTATATCTTACTGAAAGTGATGTGTTTGGAGTGTTATAACGCTTTTGTAAATAAAGTTTGTATTATCATGTCCATTCAGCATTCAGCCGCAAAGTCAATCACGCGTGTAAGAGCGGCGCAAAGTCAATCATGCGTGTAAGAGCGGCGCCAGCTGTTGAGTCTGCGCTGGGTGAACAGAGTTGGTTGTTACTTACACACACATTAAAACTCTGCATGGTTAAATTTTTTCATCGTTCAAAGTTTGAAATTGAAGAATCAAGATTATACAAGACAGTTTTTCAAGATATGGAAATACCATTTCAGAATGGGAAAATATTTCTGGCTGTATGTGAAGGAGTTTTTGAAAATTTGCATAAAATTAGACTTGGACAACGTGTTGAGCGATGAGGAGGGAGAATGGCTTAGCTCATTTACAGAAAATAAGCATAAC
>OZ026627.1:8806691-9011691 GCA_964020975.1 Hermodice carunculata
TTATTGTGATCAGACATACGTATCTTCTGGTATCAACAGTTTGAAGAATTTAAAGATCTAGATAGAACAGTTGAATGATACAGTTAACGCTTACAGAGCCAATTTAGAGACTGAGTCAACAACGCGCGGAAAGTGCCCCAAGGAAAGCTGTTGACCTGGACCAAATTTTTCACTGGGAACATAGGCATGCAGGTACTTGAATGAAAGGTCTTTTAATGAGGAATATGAATCTGGAATCATTACAGTAATCGCGCTTCATCAGCACAGCTTAAGCCGTGACTGGCACTCAAAAGGTTAATAGTTTACCTCACAAACCAACTTCGTTTTGTGACTTCTCTTTATACATGGCCTTTTTTTATTTAAAACAATGCATCAAGTCACTTATAAATAAAACGTACGAAAAATAACTTCAAATGAATGATCGTATCTTTCAAAGGTGCACATTTTGATAATAATGGGAGCGAAAGTAATTGCACATTTGATTATCATTAGTTTGTCGAGTTGTCGATCTTTTTGATTGATACAAAATATGACAATTTGGAGATCCCATTTTAATACTCACTATAGGTACTCAAATGGATACTAATTGTGCACCACTTTGGACATTTTTTTTTAAAATTCTTATTCCATACTTAAAAGATTTTCATGAAGCTTTCAAAAGCACTAAAATTTCACGATAAGCGTTTTAAGTTGAAATATTGATATATTGATGGCTTAATAATCATTAACAATAAACACTTTCGAGAATGTATATCAATAACACATCCTGCTAATATGGAATTGAAGGAAACTACAAAGAATGACATGGAGTATTCATTTGTAGACACCATGACGTATGGCAAAAAAAGTCAATTATAGTTTAAATTGCATGACTGGTATGATAAACTCAGTTTATTACCGTAAATGAGCCTCACACGGCTAGAAATATTCCACTTAGCCCAGCTTATGATGTCTATGTGTCAATGTTAATTGCCTTTGCTAGGGTATTCACCAAGGTTAACAACTTTGACACCCGTCATTTTCTTTTATTTAAAAAAACAAACAAAACACACACACACGCACACACACACATACACACACATATTGATATTGAAAAATGAAATTAAAATGATCGCTTTCGACGTTTATGGATAAAAATGATAATTTATTTGTAGGCCTACATCGTTTTGTGATGTATATGAATCTGGAACATTATAAACACAATCTACCTCCACTATATCTATAAGTCGGAGAACACAGCCCACAGCACACAATAGCCAATGAAGTATTTGTCAAATAGTACAGAAAAACATGATTTATATTCATAAATTCCAAGCCCAACAATGACAGTAAAGAGATTCAAGAGTTGTTACAGCATCCAATACCAATGTGAAGAAACACATTTCACTCCTGACTTGAGACAGGCAGTCACTGAAAAAAGGCAACTGGTGGTTTTAAACCAGTCCTCTCAACCTTTGAAATATTCTTCATTAACTACAGCCTCAACTGTTTCCAAAATGTTTAGGTCTGACCACCCAGAGCACAAATTTTATTACTTATGCCAAAAATAAAAAGAGTCCTGGTAGCAAGTTATGTCTTAAAATTAACAGCCACTTCAATAAAATCGATTTAAATTGGTACTTATAGGTATAGACACATTTGTTTTACATGGATTGTGAAAGAAGTCAAGCATTGACTTATCGAGTCACTCTCCATGGCACAGATGTTGGCGTGTACTGCCTACCTTGTCTGTGGTGGAGGAAACCGAAGAACTGGGAGAAAACCATCGTGCACGGTCAAAGTGGTAGGAACTTTTTCCACATGCTGCCCAGGATGGGAATCGAACCCGGGTCGCAGAGGTGAAAGGCGAGCGTCTTACCGCTCAGCCAACCATGCCCACCGTACTTACTTGTGTTGGTACCTTTCTCAAGTCAACAGAGATATTTTCTTTCGTAATGCATTTCATATTCATTCATTGTTAGAAAAAAAATAATATAATGAGCTTCATGCGGCTCCCTTGGACGTCTGGATTCCGACTATGATGTATTCAGTAACTGATGGGCTTACATCATAGAAAGATTGTATTTGCTCGGGTTTTGCGGAACACTTTCTCTGGCATCGTTAAGAAATATAGTCCACTTATATATTACAAAACAGTAATTTCTCATGTCAATATGGCTCCTTACCATTCCTTAGATATATTCAATGAATATAGTTTTGCTTCTTAAATACTCAAGTCTTGTTTCAGACATATTTTATTCAAGCAATTGTGGAAGAGCGTTGCCCCGATATAGACGCATCTTTTACATTGAGGTGGTGAGGGATAGTGAGTTGGCAGAAGTTACGATGCACATAAACAAATTCACCAGATAGATTAACGTTTTCACATTGACCAACACCAACGGTAGATGTTATTTTACCATGAAAATTACCACACTTAGGTGGTATGGTACATCAGTGTGGTAGCGTAAAACTCAATTCAACCCTAAGTTCAAAGCATTTGGATTTTTCCTGTTTTCAGTAGACCACCTTTCAAAGTTTACTTTGTTGCCCAAGATACATTCACTGGAGCTATACAATACTGTGTTTCAGGTAAAAGATAAAAGAGAAGCAACAGTTCCATGCAAATATATGCAGATTGAATCATAGTGACGTCAAACAAAGAAAAACTGAAACTTCTTCGATTGCGTCACTACAACCAGAGTGACTGGGCTCTTTAAAGCCAATTCAAAATGCAGGTAGTCAGTAGTCATTCAGCTGGATGCTACCCATGGATAGTCTGTAGTCATTCAACTGGATGCTACCCAAGGATAGTCTGGGGCTGGTAAATGTTTTTATTTATTTTTTTGTTTGTTTTTGTGCTCACAAATCAAAACGAGTTTGGTTTGTATTGCCTCCTCTTTGTATGTGTCTGCTCATTACACAGATACTTATAAATTCCTGTCTTATCTTCGAGGGAAGTTGGTTTCATAAGTGTACAGTGAAAGTATATAATAATTTTTGATGTAGCTTGTCATTTTGGTCTGAAAGAGCAAAATATTATGTTCGTCATGAAGGTTGTAGGATGGTCTATTGCTTTCAGCTTGGGGGAAACAATTTTGAAATTACCGTGGGGCTCATTGTTTTTAATTTTGTACTTTTAACACTTGTTTCTTTTTTCCCATAATTGGTGTGAACTTTCCAAGCTTGCTTTGTTGTAGAATTTGGAAGTTCCCTTCACGGCTGCTTTCATGACAAGTGCAGCTCCTGGCTGAACATATGCTTGCAAGGATTCTTCAGCTTGGGAGCATTGTTCCACACATCACTGTATTCTAATGTAGGTCTCATATAGAACTTGTTTCAGGGGTCGACCTGTGTAAGCAACGCGAGATTCTCTCCATAATGTTTTCAAACTTTGCACGTATTTTGACAATTCTGTAAATATAACTATTCCAGCTTAAGTCATGTTGAATGATCATGCCTAAATTTTTGTGATTCTTTACGGATTCTGCATTGGAATTGCGGATTGCAGGATTGGAGTGGTTCCTTGATACTAGTTTTCTCAAAGTGGCATAGTTTTTGTTTTGGCCGGAATAATTGCCGCCAGCCATTTTTTTCTGCCCAATCTGGTATGTTTACTAGCTTGGCATCTGTTTCTCTGGCTGCTTTATAAGACTGGTGTACTTCAATGAAGAGCGTTATGTCATCTGCAAACTATTTTATGTTAGAGTGTACATCATCAACTTGATACTGTATGGAAACTTATAATAATAGAGGACCTATATTCCAGATATATTTCAGATAAATGGCTCTGATTGGTTAAAATCACAATAAATTTTAAATCTGTTTGTGAATATGTGGCCTTGTTATTATTTTTAAAATGATAATTACACTGTTATGTCTTGAATTTTCACTTGATTGTACCATATTTAAAAAATATAGATATAAAAAGTGCAAATTTTAGCCATTTATCTGAAATATATACTGCCACAATGCAAATCGATATTGAAGTTGAATTCAAAATATGATTTAATTGTTAAATCAGAAAATATACAGAATCAAGATTGTACTTAATAAACTACTCAATTTTATGAATTTAATCTTGAATTTAAAATCATATACTTCGTTCTGTGTGTATATGTGATATTTTTCTCCATTTGTCTTTTCAAATATGACTTTCAAATATGTAAACTTATTAAACCTCACTAAGTATGACTATGCTTTAGTCATATTTAGGGCCACCTAGGTGCTATATTAAAAACAAAATGGTGGTTTCCCACATTTCAGTCAAGGAAACATTCTTCTCGTGAAAAAATAATGAATCTTTGCACCGAACATAACTCTCCTTGAAAAAAAAATTGTTAATATAGCCATTACCCAATAACAAACATCAAATGGCTACCTTTTATAGAGTGTGACACAAAGCACCATTCGAATAATGCCTTCGTCGTGACCTTTTCCTCAAACCAATCCCTTCTCGCGATATAATTGCCGGTATACTGATCAGATGATGCCCAACAAAACCAGCTTGGCATCGTTTGCACTAATGTGACGCCAGATGGTGCGCTAAAAGTCTATGTATAATATAGTTTTGCTGCCCAACACTAGATGGCATAGCATTGTTCGAGTTTTTGAACAAAGGTTTACAGGCACCAAAGGTTGGTACGTTTATGTCATACTCTGTAAGGGGCACCCATTTGAGTCTGTCATCATGTAAATATTGGCATACATTGGTCTGTTCTTGCAGAATAATGTGTGCCTAGGGTACCGGATTTCAGTTTAAACTCAATTTTTAGGGATCCAATAAGCCTCCTCGATTTCAATGGTTCTGAAAAGACACCATGCAAGTTTATTGATATGTGTGGTAGTGATTGTGTGCAATTTAAACCTGAAAACTTTGGTCGTATGAAAATAGCAATGGACCCAATATTTTGTCGAGAGCATGCTTAAATGAGCTGTGTTATTAGCAGAAAATCAAAACCGTATTCTCAATGTCTTCATAATTTAGTCTTGTCTATTCACTTGAACAAAAGATGAGTGCAATGCATAAAAAAACGGCAAAAAGGAAGACGAATTTACACACAAACGATTCTGCCCATAGGTGAGAATACCATTATATTTCCACTTGTACCAGCTGGGAGAATCCCAATTTATACTTATCTTTTATTTATTTTGTCTGATGTCACCAATTTAAATTTTGTTTCTTTTTTGGGGGTGGGGGTGGGAGTGGACTTTATACGACCCATTTAGCTTAAGAGAAGCACAAAACCATTCGCCACTCAGCAAAATTGGATTCTGGCCAAAGATCACAACACCAGATCATATACTTACAGTGGAAAACCAGAGAGTTATGTACTTTCATCGTGTATAGCAGTAATACTTTATACTTGTTTTGTAGACTTCAAATCAGCACGCTGTGTGAAGGTAAGCCCTGTTTTTTTAAATTAACGGGCAATGAAATCAGTAACGCTGTTACCGTACAAATGAGGTCAAGGTCATCCATGTACTATGCACGTGTGGCCTCAACAGAGGACCACCACCATGAACAACACGAAGGCTTTAGCTCAAAAGGTTCTCAGGTTAACAGGTGAACAATAAAGTTCAGAAAAGTAACCCTGTTACCTTGGAAATAAGGTCAATGCCATTCCCGTCGTGCCGCATTCTGGCCCGCGTTGCGATCACCACCGTGTGCAATATCAAAATAATAGATTCAGTTATGACGCTAACAGTAAAATGCATGTAAGTAAAGCTGTGACCTTCATAATACAGCCAAAGCAACTGATGTACCATTTAAGTCTTGCCCTTATAATCACTTGTTTTCAAATGCAACTTTAAAGTAATTCGCCCAGTCCTTTTATTTTATTTGATTTTGTCCAAAAATTAAGAAAATTAATAAAAAAAAGTCCAAAGATCTATCCACGGTAACCATTTAAACAAACTTGGTACACACTCACCAATAACACCTCACGACCAAGTTTGAAGTGAATAAGGATCACGATTCTGGAGAACCTGGAAATGTGAATTACCATAGCATCCACATTGATGATAAAAAGGTTAATAAAGAAATTTGCAGAAAACTAAAATTCACTAAGCAGTTACCCATTGAATGAACTTGATAAAGACCCACCCAAGGTACATCTCTACCAAGTAAATATGGCCAACGATAAGATGAAAAAATTGAATTACTACAGCAATCCCAATTCATTTACATACATATTAATAGAAATGTATGCCCTGAATAATAAGTAGCTGAATTTAAAAAAAAAATCCTTAGAAAACAGGGATCCTCAGCAACGCTGCCTGGTGAACAAGATTGCGTGATCCTTCTACAACGAACACTTACAGCGCGTTATAAAGTCCTCACTCTGGGCTTGGGCAGGGAGACGAGTATGGCACACAGAGAAGATTATGTGTTCAAAAGTCGTAGAAAGTTGCAAGCAAATTAAATGCCGGCAGCAAGTCAGAAAAACACCCAACTCGGCCAAGTGCAGAACAGGAATAATTTATTTTTGGAAACAAAGCAAGAAATATAGAGTTTTCTCGGCGATAAAGTGCTCAGCAGCAAGAGTATCCATTAAGCAGGCAACATTAACAATATCTATTGGAGGCATGAAAAAAGATCCATATGTCAAATGGTTAACATATTATTATGTATAATTATGTATTATTAAACCTATGCATGAGCAAAGATTCAATGCTGTTGCTTTGTTAATATCCACAGTTAGTATACCATTTTACTGCTCACTCATGGGTGTTTCTACCCGCCTTAAGTGGTCCACCCAGGGCAATTAGGAATAACTTCAATTAAGGATTTTGTAACACATACACACCAAAACCATACACCCAAACTAACAAAAATCAAAATCAAAATATGGAGAGATTTTACATTCCTTCCCTCCAATTTTGGTTTTGATACATCAAAACTCACGGGAGAGTTTAGCTCGCTAGCATATTTTAAAGAGGAAACATACAAAATAGGAGAGTATAGCAGTTTGGGGCCAGAAATTCCAGAACATAGCCTACGATACAAGCCAGATCTTTAGCATCTCCGCAATGAATCAAACATTTGCACAAAAATCAGTCTTCCATATTGAGATCGAGCAAATATGGTGTTGTGAAGTACACTACACTTATCATCAAGTCAAGGGAACGCATTACACAGATTTAAAATGAGGCATATACCAGCCTCTGGTGTAAATATTACATCAAAATTAGTCTTCTTTTTTTCTTAAATGGAGTAAGGTAGATACATGCATGGGCAATATAGCTGATTATTGTGGGTTCCAAAGTCAACCACATCCCATGACCATGACTTTTGTAGCTTTTGCCTGGTAGCGCCACAAACATCATAACTAAGGTCGACAATTTGCAATAATATATGGTGATGCATCAATAATACAGGGAACATATGGATCGCATAAATCATTAGTGGGGTACTAAATAATGATGATAAAAAATCATGTAAATCTCTTTATTAAACAATCTTGTCTGAGTAGGATCTCTTGTCACCTATAACATGTTAAAGGCTGTTCCAAAAAATATCAGTGCAATGAGCCTGCACATGAAGTGCCAATTTTAACCTGAGAATCAACCTGAGGTAATGGGATAGTTACTGAAATAGCAATTTGCACATTTAATAATTACCAGTGCAGAACAACAGGTATGTCACTAGATATACATGTACCAGAGTTTGTTGACAGGAAATGAGTGTAAGCTTTGAGAAGGCATCTATGATAAACATTTTCAAAATACTCCTTAAATGACACATCTGTCATTCTTCCTACTTATGGAGCCTCCGCCCCCCCCCCCCCCCGCAACTCCACGTGACAACCTTCAACAGTTGGAATTTGCAAATCTCCATTTTGATATTTATTTACGTAGCCAGGAATTAAGAAGACAAGGGCAGAGAGATTAAAGCAACTGGCTAATTTGATTCATGGGGCTCTTCGGTCAAAGGAAGGAATTTGGGAGATATCACCCTATCCTCATCTCCATCTACCTGATCAGTAGAGAATATCCCTTCGTGTTCATGGGTTAAGAATCAGTGATATGCAAAAGAAAAGAGACAATGGAAGATCCCTCATCCCAAGCAAGAACCACCAGGAGGCCCCAAAACTAGGAAAATAATGGCCATTGGAAACACGAGACCAAAGGATACTGGGCTACCAGGTCTTTTTATTCAGCCTGCTGATAGCTGCCGAATTGGAGTCATAGAAAGCTTAGCGATAGGAGTTACAGGATGCAGATGGCGTGTCTTCAAAAGTAAAAGAGCTTTTAAATTGTGGCATAATATCAGCGATGTTAAAACCATCAGGAACGGACATGTACATGGCCATTACCAATTTATGACTTACCCTGATTATAAGTCCTCTTAAGGTCCATTCATGCCCTGTGACAACACAATTAGGAGGTATCGTTAACAGGGAAACTCCATCTGGTACCTCTTGTCTTGCAGTATCTGTACTCAGATGATGTGTGGAGCAAGTTTCTCCCTAAGTTACAATGATATACTCACCATAACTAATCTGAGTAACCTGCGTTCTATGGGACTATTTCTTAGGAATATCCTGGCAGTTCTTAAGCTGGCTGTGATTACCTGTAATTAAAGAGCACAAAAACTCCCACTATTCTGCTAAAAATAGGGTCCCGTCCTGCACACCATGGGGCACAAACACATGCAACTTACAGGGTGAAAATGCTACTATCGGCTGTATTAAATTTGCATCTGCGGGCTCAAACCTATCTGAATTGAGTACCTCTTCTCTTTGTAGGGCACTGGCCAGGTTGCTATACAGTAGCAGCAATACTCTTCCCCGTCCACCAATGGTAACCTAAGCTGGTAAAAAGTGTTGGCATCCGAAACAGGATATGCATGTGCATGTTCATAATACCATTGCTGTGGCTGTAGCAGGTAAGTGCCACTGGTGGTGGCTAACTGCAACAAATCAGTTAATTGGGTGATGTTCAAAATGTCTTCTGTTTACCAACCGGTTTCCAAAGAGGCCTGCTGTCTGTTATAACATTTCAGTCCACGTATATGAGAGGCAGTCACTTGTTCTAGTAGCGAGACACTGTGGCCTGAAATAATAAGCTTGCTATAGTTGGACAAGTCTAATTGTAGTATCATTGATTGCTATGAGTACTCTGTTGAATTTTGGAATAAATGAGATAGCAATGAAATATGTAAACTGGTTAAAATAGTACCAGTTACAAGACACAGCAGCATGAGTGCAGTTCAAAACAACAAGTTCGTTTACCTGGTGAATTACATGTAAATTTCTGTATGTGACATGTTTTGTCAACGTTCTGGTGGCATGTGGCAACACTATCTACAGTAAACAAACTAGCTGTCTATGAGAGGACTTTCTGATGTAGAGCACTGAATGGCCTCAGAGGTACTGGCCTCGTGTCCAGCTTGTAATGGTGTAAATATTCAGGCTCCGTCATAGTTTCCTGGCTCCTACCTAGAGTTAGCAAGGCACTGGAGGTGTTAACATCTTGTTGGTACCCGTTAGTCCCATTAAGAGGCCATGGCAATGGTAAATAAGCCTGATGCGTACTTTGATTCTGGGCCATTAGGCTTCTAATTGGCCCATCTTCCCCTATATAGACAAGGACATGTAACGAAGTCCTGATCAGTACTAAGTGTAGACTTTAGTATTACGTTTGGTGCCATAGCAATGGGTGATGTGTGGAACTCACGGTTCCTGCCTAAACAAGGAAGAGCTTTGGCTAATGCTCCAAATATTGGATTCAATCAGAGTTATTGCTTGCTTGATCATCTTCAAGAAATTCCTCTCCCTGAGATTGGAGCCTTTTCATGAGTTGGTACTGATGCTCGGTCTTCCTGTTCTGCACTTGCCTTCATCAGAGTTATACCTTACTGTGTTGACGGTTCCATTTATTTACTTGGCCTTGGTGGATTCGAGTTTGCTTATCTTTCAATTCATTAAATAGCTTTTCAGCTCCAGCAGTAAACAAGTTAAATTGAGTGGGGTTCATATCTGTAAACAGTCAGTGTACGAAATGTAACCGCTGGAAGTATCTAAGCAACAATTAATAATAAAGTACACAAGTTCATGCAGAAACAGCCATATATACCATATGCATGGGAGCTGCCATCATGTTTTGTGAAGTCACGTTCACAGCAATCCCAATTACTGAATGCTCCTTGCCAATTCACCAGAGTTCAGTCAATGACAAATGCATATGTTACGTAGCACTTACATCAACCCAGTACTGCTACAATCTACTGGAATGGGATCCCTGTGCTTCCATTTAATACACAAAGATAAATGAAAGTATAATCTTTGAATCCTGGCAACCTTGGCAGTCATGAAGTCCTCACCTTGGGCTTGGGCATGAAACAGATGACACAAGCAGATTGTTTCTTCAGAAGTTGTAGAAAGTTGCAAGGAAGTTTAATGCAGGCAGCAAGTCCGAAAAACACCCAACTGGGCCAAGTGCAGAACAGGAATCATTTATTTTTTCAAAAGAAACCAAGTAATACAGGCTTTCCCTTGACGATTAAGTGCCCTGTATTAAGAGTATACATTAAGTACTCTATATTAACGATATGTATTGGTGGAATCGAGAAAGGTCCATCTGTCCAATAATCTATGTGTTATTATATACCATTATGTATCATCAAAACTATGCATGCAGAGCTTGAATGCTGTTGCGTTGTAAGTGTCCACTATTATTATACCACCTACTCCTCACTCATGCCTGCAACTAACCGCCCTGAGTGGTCATCCTAGGGCAAATAGGAATAACGTCAGCAAAAGATTTTGTACCATATGCACAGCAAAACCATGCACAACAAAACCAACAGAAAACAAAAATACAAATACAGAAAACAGCGTGAAAACTCACTAATTTATATATGTTTTACACACATGGCAAAGACCCAACCAAGGTACATTTCCACCAAGTTAAAGGGAATTTAGCAACTGGTTATGCAGAAGATGTCACAAGTGTGAATTACTAAAGCAATCCCCATTCACTAACATAGCAATGGATAGGAATGTGTCCACTGACTGATAAGAACCAAATTTAAAAACTTGTTGAAAATTAGGGATCCATTATAACGCTGCACAGTCAATAATTTTTGTGACTCTTTTATAGGGAACATTTAAATGATGTTTCAGCACAATGTAAGTTGTGGTTTGGGAGAAGTCCAAAAATAGCAAAAAGTCAGAAACTCATAAAAAATAAAAGAATTAGTGCAATGCCTCCATTGAATATTTCAGCCATAGAGGCCCTATGCAGTTATGGAGCAATTGGCCACGTGGTTTTGGAGAAGAATCTTTTCAAGCCCTTTGTCAAAGAATGAAAAACCAAAAAAAAAAAAAAAAACCACCGGACCGAGACCAATTCAAGAAAATCCATGCTACATCCCCACCACGTTTGAAATGAATACAACTCGAAAATGTGAATTACAAAAGCAATCCCCATCACTTACCTAGTAATCAAAATGAATGATGCATTGACTGATGAGTACCAAAATTGTAAAACTCGTGAAAAATGAGAGGTCCATAGCAACTCAAACTGGTGAACAAATTTGTGGGACCCTTCTAGAAGGAAGATTTACTCCATTTTTTCAGCATAATATGAGTGACGGTTTTGGAGAAAATGCAAATAGCAAAAACACGAAAACAATCATTAAAATGTGAATAGAATCGCAGCACCACCTGTTGAAAAAAATAAAGTCTAATAGTACCGAGCAGTGGAAAAAAAATCAAATTTAGAAGCAAATGGCCAATTTGTTTTGGATATTTTGGCAAAATAAGAAGAAAAAAAAAGAATAAAACGAATCACTGGACCGTGGCCATTTGTACAAGTTTAGTAGAGGCCCACCCATGGTACATTGTACATCCCCACCAAGTTTTGAAGTAAATCGCGCTGACAGTTTCGAAGAAGAAGTCTAAAATGTGAATTATGGACGGACGGGGGGGGGGGGGGGGACAGACTATCCAAAAAGCTCAGTTACCTGACAAGTAAGCTGAGCTAAAATAAAAATGAAGGAAAATATAGGCTACAGGATGCTGTGAAACATCCCCCTCAATTGCATCAAAGTACCTCCCCAGATAGGTCCATGCTTGTCAAATGGATATTATCATGGGGAAGGCAAGAAAGGGCTCTTATGGGGGAGGGGGGATTACTCTATTCTCCCAGAAATTATTGGAGCAATACTTCCTGCTCCCAGAAAGTTACTGGTAAATGCTCCCCAAAATGATTACATTCCATAAAAGCCGGTAGTTTTGCACGTGTGTGATGTTAAAATTGACTCGTTACAAAAGATTATGATAGACTCAACTACCTTTTATTATACATGAGACATTATCAATAGGATCACATTTCTCATGTTGGTATCTGTTCCTCTTTTGCTAATATTGTAATAACCTGCCTGTTAATGATTTTTAGAATGTAGGTTTAAACTTATTTTATTTCCTGAAAGAAAAAACGATTGGGGAGCAGGCAATGCATATATTAAGCCATCTCGTGGTTTTATAATGTTGATAACTATTGACAGAAAATGTTTACATTATGCTCCCACAGCATTCAAGAGATGTACCGTCTGTTTAAATAAAGGACCAAGAAAGCAAAGGCGGTGATATGAAATTCATGTGCAGTGATATTTCATATCATGTTAGGTTGCTTCGTGTTACTTATTGAATCACCCAAATGCAAAATCTGACATAATCTTAACTTATTCAAACAAATCACAGCTATCACTTCTGTCATGTTGATACAATACTATTTCAAAGACCAGTCACAAGTCAGCTACGTTTTGCACTGTAAAATCCAGATTTTGTAACTTTTAACCATAAAATGACCTACTTGGTGTAGAAGTGATAATAATAGTCATGTCAATTTAAACACCTCAGCTGCAAAATATAGCAACGTATTGACTATTGTTTTAAAATTGAATTCAATGGGAGTAAACACCTGTAGCTCACAAAAAAGTTGTCTTTTGGGTTGCGTATTCAAGTGAATACATGAAAAATTGGTAATTGTGATCTCTGCTATCGTGTACACTTTCAACACTGCAAACATAACCTGGATTCAGTACACATTGTACTGAACTCTTGTTTTACAGTACATGAAACAATCCACTAGTAAACACTGGATGCACGCTATAAACATTAATCCCACGTAAATGTCACATCATTGTCCTTCCCCACCATAAAGTTCCCACCTGGCCTGGAAGACAGTGCACCTATATGACCACCAATGAAGCAACTCTGCGATGCAGCAAACCTGACTTAGCTAACTTTATTTAAACAGAAGCTACAGCATACTGAAAACACAGTATTTTCACAATTACGGACTATCTCCGTTGGGATGCGCAACCAGCCAATCACAACTGTAGTCTGTAACCTAATAGACTTATCAAAATTTTTAAAACTTGTTTAACTGAAGCCACAACTTGTTTCCTGCAAAAGATTTGCTTTGCATTAACTTTACCAAACTTCAATATTAAAGAAAATATCAACTTTTTTGCAAGCAACCTTTAAATCTAAAAAATCAGTTTTTATGACACATAAAATAATTAAATAAAATTTTGAGGAAAATTATATAATTGCATCAAATCAAATCTTTTCTGTCCAATATGAATACGATACACGATGGGCTATGATGCAAACCCATAATCACTTGCCTGCATGTCCTGCCCTTACAATGAGAGATCAAATTACAATGCCCCACCCCTTAATTATAACCCCAAATTTGAATATATCGCTAAAATTTTATGAATTTTTAGGTGAAATTGGTGATTTTTTTTCCTATTTATGTATAGATTCATAACATTTGTCTACAAAAACTATGACATCTATCACTGCTAAGGAATTAATGGCGAATGGGGGGAGTATCAGTTACACCAAGTCAGCATCTAATACCAGTCATTATGGCAGTATTTTCCTGATATAATCTGAATTATGGCAGACAATGGAACAGTTTCAGTGTTTAAACATTATAAGCCCATCAAAGTGCACAGTTTAAGACCAGTAGGTCACAGATTAGAGTAGCAGTATTCAGCAAATTATGTTTTTTGGTACTAAAATTATGAAATTTTAACGCGCCCTTTGTTTGAACATTAGGAGGGCAGTTGGGTGATCCAGCTTCCACAAACCAATAGTGCTATGCTTTTTTTCTGCAGTAGACTGTATAAATTGTGGTTTATTGACATGGTTTCTAGTGTATATGCACATATCAGAAAGAAAATGACAAAAGTTTGTACAGTTACTCCAATATCATAAACGCATATTTGTATTCACAAGTGCTCTGATTTTAAATTTGATAAGCATCCAATTATCAATCCAATTATCAGGCGCAAGTGTTTTCAGGCAAGTGTTTAATGGAAGCTAACTTTTCCCCCTTGTTTCACTTTCTGAAACTCTTATAATGATATGTGGCTGTATGTTGAAGTTCAAATGTTTTGCCACCTATGTACACTAGCTTGGTAAAAGTTATAAAATCTGCAGTTCATAAGTGCTGTCATCCATATTCATGGATATAAATTGATTCATTTATGTGAAAATAAGATGCTGATGAACTCAACAGCTCAACAAAGTCAGTACGCCTGATTTTAAATGATTTACCCCAGTCAAATGACACACATATATGACAAGCTTTTGTCTACCAAAAAAAAAAAAAATAATAATAAAAATAAAAAGGGGGTGGAGTGGGGGGGGGGGGGCGAGAAACAAAAACAAAACCAAAAAACAAAGAAATTTACATTTTACCTAAGATTTGTACAGCTCTACTGACAGATAATGCGCATTTTTTTTTCTGGTATGCCCACAATCACTTTGACATGATTTAGTATGAACAGCTCTGCATATGAATGGAGGCTGTAGGCCTACAATGACAATGCCACAAAATTAAAAGTTTCAAACAGAGGGTCACTAAGTTTCATATCAATGGGATTAGCACAATTTATTCATATCATATAAGCATTGATAATTTCTGATACACACATATGATTACCTGTGTGGTACAAGTGAGGTATCGCTAAATACAAAGGGCTATGGAAGCTATCTATCTACCAAGCAGTCAGCAAAAGAGGCATAGCCTGTGCACTTGTTAAATGTCTTGCATCGAATCCTGTTATTATTTATGCAGTGTGGTTCCACTGATAGGTGCAACATGTCTATGCACAATGATTTGTGACATAAATGTGATACTTCATGAATTTTTAGAAAATTGAGACTGTTAAACTTGATATTCACAGCCGATCTGTGGGTGTAAAACTTCTTTTCTCCTTTCATAAGCTGGCCTGAGGTACACAATACCATAGCCCGAACCATTTGCCTTGTGATCTACAGTCCCAGGACCATATCTTGCGTGCTCCATCCATGTAAAAGTTGTTAGGATCACTCAAAATTGTCCAGGCAGCTGTCAAAAAGTGCTGACTTCCCATTTTTAACTTGCTTGATGGACGATAATAGAATAACAACGTGACCATGTGAGTCCCAATACATACAGAGTTAGCCCTAATAGGCCTCAGACTACAGTTATAAATCCTTCTATTTTTCATATTAGCATTTGTCAGTCTAAAAAATCAGCATTTTGGTATTTTTAAATTCCGTGAACGGTATTTCACAGATGAAAATGTCAGAAAAATATGGACGGATTTTTGTCATACAATTCCCAGCTCGTTAATTTGTGATAATTGAAATACGAAACAACACCTGGATGTCAGCTTTATACAGGTTTATGAACTGTGCTCTTGCCAGGGTCACATCATTGTCCTTCCCCACCATAAAGTTCCCACCTGGCCTGGAAGACAGTGCATCTATATGACCACCAACGAAGCAACTCTGCGATGCAGCAAACCTGACTTAGCTAACTTTATTTAAACAGAAGCTACAGCATGCTGAAAACACAGTATTTTCACAATTAAGGACTATCTCCGTTGGGATGCGCAACCAGCCAATCACAACTGTAGTCTGTAACCTACTGTAAACAAGGTAAAGTCTGCAAGTTCAAGGTTAACATTTCGGCTGCATGATCGACCAAATGAGCACCGTCGTGCTTTACAAAATAATCACACCCGTCTGGCGGCATTACAAAATGATAAATTTACAGCCCTTTTACCGTTGCTCTTGCCTTCATAAAGACGTCACTTTCCCATATTAAGTCTGAAATCATTGATTTGAGACGTACATACTCTATGGGAGACAGTAATAAGGCCTCATTGAAAGAACTATTCTGACAGAACTGTACCAGAAGTGGTAAAGTCACCACCGATGATACATTCATCTATATTTGTTTTATAATACATTCTTCTAGTATATTGTGATATTCGCATACATGGTTATTACATCCCTCTCGCTGACGCATACCCCACCCATTGCCACAATGTTTCCCGTTATGCCACCCCTTCACATTCTTCGGTTCAAAAACTGCACTCGTTATAAAATACCAGTAATACTGAACATGGCACCAGAAAATATAATGGCAAAAATTAATGCCCATTCTTATTATGTTTCTTCCCCCAAATATGCCAAACTTTATTTCTTTAATAAATATTTCGAAAGATGTACTATTATAGATATTGTTATATATGCAATTTGTTATATAACGTAGTTTGTGGTAATCCTTCATGTAGTTATATTCAGGAAGCCGATATTGATACACGCAGTATACTTACCATGTTAACCATATACTCGCTGTCTGTTATCAGATGGGGTCATACTGGCCGTGAATCAGTGCTGCAGTAGTCTACCTGTGTCGGTTGAGTGACTTTGCCTTTTGCGCCACTCGTGCGCTGCATGGGGGCCGTTGTTGCGCTGGTGTGCGGTTAGTCCGTTACCCGTTTGATCTCATGCAGTGATACTCAGCTTATCACCAATTGCTTAGTCTATTATAGATAGCCCCCATGATAGCGGGTTTTACAGCCTAGGTTGGGGCTACCCTGACGTAAGTGAAGTTGTCCTCCCTCTTTTCCTATATAATTGCAACTACGTTGCACAATACACACACACACACACACACACACACACACACACACACACACACACATATATATATATATATATATATATATATATATATATATATATATATATATATATATATATATATATATATATATATATATATATATATATATATATCACGCCTCAAATTAACACATCATAATGATCAGGTACTTCTTGTTCAGGTGAACCAGTGTTCCTGAATTAGCACAATATAGCATTTATTTATTTTAATTTATCGTATTTTTCACAATCACTAAGGGGTCTGAAATACTCGAACCTCAGTGATATGCAGTCCTTTGACCATGGGAGTTGTAGATTACGATGCAGAGGTTTTCCATCAAAAGTGATAGAAATGCCTTACGCCCATGTTGAATTGTTCAGACATTATGCAGAAGCGCATATGGTCTATGATGTATTTATTTTCCTATTCTCGCACCACAAAACCGTTTATCAAATAAGTTTTCAAACTCTGAGGAAGGTATGGAACTTGAGAGATTTTAATGTTGAGTTTGACCATAGATGCCTTCTAACACATATATGTCAAACCCAGCATCCAGCATATGTGGGCAAAAATCGAGGACAGATGTCTCTTGCTCTAAGATGAAGATAAACAAGTCTCTGTTTGGCTCAGGAACACCATGGAACTGACAAGAGTCTGCTTCGCCAGAGATGATTGTGCGTTCCTGCTCTCCTGCTGAAGATATTTTTGACGCACATATGACGGATCTCAAAGTCACCCGAGTCAGTGCAGCGATTGACATTTATACCAATATCAGCTGAACTATATTGAGAACTTATGTCACTGTTGCATAATGGTGGCACTTTTCCTAGCAAGAGATGCCTGACTGCGCGCTCTAGGCAGAGTTCTTCGAAAATTGAAGGGGTTGTCTCTAGAGCAGTTGATTACCCCTACCATAACTTAGATCCCTGATTAAACTTCCTTTTTGGAAAGAGTACACTCGCCCTAGACAATGTAAATGTTTCAATATTTACCTAACTTTGACCAGCAAATAATTATCATCCCCCCACCCCCCACCCCCTGGGAAAAAAATCATTATAAACCCTTGCATAAATGCAAGAATATCTGCTGGACCCCCCCCCCCCGGGCTTCAAATCAAATGTTTTAGGGTTGCTGGAATGACACACTTACTCCCTTTAGTTGAAGAAAATATTTTGGCTATTTCAACATAATTAACATGATAAACTGACTAGTAAGGTACATTGGAATTGATCTTCAAGATGGAAATTTAATCTTTTTTGTAGTCAATTTTGCTGTTTGGAGAGTCATTTGATTCACCGAATGGACGCCTATGCTTTTTCACAATACTTTTTGGTTTACTTAAAGCTAAAGAAAACAGTGCATGTAAAAAAATTATGTAGCTATATTATCATGGCTGCTTGCAGACACACACACACACACACACACATCTATATGTATATATATATATATATATATATATATATATATATATATATATATATATATATATATATATATATATATATATATATATATATATATATATATATATATATATATATATATATGTTCCTCCTATCCTGGATTTTCACTGCCAGCCATCCCCAACAACCAAGCCTAAGCCTCTATTTAAAGACCAAGTACTGACTTTCTTATTATCAATGAGCAACAGATGTTGTAGATACCTGCTGTTCCTTTCTCGTCTCTGTCATCAGTCAACAGCTTTTGTCGGGCTCTCTGGACTCATTGCGAAGGAGAACACCTAGGAAAGCTGATGACTCAATCCACAGAGAGTTTCGACATCTTTTTTAATGAAATTGTAGTTTCCAACAGAGATAATGATAGGATTTGAAGCTTTGTTTCGTGTGCACCCATAGTTACTGTGCCGGTGCTCTGAGGGAATAATAAAGGGTGTGCAGATATTTTTTATTCACGATACGGGTGCCCAGGATTTTTTTATTCACTATGCGAAAGTCTGGAAGAGATGCAAAGGAATGTCCATTCACGTTTTTAGTCACAAAGGAAGCGATCATTTCCTGAATAACAAAGTATCATGTTTTTTTATTCAATTTTTGTCAATTAAATAAAACTATATTAGATGTATTTTCACATAAATTTTCATATTTAAATGCGTGTATGCAAAAACAACATAGTAGCAATTGGTCAGAGGTTCTTCCACTTGATTCTCCAACATACCAAATCATTAGCTATAGTCATTACTAAGCCGTTAACAAGTGTCTATTATATCACAAGGTGGATCGCAATGTTGATTGCTTTCAGAATAGATCCATGGAGTGTGTTGACCTTGGTTCCACTGAAACCATCACGAAGGACAGGGCGTTGTGACGGGCACTTTTGAGAAAAGGAACCACAGAAAGGACACGAAAAACTGCCTCAAACTTATTTCATTTCTGTGACAATTTTGCGAAGCAAACATATAAAACATGCACATACAGATACTGATCTTTATTAGATCAACATCTCTGCAATATGTACCTCACCTTATTTCTCCACGAATCGCTCTCTGATCCGTAGGGCAACGTGAGCTATAGTCGGGTGAGTTAGGGACATCTTTTTACACTTCACTTCCAATAGCGGCTTAACGTGCCAAAAATGTCCATGCAGTTACGGTGCATCATACTCAGCAGGATTATTTGAAAATCAGAAAATGAAAACAAGAGCACCTTGAAATTGTGGAAAAATATGAAAATAGTGTACATAAGTATCATGCAGATAGAAAATAACATATTAATAAAACGTTATCGTATTGAGAGGCTATTGAATGCTACTCAGGAAAGCGCATTGTTTATTTTGCGTATAGTGTGAAGTAAATAAACTTATATTTCAGAGCTCCTGGAATTCATCTTCCGTTTGGGCAACTGTAAATATAAGCATTTTTTAATTTACACCTGTTTTGCATTAGTGAGGGTTTTTTGCAAAGTCCGGAAACTGAAATGCTTTAAGCTAGATTCACCCACAACTAATTCATCGATTACTTGTTCCCAGCTTAGTTGAATATAATTTCCATCCATTGAAATTGCAAAATTGCGGCCATGGACCCTTTTAATGATGAACGGGATTTCTATTTTGTTTCATTATTATGATTGAAAACGTTCGTTCATGTCTGATTCCCTGAAACTATTGTGTGGTCAACATGGAAAATGTTTATGCTGGTGTAGGTTTGATGAATATATTATTGCCCCAATCGTTCAAATTATAGCACTATGGATGGTTTCCCGCCCTTTCTTCGAGCTTGCTATTGTCACAAATATTTTCCCCTATAGCTTCAAGTATTTGATGTACGTCTTACCTGTAGCTGCTTTATAATATTTTTACAGTTTTACAAATCAGATGTCCTTACTGCTGAGCTGACTGAAAGATCAAACGCAATTGCATCCTGCAGCCTAAATTTTCTTATCTCCGTAAACGTTTTAATTTTGAAACCCCTTACATCCTAATATTACTATTTTTTGTACACAAATCCACTTGGCGCACACTGGGTGGTCAATTGACTGACTAAAATATTGCTCAATTGGAATACCCTTGTTATTGTGCTGTACCTTTTAACATTGTTATACACTTATTGGTGATAATGCTGTTTTTTCACTGTGTTTGCAATTACTGGCTACAAGGGCACTTTTGATATCAAGTCAATTTCCATAAACAACATTAGCTAATAAAGTGACTAGTAAACTGATAAATTGGAATAATCATAACAATTGTGCTGCCTTTTCCCCTCTGTGTAGCTCGCATTTACTCCTGTGCTGCACTTTCTGACCCCTATGTTTACGATATCTGGTTCATTTTAACTGTAGTGAAGTGAAACCTTTGATAAAAATAATTAAATTAAAATTCTTTGACAATACATCACTGCAACTGTATATATGAAACTATCAGATTTTATGAACAATCTTGTTCGGACTATGGGTGCTGATACTGAAGGTATATCGGCTTGGGGTGCATTTGATGTTGCTGTTAAAAGCTTGTAATGTAGGCATGTGGATAGTAATTTTTATGCAGAAAAAGGTTTTAACCTTCAGCTTTTATCTATGCAATTGCTATGTGCATTGAGTGCTGTTCTTCTCTATCCTTGCACATTGTATGATTTACTGCAGTTTGTGAATACTCTGTCGCGAAAAATGGTTGTTTCTGTGAACATAGGTAGAACCGTTATTCAAAATAATTTGCTTGGTTGGGCTAATATATTTTTGAATGCCGTAATATGTTAAGAAAATAACAGAGGTGCGCTTTTCCCTTTGGACTTTTTGATTTAAAAAAATGGACTCTCGGATAAACATTTAATCAAGGTACATCATCTTTCGATGTTAGCAATATGGATATCTGTCTACTTCGTGGTTGCTTTTCATATAATAATGACTCTATGTTGATATGAACAGAGGAGTTCTGCCAGGATTGTTAGCTGTTGGAAATTGAAATATGCTTTTCCATAGGAAGTCACTTAGGTTATAGAGCTTGGATTTGCTCTTATCAGCAATCTTACTGCAGCAATTTTGATAACTATGTGAACTTGATATCTGGTGGGTAGTTTGAATATACACTTTTTAAAAACATTATTTTTCTGTATTCTCTCAAAATTCCATCGTTTTTGTTATCACGCACAACGCACTGTCCTTCCATTTTTTTATTTTAAACTTAACTTCTATTTAAACACATTTTTAATTTTGCACATGGAAAGAAAATGAGTGCGTCCTTCACTGGTATATTTAAGACGCTAAAATATAACGCAAACAGTTCATCTATACAGATTGGATTTGATATTTGTTACCCATTTTCGCTCTTTGATTTCCATCACTAACTACCGGGCTACTGTGCACCCTCAATAGACTGCTTCTTATGGAATTAATTTCATCTTAACGCTTAAATGTTTAACTACCTCTGATGACCACTCTATGCAGCTTGCAAAACTCGAATTTCTAAGAGCAAAAGGGAAATCACCAGTATCCACGATTCTTATGCGCCATCCATAGACACAAGGAGACTTAAACCAACACCCAAATTACACAGTTTTACCGAGACAAAAATCAAAATTCAACTCCTTCCTGACTTGATGACATCTGTCACTATATTTAGCGCAAAGCTGTAACTGATTGCTGGGATGTAGCGGCTGCTTTCAAACGTGTTGAAAATTGAGTGAGGTGCCACTGAGTTTGTTTCGAAGCTTAGGGTCCAGAGTTCCCAATTCTTAATAAATTGTCGGTCAATGGTTTGGAAATGATTTAAAAACCTGTTTCTGCAAAACTATTTCAAAAATTGCTTTGAAATTGCATTGGTGCACTTCTGTGAATTTTAGAATTTGTTCAAGGTGTACCACTGCATGACCCTATTCTTCATAAGGCTTTCATACATTTTTGCTCTCTCATAGCTATTCTGCAAAAGGGCCCCTGAGATTATGAAAATTGGTGAGTTTGTTCTTCAAAAGGCTTAACAAAGTTGTGTACTAGGTGGCCTCACTGGAGATCCCTGATTTAAACCATTTTTCAGTGGGACACATATCTTTTAATGCATGTAGTCCTTTTGATTATTGTGTACTTTTACGGGGTTGCAGTGGTAGGGCACATTTTGAAACATTTTCCCCAAACCATTGGTTTCAATCACTTGATAATGGTAGGGATGCATCTACGGTGGGTTCCATCTGAGTTTTTTCCCAAACAGTTAGATTTTTTATCTATTTCTTTATGATTATCGTTATGATATCTAAACAAATCTATACTAAAAAGCTTGGCCAGCTAATTGAAAGGTGCATGCAGGCACACCCGCGTACCCCTAGATCTGCATGTATTCAACAGGTGTCACTGCAAATTCAAAATTATGAATATTTGTGTAGTTTTGCTATTTTCAAACTTTCAAAAATATCCCCGAGATCGTGGTGAATCTTAGTGGAAAGGTTCCTTGATCAAAAGTCAGACAAAGGTGTTTACTAGCTGACGTCGTTCTAGATCCCTGATTTGTAATGGATTTCCCCCCAATTCTGGTAATTACCATTAGATAAATATATTACTATAGAATACCATGCAAGTCAATGAGCATCTAAATGTGCATTCCCATTTTTGAGATTTCTTGAAAATGGATGACCACATCTACTTCATTTATGGTTAGGATGTACCATGGGTGAGTCTCTCTCATTTGTTCCATCGGTCCTGTTGCAATAATTTTAAAACAAAATGTTGATCGATTGGTCATATATATATATATATATATATATATATATATATATATATATATAACATTTCTCCGAGACTGCTTTGGCCAATTGCTTTAAAAATGAACTTCTAGACACAACATCTTAAAGTTATAACACCAAAAAGCATACAATTTGTAATTTGCCGACCTGATGCAGATAATCACCCGTTTCAGAAATGTGCCCAAAATTTTAAATTTGCTGTCAATATTCCATGATTTTTTTCCTACGGTGAAATCACCTATTGGTTTCCAACTGATGCCTTGTCCTTATGTCTGAACATGATATCTCCTATTGACCCCCACCGAAGCCCAGTGATTATCCTATAGGATGATATCGCCCATTAGTTCTCCATCCTAGACCTGTAACATCTGTAACGGCGATCTCGTCATGTTAGTTCCCTGTTGAAACCTCTTGGTAATCTCTTTTCATTATATCGCATGTTAGTTCCTTACTGACGCCAAGTAGCTATTCTTTTTTCGGCAATATCCCTTTGACTCCCATTAGGAACATGTTTTGGTGGAGACGAATTTGTTTCTGCTTTATGTATTTTAGGAATGGGGATTGAGACGAACTCACCAAAGTAGTATGGTCTTTGCGAGTGTTCGTGTAACAAGGGTATGAAAATGATCCAGACAGCATGAAATTGAAAGATAACTGACGATGCATGGAACTGCAGTGACAAGACTTCTGCAATCATATCATACTTGATTTAACATGCGGGCACAGAATAATGTTCCCTTCAAATTCTATCAAATTGGACACATGTATTGAAACTGTTTATATTAATATTACCAAAAGTCTAATTTCACGATCCCATATCTCATGTATTTATTGAAAAGACTTTATGAAAGTAAACTGACACTAGTTCAAAGTTTTGCACTTTTCAATTTTAATATAAAGTGTGTACAATAATGTGACCATTGTAATATAAGCATTGTATAAGAATGGTTGAGCATCTACCAAGGCAATGATTGTGTAGGTTCCAGTGAAATTTAATCTATGCAGCCAGTCATTTCTGTGCATTAGACAGACTCGCGTACTGCCTAAGCTTAGATTTCACCATCACAGGTTCAGTGACTACACAGCTGTTTAAGTAAATTCTGAAACCAAAGGCTGATCAACCACACATTCTGGTCTGAATGTGCATCTGCTGACCATTTTCTAATTGGGAACTTTTTAACCAACCCCGTTTATCTATATCTTTCTGATAAAAACATGTGCAGGGAAATCACGAATAATATTACGTCCTTAGAGTTTACAAGGTTGCAATGCAGTTGTGTGGGGGAAGATATGATGCCATATAACAGGTATACATAAGTGGAATTTATGACCAAATAATTATATTATGTATCATCTTCAGTATGTAGTGATTCACATTCAATTTTTGTCACAAGACATATTATTCTGTAGAAAAAAAATGGAATTTAATGCGTTGTCATAACAAATCCAATCTTAGTTACCTGAATCAAATAGCCTTATATAGAAACAAGTGTACAGTAAAATTGCATCATCAGGTGAAATGAATAAATGATGTTTTAAGCTGTTGGAAAGGTAAATTAAGGTGGTAAAACTTTATATGTGCTTATGCTTTAAAAAGAAATATATCTTTTCTTAATTAAAAAATGGTGTACTGGAATCTTAAATGCATACATTCTGATGGCAATTGTGTAGGTGTTTGTGTTCAAATAAATATGTCTGTATGTCTGTATGTATGTGCGATATATATATATATATATATATATATATATATATATATATATATATATATATATATATATATATATATATATATATATATATATTTATATATAATATATATATTCTGTGAACAAGTTTTGTGACGCTATTCCATGCAGTTTGTCACAAAAAAGTACAGGTGGATTTTGTATCTGTTTGTCCAGAACCACTTCCTGATTATCATTACCCTATTCCCTAGTCCAAACTCTACAATCCTTATGCTAATCTGTCCCTGTCTAACCTATATACATATGCAGGTACTACTGTGCATATTACACACGTTCTTCTGTAGAATTTTGACATAGGCTGTATTAGCCCAAATGAATTAAAGGGTCTTCAGTGGGTAACTATTCAGAACATATTTCGGAGCTTGTACCTGTACAAGTCTCTCTGAGAAGCGGCTCCTTTTCTTGCTGGAGAGCATACCTTGGTTTCACCACCTGCCAGTGTATAACTGGAGTAGAAATGTTTATCTAGCTAATGATGGTTTGAAGGCTATTAGTCTTTTTGACAATGTTTCATTACATTTTCTTTTTTTATATATCTTTCTGCAAATGAAGCAAAAGTTGCTATTCTTAATAGTGAGACATGCACCTTTGTTTCCAGGTCATGCACATTTCACTATAGACACGTATGAACATTCATATTTTATTTCTTGTTAATTGGTATATATAGTTTAGTATCCTTATCTTTGTGCATATGCAACCATACACTGTCATCATCATATGGTACTCAGCAGCTCCTGTGCCACTCTGATGATGTGTTGTGGCTGTTTGTTAAATTTGGGATATCATGCCATTCTATGTACACGTTTATGTACACTCAAAAGTATTAATAACGTTTATTACCATCTGATCCCCCATGAACCCTATCACATTGAAATGGGCCATAACTACCTGGTTTTCAAATGTCGACTGTTTCAGTGGTTTCAATTAGTTTCAACATTAAGGACAAACCTTTTCAGTGACAAATGTAGATGAGTCTGTTAAGATCACAAGCCCCATATTAACAGCTGTCCTTGCCATGGGTTGGGCAGTTATTACCCAACCAATGCCTGGGAGTGATGTTGTTTCCTTCTTCATTTCAAGGGGGGAAAGGGGTTATCATGTTAGTAATAGTGGCCTTGATATTATAATTGCTGACTCACCTGGGCATATTCTAAACTCAGGGATTTTGCAGTCATCGTATCATATGATTGATTCCTATTTTTCATAAGAAAGATCGCTCCATTAACTGTTTCAACGTCAACTGTGGCTGAACTTGGCTGAACTACTTTAGAGGAACTGGTCTCAATAATAAAACGGGTGCTAGATTTATGTTCTATTCAAGTTAAATTTCAGTCAACTAGCAGCATGCTTATAGTTTCAAAGAATATAATCGTCCAGATCCTCAGTTTTCCTTGATGCACTTTGGGTGAAATGTGCTCGAAGGTCTTACCTCATTCTCTGAACATATTTCAGACGATATTTGGTCAATATAAGGTGAATTAGCAGCCACGCTATTTTGCCAAATGTAGCTGACATTGCAGGAGGATATTTTATTTGCAGTATCGTTCTGGTGATGGAATATGTAGGGTTTTTTACATTCATTTATTGGTGAAGACTACCCCTTTAAACTGGGGACAGCAGCAACCAGGGTAGAACCCATGGTGCATCACACATAAAAACACAAGAGCAAAAATATTGACAGGGGCTAATATGAAGGCATGCCATCATGTAAAAATGCCTATTTACATATATACCAGAAGTCATGTGCATCTGTAATCGACACTATGTACAGCAAACAACAGGTGTAGGCAGCTTGAATAAGCTTCAGGTCACACCGGGAAGACACTAATTGACTGTCCACTGTATCGCCAAGCCTCAACCAGTCGCTCCTTTCCTATGCTGTCAAAAAGCTCACCAATTTGTTGGCCAAAGTTATACACATGCTATCCCAAGAGTCAAAAATATTTCTTTTGTAATGTAGAGGCTGAGAAACTTTCGCAAACATATTTGCACTTTGGCTTTCTACATCCTTTTTCTACAGACATACTTTCCCGATCTTATGTGTTTGAGCGCTGGGCATGGAAACAAAAACTACAGCAAATCTATTTTGTTATTAATGTATAAAGACATTTACCTTCTGAAACACCGCGTTTCTCCAGGTCATTTCCCAAGCCTTGACATTCAGTTCGAGCAAACAATTTTAACCTAGTAACATTTTGAACATTGAACAAGTATTTTTCACCATAAATGGATTGCTTCAACATTTGATCACAATTAGGTGACTTCCTTTTGTCAATTTCTTTGAAAAATATATGTGCCATACAATAGATAAGTTGAGAAACCAATTAAGCCAGCTTATTGTTTTTCCTATCGAAATCAGGATCAATGCACATGCTACACAACATTTTTCTTATTTCATCAACATATGGTCAGGCAATGGATGACTGGTTGCCAGTTGGTTCCATTATGTTATCAAAATATGTTTGAAATGATTCAAAAAGTGACAAACCTTCCTTACAGCTGTTAAAGTGAGTATGAGTGCTAAAATGATTTTCTGGAGTGTGCCTAATTTTGGTATCATAAGGTACATCTTAACCCTATGGGACTTGCTTGCACCTTCTTGACAGCAAAAATATTACTAATTCCATGAAAATTAAGGATAAATTTTGTGAGTTGCTTCAAGTGAATATGCAAGACTTGTAACGGTTTTTTGTTCCTTAGCAACCATAAAAGTGACAATTTGTCAACAAAGAGCACATGTAGGTGCCATATCTGGTTCTGTGGGTAAGAATGGAATTGTCACACTTTCTGCAAATGAATGGCGGAGATTCAAGAGGGGTGGTGTCTGGTGAGAAGGCCAGGCCTCACAAGAGGGGTACCACTGTAAAGACACATCCTCGCAATAGATGATCATGGTCTGGTAAAATGGAAACCAGCCGGACCTTTGCCTCATCAGCACAAGTGGATGAATAGGGTTATGTTACATAACAGTACAACCACAGTCATGTCAACTGGATGCCCCTCCATGGGTGGGCCCCTGCCCCCCTCTCTCTCTCTCTCTGGTATCAATTAACTAGCCATTCATCAAAACATTCAACTCCACCCATATACCCATTTGTAATTTTAAATCCAGGGTGGTTTCGGTGATCACCGATTGAAATATCTACTATTTTAGCCGTGACTAGCGAAATAATGAAGCTATATTTTGCACACCCAACTTGGAATATGTTAAGACTGAGGTACAACACATATAATGAAGTGACAAAGATTGAGTTGATGAGATGACCCCATTTACAACGTGTATACTGACTTTAAGCCAGACAGAAATTCCATGGGAGATCAAGGGCAATTTGACATGGTTCCAAATACTGCCCCCCAAAAATATCCTATTGAAGTTGTCATGGGTAGAAAGAATGATGCACACATAGCTTTTAATCTTCATCTCTTGTCTTTCACGTATGTTATGATTTGGGTCGCGTCATTGGGACATTGTGTTTGATGCAAAGATTTTGGCAACATTCATATTTCCCAATATTCACTTGTTGGCATGATTCAGAAGATTTAACAATCACTTAAGATTTATAATTTTTAAAAGACACATTTCACTCCTATACAAACACGGCAGAGATATGTTACATTTTCTTTAAATTTTCTCCTCTGAGCCAAGCATTGCCTGCATATAGTAGACAGGGGATTTTTGTAATTCCCAAACAAGATTCCAAGATCGTGATCTTGTAACGTGTCAGACCTAATTAACGAGAACAACATGGGGAGGGGTGGGGTAGAATACATGCCTGTTTCACTCGATTTATTAGTTCAAACCTTGGGCTCTCGAACAGGTAAAATATTATTTTATAAAGACGTTTCATTACACTCCATGCCTTACCCTGCATTCCAGGTTCCCACACGTGTACTGGATATCTGTCACTTCAATCTCATCAAAAGCCTTATAGATACTAAGGCATTCTTACCAGGTTTAATGATATCTCCTTTTTCTTGAGAAATACAAATCCTGAAGAGTAAAAACTGATCTTCTAAACAACTGCTTTTGTAGTATGCTCCATTAAGCATGCATAAGATTTCTTTTTCCTCTTGACATTAACTGTGGTTCATTTACGGAAGAAAAAAAAAGAACAAGGACATTTTACGTAATTGCATGCCACAGTATTAATGTAGGCTTTCCTTACTGCCAAGTCTATGCAACGGTCTTACAAAACCTTGATGGTATTGTTTAGGAAGGTTTTTGCAGCATAGAAAAAATAAACACTTCAACCAAACAGTTTTTAATAAGGGCACAAACTACTTCAAAAAGTCACCAGGAGTCCTGTCCACCCCGCCATCTTTCCTTGGCTTTAGTCATTTAATGGCAGCTGCAACATTATCACCTTTAAATGTATGCCACGCTATACATTGAACTCCCATTTCTGTATATTACAGTAACTGCAGACACTTCTGTACATGACCTTTAATAAATATATCTAATCACTTTTTGATCCAATATTTGAAGCAGTCATTATATATATATATATATATATTTATATTCACTGTTTCAAATATTGGATCAAAAAGTGATTACTAGCCCACGTCGCTGAAAAGAAAATGCAGAATGAATGTTACCGAGCATGCATACACATTTTTGCTGCTTTATATTTGATTTGTTACAGATAATTAAAGGGAGAAACGGCACATCACGCAGCACACTTCCGTATCTACGATTAAACGCACCATGTCCATCTTCTACTTTAGGAGTGTTCTGCAGGACAGTTTATATGGACAGAGTAATGCTATACCGCCGTGGGTATGCTTCTCAGCATCAGGAAAAGGTGTACCTCCAACATAGAGTGTTTGCAAGTTATGCTTGTAGTATTTGTTTTACCCTGCCAACTTTAACGTGCAAATTACTAAGACAGATATCACGTCAGAAACTGACGTCAGCTCGAGGAAGAGGACTATTTACAATTTATTATTTATTGAACAGTTTGCAGTTATCCAGGGTATTAGAAAAAAAGGGTGCCATTGCCAATGAAGAGTTGACAAATAGACAATTTACCAGGATACCGCTATCTTTTTCTTTATGTTTAAAAGGTTTTCTAAATAAATTGATATCCACCCTTGGTTACATTAACGATATTTTTAACTTTTTGGTGACATAACATAAGAGTGTGTAAGGACGCTATTTTTATTATTTTCTCCGAAAAGGATCACCCTGTCTGATTTATTCTTTGCTATCTGCAAGCCATGGCTAGTCCTTGGGCTTATTTAGTGTGCCTGCCTGTCAACAAGGATAAATTGTTTGCATGCATGAGGGAAGATTTCATCTCGTCCGAACACCTGAATCGCCAGTTGAGTCGAGTACTGCAGGGATGTGGTCTTAGTCATGAGTCATGCAAACACATTAGTGTGGAATTGAAAAAATCAGTATTCAATTTCGATGGTGACAAAGCGCAAAAAATGACTCGGTAGTATCACAGTACGGCCATCCTGCTCTAAAGTTAATGTATAAACTACTTTTTCAAGTTAACAGAGCTCGTAGTTTTAAACTGTTGCTTTGCAAATAGAACTTCAAGATACGTATAATTATAAATAAGTATACGAACAATACAGAAAGTATAGAATCCATAATTGTCTAATAACAAATACTTTTACACGTTTATTTGTGTCTTTGCCATGTACCTGTCTTTTATTTATACTCGAAAGGAGGGAATTATTTTAAAAGTCACGAAATTTGGGTATTTTGCTTTAGTTATGAAACCACCACCGTATTTACTATGCATTTTTATTTTAGCATATAGGCCTGTTTCTCGCAGGTATGTGAAGAATATGGGAATAAGTTACATTGCATTTCCAAAGGCTTTCCTTCATACCCAACATAATAACAAATTAAGTAGAATTACTCAACAAATTCAAAAGATGTGCCCATGTTTACATGTCCGTCCCTAAGCAACATTTGCTCTGTGTTATCATTACCTGCATAATGTAATGGCGCCAAAGATATTGACGGGGGTCCAGTATGTGGTATGCATGCAGCGTTGAAATGCATTTTATGAATTGACACTCACTATCCCACAAGCTCATATCTTATGTTAGTGCATGAGACATTAGATTCACGGGTAGATGCCTGTGAAAGGACAAAACAGCACATCTTATAGAACTAAATCTCCATTAACCTGCACCTCATTGGCTGCAATGGTGTTATTGTTCTGCGCCATAATGAAATCTGCGCCATATTGGAATCATCGCCGTTTCCGAAACAGCGCAGCGCATTATCGGAATTCCAACACGGCGCAGCCATATTGGAAACTTGCGAGATGTGACCCCCGTCGTAATTCTGCTTCCATATTGGGATTCGTATATGGTCCTGGAGCATATTGGAATTATTCTTCAGTCCTGGAAAGTACCATATAAATTTGGTAAATTTCTCATTTTATTCACACTGGGGAAATTTGAAAAAAACAGGTATGGTCTTGGAACATATTGGAATATGCAGTATACATATGAATTTTCCGCCACAAAGCACGGGTTTGACGCCTGGCGATCACAGGGGACATGCAAGTCGCATCCCTGTCACAGACAGACCATATGCTGGTATTCTTCTAGCACCTCTCGAGCCATATGAAGTAAAAACCCTCCATATGCCTTTTATAACTGTTCTGTATTTCCAATATATTATTAATGTTTAGCTTGTCCCATAGGTACCGACCCCTATCTCGAAATATCACACCAACCACGGCAAGGCAGTCAGGTTTGCAGTTTGGGCGGGAGTTTAATAGGCATATCTCCTATTCCTATATGGTCCTGATTATAAAATGGCCCCGGGGCCCAGGCCCGTGCGGCCTACCAGCGATCCAGGTTATAACCCATCTCTGACCCTTTTGTAATGACACATTAACAAAATGGCAGTTTAACGCCTCTTGCACAAACTAGAGGTTGGACACTGTGACTTCGATGTTTGAGTAGAATCAAGAAATAAATTATGGAAAACAACTACTAACCTTTCTTATTTTCGGCGCCGAATACGAGCCCGATATGGCAACGCCCTATTGAAATTCCACGGTGGCGCAGCGCATTATGGGAATATTCTCATTTGGCCCAGATTCCAGTGGGGTGCACAATGTAATCATTTCTTAAAATGCAATGATACTTAAAGGCCGGGGGCTGGGTATAAATGCAGGCAGTGGAGGTGTGTTTGCATGATACCCAAGGACTGTTGCTATGCAGAGTTCCACAATTTTCTTCACATTAGTTCTGTTTATCTTAGTCACCAGTGCATATATGAGTAAAACCTACCATTTGGGTGATTTTTGAATGTTGCGGGAGTTACTCTCTTAAATTTAAATCAAAAATAATCATAGATGACAATAAATGCCGTTGTTTGTACAGACATTGGGGGAGGGTTTTGCTTTTTCCACATTCATTAGAAATATCTTGGTACGGGACTTGATACCTTCTTTGTCAGCCGAGAGAAAACCAAGTTATGCTGATAAACGTTATGGCCGGCAACCTAAAGCAACCATGTGCCCCTGAGTCAAGACACTGCCCTTGCCTGTCTTGTCTGCAGGAACGCCAGGAAACTGTATGAAGCACCAAGTTCCTTTTGGTAATTAGAAAAGATTACAGTGGCATATGCCCATACACTGAAAGCTGTAATCTCCTGGTAAAAGACTGTAGTTCTGTGATGTGTAAGCCATTGAAATCCCACAGGCAAAATTAAATGTGCTTGTTGTGATAAATCGATATGTATTTAAGACATGTATGTAATAGACAATTAAATGCCAGTTCTGACACCAAGGCTATGTAGCCATGTCCAGTAAGTCCTCCCCAACTTGTCCCATATATCGTAAGTTTGCTGGTTTAGGATATCATCATGTCACTCGCTAAGGTACACGATCTCGCATTATGTCTGGTTTGTTTTAAGTCGGCCACCAGCCCACACGTTATACCTCCTGTTGACATCCTGATTGAACATAGGTGCCTTCTTGTGTCAATGCCGACTTGAAGAACTATACCAGGAAGAGTGTAAGGTGGCCCGAACAGAAACCACGCTTTATTGAAATATTACGAGATGCATTCATCTATAATGCAATCATAACAAAATTTTCATGGTTCGGAAATAAATTTCTAGTTTAGAAAACTAAAAAAAAAAACAGTTCTTCTAAATGAGAAAAAAAGACAACTACGAGTTGCCTAATCCCAAGAAAGTGGACTTAATTATATATTTATGAAACCTTCATTTTCTGCCCACCATATTACACCCCTAGTTCACCATTTACCTCTTTATGATCATGTCCCTATGGTGGGGTCATCTGGTAGCAATGTCAATGCTGATAGAAAATTTATACGGATATGATTACAGGTATTAAATTGCATCTTGTATCTCAAACACTGCTGCCAGAACACTCAGAAGAATCCAACAAGTTAAAAAATGTTGGGGGTTAGCTATATTGTTACGATGTTTGTTGAGCTCACATACATATAATTCATGTTAATAGATAGTTTCAAAGAAATTAACCACAAACCAACAGTGCATTTATTGTATATGCCCCCACATTCCTCGGCTGGGTAGCAATGTGCATATTGTTTATCACCACAGCTGGGAATGTCTGCCCAGCTATTGGCTATAACCAGGTTCCTTGTGGCCAAGTAGCTGTCAGTCTGTACCATATATGCCTTAATTGCCAATCTGTGGGGTTTTTGTTGGGGGTAGATCCCCACCTATAACTTTAATATGGCCGTACAGTGATGTTTTTTACGCACTGTTATTTTAATGTCAATTTGGACACCAGATATCCTTTACTTCATCCAGTTTTAAAAATCAAATATCTCCAGGAGACCAGTTTTGTCCATAGTGTAATGTTGAGGAGATATGTATTTATAACATAGCCAACAGGAAAGGCGTGTCGGAAAATGGAAACTGCACACACACCCTTGTAGTCGTGCAAAATAATGACATTCGACAAAGTGGATTTTTTGTTGTTGTAACAAACGACATGAAATTATAAGTGCGGTTTTAGCCAGAGGCACATACGCATAGTACTAGTTATAATCTCATTCCTGTATCAGACCCTATGTTGCAGTCGACATTATATTTCCTTTGGGTACATGTGCCATATCCAATATAGATAAAAACAGAATTACAAGAGCGAAACATGAATGGGAGAGTTTTGGTCGCATAAACGTACAATAAAAACTTTAATAGAATTTCCCAAAAATCAAAAGCATAATTATTCTGTTCTTGTTTGACATGTGGGAAATACAGGTATCGCTTTATAATATGCAATTTTCAAGAATAGTATAATTAGAAACGGTAAAAAGTGGGAAACGATCATCATATAGAGGGCCTGAACTAGTACGTAAGAACTAGGATTGTGAAATGAAACACACACAAAACGCACACAAAAGTATGGAGCGCCAAAGGAAAAGTAATATAGATCCATTAATGGAGATAGCATACTGTACATGAACTGGGTCAATTATGCATGTCTTGCTTTGTTGTTGGTCGCCTCTTTTCCTTGACGTACATTCATAACAGAAGTATGTAGTTTAAGGCACATTTCACATAAAACGTGAAAAACAGAACAGAAATAGGTAGTGTAGATCACATTCCACATAAAGGTTGAACTACAAAATGTTCAATGGTACTATTGCTGATAGAAATACCATTTCTGACAGTGGCATGCATGTTTCGGAATCAACAGACATCTCTAATGATCCTACTGTTATTATTTGGGTGCCCGTTGGCCATTTGACATTGCAATAATCAACCTTTAATTTTGACAAACAGATCTTAATGCCGACATGAAATGTATAGTAAATACATTATACCAGTGCTTTTATCCTTCCTTGCACCTTCTTTCCTTGACATAACCATATGTAAGTACAGGTCAGTTTAAGAGAATCTTGAAAGTGAATCAGTCTAATGGAAAGATGGAACAAACACTTTCTCCAAGCGAAGCAATCTCGTTTACCACAAACCATCCCTTACTTCCATTCCTCATCGTCTAGAAAATGGAGACTTGTTTCTATTTTTGTACAAAAAGGTAAAGTCATGGACAATTTTTGTCACGATTAATGAAACATCCTCTTGCTCTGGATTTGAAGTATATTCTCTTTTTTTATGCATCTCTGACTCCAGGGAAAATTTCTTGTCTGTCCGTTATCTGAATTTATTGTATTTTTTACTTACTTAAAAGGAGTAATAATCACACCGATTGTAGATATCGTCTAATTCTTACCTCGAAAATTTATATTTTGGACCGTAAGACCCAACATTAAAAGGAACTTCTTTAAGGCATTCATCATATCCACGATGTCATTCAAATTGAAGGAAACAAGTTCCAGAATGGTCTCCATTGATCTCAGCAACGCCTTCGGCCACGTCTGGCACAGAAGTCCCTCCTTTATAAAGACAACCAGACACTAGGAGTCTGCTTCTGAAACTTAAAAGCAGCTATTTATCTAACAGCTACTGATGTGTAAAAACTGACACCCACACATTCTCCACCTTCTATTGAGGCGTGAACTCTACAGGGTTCAATCTTGGTGCCTTACCTTTCGTAGTAAACATAAACGGCTGTCAATTATAGATAGAAGGTTGTTGGGGCATCAACCACGTATTTCTGCAGCATGTTTAAATATTGATATTCGTAGAATTTTCTGTCGGGTTAACAGTGGCAACTAGATGTATGTTCTGCAAAAAAAGGTGCTTATTCTCTGCTTACCCATGATAATTCAGTGATTTTTGATGATTTCCAACTGATCTATTTAGCCATTGCGCTTTCTTTTTCTCCGAAATGAAATCACACATTCACAGGGTCACAGATAATGCAAGAAAATAATTATGTCTACACCGGACTCAAAACTGAAAATGTTACTTTCTCAAATATGCTATACTGCAAACTGTTCCCATATATTAATGATGAGACTAACTGTAAAATACAAAGTATAACGCTCCAAAGATATGTGTTGACATTAGAAATAAACTCCACGCTTCCTCCCACTTAACGAAATAGAATATCCAACTCTGGCCAAGAGCATGGAAATAATTCAATTTGAGGTCGATTTATGAAATTGATAACAGATTACCCTTCACCCCATATTTCGTATATAGTCCCCAATAATAGATGACACTATGACATCTATGACAGAATTCGTCGTACTTTCAGACAAATTAAAGTATCAGCTCAAATTTGGAATGATCCTCAAGAGACATGCGGCAATCACCAGATTATGATCAATTCAAGTTTTATTTGAAGAAATACACTTTGGCCTTATGAGCAGGTTCCATCTCATTATTCACATACCATGCCATATCTTCACATTAATTTGACGCCCAGTCGCACCTGGGTTAGCCAGAATTCGCAAGATTAAATTCACAATTAACAGAATTAATAAATTGCCTTGTAACATGTTTAGGTCTCAGGGAATTTAATATCTAGGTTTGGGGGTTCGTATTAGGCATCTTCTTGGGAATCCTTTCTGACCAGTTAGTTGCATTTGAGGTAGTGAAGTGAAAGCAAATTTCATAGAGCATGTTGCACAGAAAATGATTCAAGTGTATGTGTGTGGAGGGGGGGGGGGCACCAAAAATCTCTTTTGAAGTCAAATTATTGGAATAGCTGTTGCTCTTCAGAAAATTATATTAGTAAAAGTTTGTATACTTCAAGAAACCCTGTGCTTTTGAATGCATGCACAGAAAAGGAAATGTTAATAATATCGTCGGCATGCTGTAAATCCAGTGGTGACACATATTTAAAAAACTGACATGTTTTGTTCGTTAAAAAAATTCAGATATGCAAACATTGTCATGTTGTTAACAAATACATAGACACCCGCCGGTATTTTTGCACCTGTATCCACTCCTGGGGCACCCTTCTCCACTAAGCTCTTTGACTTAGTGCAGGCTCTTGGTTCTTGTGCACATTGATGCAACTTAATTCATAGCCTCGGGGCGACCAGAGTGTGATACAATATTCCTACTCTGGAGCCCGCCGCCGCCGACAACTGGTAATGTCAAGGCATTCTATTTATATTTGTAGGTAATTCTCACTGAAAAGGCTGTATTTTGTAGTTTATATTACATTCATTTGAAAAATGAACCTTCCGTTAACATTTATTACACACATATTTTAGCTACTACCTCTTCAGAATATCCAATCCGCACTAAACTATAGATTGCCAGTTTAAAAGTTGTGTACTCCGCTCCCAATGGTTTCATTATGTAATTAGCATTGGCATAGTTGCGGGGGGGGGCTACTATATTTTGCAAATATTTCAGAGCATCAGTAATGATAAGATATACTCTGACCATGATTCACTTTAATATCCAAATCAAATATATTGCGACAGCGATTTTTTTTCTTAATAGATTATATTTGAACCAAATGTATTCTGTCCTTCAATGCATCACTTCATGTATAAATTGGTGCTCCACAACATGCATGATTTGCCAGCTCAAAATACCATGTCACACTTTGATTTATTTTGACAAACGATTGTTACTGCTTTAGCACACTGATTGGGCAGATAAAAGTTACAGTAATAAGTCATGTTTTAAATATACATTAACAACCGTTTTCCATGGTAACTTGGAGAAAGCATACCAGGAACCTGGCAAAACATTACAATGATCACCGAACAACCAGGGCTATGATTTTTCACAGAACAACTGTAGCTATGCAGCTATGTTGTTTCTCTGCTTCCAAGTTAATCTTCAAGACAAGTTTATATGGAATGCTGTGCTTCAGTTCACTTAACTGGATAATAACGGCACATGATGCCTCCTTTCTTGGTAATATCTTCCAACCGGGTCTATGCGATTTCACCAAACAACCATGGATACGCAGCTATGCTGTTGACCCAGTCCAGCTTAATTATCAACACAAGTTGAATTAAAAGTCTGTGTCTTAATGGACTTTATTGCAGAATTTTGGCACGAGATGCCCACTTGCTGGATAAAAGTATTTCAGCAAGGGTATTCAATTTTCATTAGGGAAAGGCAGCTTAAAACTATTTGTTCAATGTTCCACAAGCATTGTTAAGGGTCAGGCCCTTTCAGTATGGCTGGCCAATTTACTAGAAGCACACACACACAGACATATATATATATATATATATATATATATATATATATATATATATATATATATACACGTAGGTTAGTTTTTTTTTACCCGGGGGGACAGCCAGAGGCATTTGTGGGACATATATATATGTGAAAATCATATTGTTTTGAAGAGACATTGATACCACATTTTGTACATTATTAAACACATAAACTATCATACACTTGAAGCAAGGTGGCTAGTATAGTGTCTGCCACATTAGATTGAACTCTATCTTTACTTTTTATTGGTCAGAATACGGCTGGGTCAATAGCTTTCCAAGGAAATCTATTAAACTAAGGCATGCCTTCAGAAACAGTTTTGCACAAAAATCTCACAAATATATTTGCTAGTGACCAAAAAATTTAAGCCAGTACTTTTATGCAGACAACATTTTGCACCAGGGTGCTTTTGGGTGATTTGAGCGGAAAAGGGTAAATGACCTATTTCCGGACGCAGTCAGCTGCTTTCTTCTGTGCAAAACTCTCTAACGTGAAAAGCCTTTAAAGGTGGACTGCAGTGATTATTTACAATTTTTAGTTGATTTATAGGATAAGTGTGGACCTATATCAGAAAATACAAACGTTTCCCCCACTGAATAAGTAGATATTATGTTGTCTTAGATATGCAAAAGAGGGGTTATGATGTCACCTCGACTATCTGGTACAGCTAATTCAATGACAGCTGATTGAAACTGACAAAAACTAGGAAACCTGACCACAAGCACATATTCCACTTTTAATGTGAATAAATCAGAGTGTATAGATATAATCAAATTTACTAAACTATAATATTTACTCATTTAATAAGGATTAATAAGGAAAGAAAAAGGCAGAAATCAATACACACAAGCTAACAGCTCCCGTGGTTCGGTTTTTAATTACTGAATCAGGCGTTAACCTGTATACTACACTCGCAAAAATCAAGGAGGGTCATTAACAGGGTACATAAGTCATTATGATATGCCTGCTAATGTTGTGTATCTCAGCTTGGTACCCCAACAAGACTTCTGTACTATATATGGAGGGTAGCCCAGGTGAAATCACACATCAGAACACCTACTGGAAATATACAGCAGCTCTAACTAAATTGATGTTTGAGAAAAAATGGTTGAAAATTTGACATATAATAATAATAATAATAATAATAATAATGATAATAATAATAATAATAATAATAATAATAATAATAATAATAATAATAATAATAATAATAATAATAATAATAATAATGATAATAATAATAATAATAATAACTATGCTGTTGCCCTTTAAGGTACCTGCTCTTACTTGGAGTATATATAAAAGAGTAGTACAAAAATTGCCACAGTGTCTCTGTTTTTGGATACAAGCTCATTGATGTACTTTTAGTTTTGCCAATATGTGTAGTTTCTTTGCATGTAACAATTAATATTCTGAGATTATTTTGTAAAATATGAGGGCATTATATTCAAATGCTCTGATTTACATTGTGAGAAAGGATCACAAGAAAACTTCCCGCATAAAAAAATGAAACAAGCTGTAATGTAAAGACAATAATATAACTTAGGGTTACCAGTTTTTTGTTTTCGTTAAAAGGAACGGTTTTTATGTTATTGAATTGTGAAGCATCTGCAATTAACACTAATGTATATTTTTTCCCTTTGGCGCTCAAAAAGTAGCATTTAAATTGGAATAAAAAAAAACCAAAAATATGGCTACCCTAAGTTATACTCTTGTCTTTACACAGCCGTTAATTTCACAAAGATTAATCCAGCCAGTTTTGAGTGAGGCTGTCTCAAAATCACCAAGTCTTATATGAAAAAGTTTCTGACATTTTGAATGTCAAAGATACCCAAGGACATTTGTTACATTTATTCACTCACAAATCACATCTGCTCAGGCCATTTCGACGGATGACTAAATGATCATATCTTAAACTACGCCATTACTTTGACTTATAAACTTAAAAACAATATGGTGGTTCTAATCAGTCGCATGTGAAATAATCCTTTCACCTGTAAAAACACATCCAGTGAAGCTTTGGCTGTTAATATTTATCAAAACACCACCATTAGTGACCACATCTGACAGCCAATTAAGTGATTGACTCTTTAAAGCAGGGACATAGAAGTAAACATGTTCCAGTGAAACTTCTTGGCATGGATATTAATTAGTACTTCATCACCTGAAAAGTAGGAAATGCTCAATTTCACTGATTTGGAGGTCTCAGGTAAGTGCTGCCACCTTAAAAAGCGTCAGTTGCGTTCTCTTATAGCGCCGAATACATCAATGTATTCTGGAGGAATTTTAAGCAGTACCGTCGTAAAAATTTAGAAAAGAGTGACTATTGTTGTTTTGAATACAAAAAGGTTATTATAGCATAGCTTCGTCAGAGCATCACTTGGCTGTCATTGCTGTAGCCTGAGTAAGAGAAGGCGTAAGTCACAAATTGATAAAAAATTAGGTTACATGTCGGATGTTGGAGAATTATCGCAAATAGAAAAAAATCCAAATACATGTATGCTTGCATTATCTTTATGTCAAAGTTTGCGTTGAAATTCGCAAAGACAGTATTGAAGTCACGCGCATAAACAATTAATTGCAGTAAACGTGGTAAAATTTGTAGAAAAACAAACAAACAGACAAACGAGGAAAAAAGCAAACAAAAAATCCCTGATTGCTTATTGATTTCAAGAAATAGAATATTTACTCGTATATTATAAACTACAGATGTTAGGTGGTTATTATAATTGCATGTACCTGAAGGGAACAGCGCATTCATGTTTTCATTAATGAAACGGTCTGTCATACTGGACGTTTTTTCCATTCACCAATGACATCATTTTCTTTGATATATGTATTTTATGTTTTAGCATTTTAGTTTTTTCCTCTGCAATTAAACCTTGTAATACAAATTAAAATGAGCAGCGGGTTTTTCATATTGCCTCTGAAATCAGGGGACATTACTACCATATCCACAGGATGTTTTTGTCTTTGATTACTTATTGATATAGATTTCTAATAGGATGCACCCAGAACTGTTAGACAGTTTCATTTAAAATTTTACAACATGCTGGTGCTTAGTTCGACACTAGTAAGTACATTAAAGGCGGTACCCGACCGACTGTGTCGCAGCTCAAGCATATGACCATCTGGCTTCATACATACCTGTTGACTCTTTAATTTTCATAAATTCGTCGTGGTGTTACGTTTTGATGATGTATGGTGCTGCAGCTGGAGACTTATGTTACAGAACGTGCCACATGCTATCAAACAAACATACAAGCATTTACGGTCATGTCGAAGAGTGCCACAGAAGCTGATAACTGTCCAGGACTGGATGCCCACAGCTATTTTGATTCACAAATGGGACCCATTATTTTTTTAAATGTTTGGAAAGTGACAAGACAATAAAAGAATCTGTTTTACGCGTTTCAAAAAAAATGAAAAAAAATGTGAATTCCATGACTTTGCCAGAGATGCATGTCTATAGAGTATCTGATCCGCCGAACTGTGATAACAGTAATTGACTTTAAATCTTCAAATGCCAATGTACAGAAATAGAAACATCAGATCTGAATCAATTTGTCCCAGGCGTCTTGCAATCTTCAAGGCCGGTAATCTATTTGATGTCAGGGGGGATGTGACTGGTTTATCCACCTGACAGCATACAGACCACAGACCGCGCTTTGTCCAAATAAAGTGAAACTGCAACTTTTTATGAACATATATACCAATTTTATTTGAGAGAGCTTGAACGCCTTTATGTGTAAAGAGTGGAACTATGTTATTTTGGTGGTTATGTCAATGCTTATTTGATTTTGGGACTGTAATGATCTTGAAAATAAAATTAATAGGAGATAAACCATAGATTTATGAATTGCACATCAGCCGCTCCAAAATCAGAGTCAGTCCTTTTCAACAAAGAGAAAGAAAGGTCTTGTGCACAGTTATAACTTGAAGATTTATGCTGGCTAAACTGTCACAGATTCAAATAACATGTTTTTTAATCTTGCTATAATAATGATTTTCCTCTATTCCGTCGGCTTGATGGAATAGGGGAATGACATTGTGTTCATATGCTACTGGCGACATCGACACGCACGTGCTGATATTCAGTCCCATAATAACTTTGCTAATAAACTGCAAAGCTCGTATACTGCTACATTCGCATTGGTTTTAGGCTAATTCCTTTTATGATTTGCCATTGATGACCTGTTTACAAAATGAATTGGCATGTTGAACCTTTGGATTTTCTAAAACCAAATATCCTAAATTTGTACGTGGAACATAATAATGGTGATATCAAAGTACCAGTTTGGACACAGACAGTTACTGGATAAGAAATAAAGTGCATAGACCTATCTATCTATCTATCTATCTATCTATCTATCTATCTATCTGTCTGTCTGTCTGTCTGTCTGTCTGTCTGTCTGTCTAGTTCTGAAATACATGCAAACATACAATGAACCAGAAATGTAAAAGAAATCGACATTACGCAGTACGTGGTCATAGGATTGTATTTAAGTCTTCTTGTCCAGAACCACTTCCTTGTGGTCACTCCCTATTCCACAATCCAAACTCTTTACTCCCCAACAAGGGTTTGCAAGCGACCCACCTAAATTAATTCCTGACAGTTCTGATACAGGTTTGTTATATTATAACTAGGGATTAGGTCTACTTGGATACATGATTTAACTTATTCCTTGTATATCTTATAGATTTTGGAAAAGAACTAGTGTCTGCAGTTTATAATGAATATTTCTAAGGTTGAGAGGACTGGTTTAAAACCACCAGTTGCCTTTTATGGGTGACTGCCTGTCTCAAGTCAGGAGTGAAATTTGTTTCTTCACATTGGTATTGGAAGAGAAATGTTGATGCTTTGACAAGTCTGAAATCTCTTTGCTGTCATTGTTGGGTTTGGAATTAATGAATTTGGATCATGTTTTTCTGTACTATTTGTGTTATATGTATCTGATTTTTTGTGTAATATATTGTAATTGATTTAGTTTGATATGGTATTGGTTTATGTTTATAATCTATTGGATGGCGGCACTAGGCACTGCCTTCATACCATCTCTCATCAATTTTATTCTATGTACGTTTCTTTTTCTGTACCTGTGATGAAAATAAACAATTACTCACATACTTACTTATGACAGAATGAGGCCTTCGTTATGGCAGGCATCTACAATTAACACATATAAATAAATATTAGGCAGCTACTGAAGTGTTTACACATAAACAAGTGAGCGGCGCCGAAGGTTGCTGGTTCGAGACTTGACAGTTCGTTAGTCACAAAAGTAGTTTGCATGAACATTTTGTCCTGTGAATCCGCCTACCATATGCTCTGTTTTGGTGATGTATTTGTTTGTCCTTAAGGCTGCAAAAATAAATTAAATCTAATTTCGAACCTGCCATGACATATCTATCGTGATCAAAACAATAACATGATAGTCTGTTGCTTCCAAATCCCTTATTGTGTGCCCAGTGATACTTTTTAGACTCTTTATGATGTTTCGTGTACCATAAGAGCTTCATAAAGCCAACGGCTGATGACCATACCCTGGCTGCTCTACTGATAGGCAGAGCACTGGGACTCATTCCCTATAGAATGGCTAATATATGCTATGACCATATCCTGCCTGCTCTACTGATAGGCAGAGCACTGGGACTCATTCCCTATAGAATAGCTAATATATGCTATGACCATACCCTGGCTGCTCTACTGATAGGCAGAGCACTGGGACTCATTCCCTATAGAATAGCTAATATATGCTATGACCATACCCTGGCTGCTCTACTGATAGGCAGAGCACTGGGACTCATTGCCTATAGAATAGCTAATATATGCTATAACCATACCCTGGCTGCTCTACTGATAGGCAGAGCGCTGGGACTCATTCCCTATAGAATGGCTTATATATGCTATGACCATACCCTGGCTGCTCTACTGATAGGCAGAGCGCTGGGACTCATTCCCTATAGAATGGCTAATATATGCTATGACCATACCCTGGCTGCTCTACTGATAGGCAGAGCGCTGGGACTCATTCCCTATAGAATAGCTTATATATGCTATCTCTTTCACTTTATAAAACCATGGGGTGATGAAAATAGCCCGTCCTATAATTTAACTGATAATCAATTTGTTAAGCGTGAAAGCGAAAAAAATGCAGTAAACAAGATAAAAAATGTGGCGTCCCTTAGGGATCAGTGTCAGGTGCACTTTTATTTCTGCTTTATATAAATGGTTTGGCAAATGTGTCTAGAAAACTTTTTTCCATTTTTTTTTTTGTGCTGATGATACTTGTATTTGTGTCTTTTTGTCCAAAACCACTTCCTAGTAGTCATTATCCTATTCCGCAGTCCGAACTCTTTACTCTCCATAAGCTAACCTGTCCCTGTCTAACTTATATACATAGAAGTACTATTGTCCATATTGCACATGTTCCTCTGTAAAATTTTGACATAGGCTGTATCAGCCAAAATAAATTAAAGGGTCTTCAGCGGCTAACTACTCAACATGTTAGGGAGCCATTTACCCGTACATGTCTCTCTGAGTAGCGGCTCCTTGTCTAAGCTAAATATTCAGCAAAGCCAACCCACATAATAATGAATTAATATGAACGTGGCAATTGATGAATTAGCTAAATACGTGAAGTTTTGCTTATAAATGCAGAGCTTCATATGAAAGACAATACAAAAAGTTCTCCAAAATTTGGATCCTACTAAAGCTATTGGCCCAGATAATCTCTCAGGAAGGATCCTTAAAGAATGTGCAGCAGAGTTGGCCCCCTCACTCAAATATCTCTTCTCTAAATCTATGAACAGTGGTAAACTTCCCTCACAATGGAAGGATGCTAATGTTATTCCTGTACACAAGAAAGGCAATAGAGAAGATGTCGAAAACTATACACCTATTTCTTTGCTATGTATAGTTAGTAAAGTGATGGAGAGGTGCATTTTGAATCAAATACTTCCAGCGCTCAAGAACTCTCTCCACCCCTTTCAACATGGTTTTATGAAGGGGAAATCTTGTGCAACACAAATGGTAGACTTTATACATACTCTGGGCAAAAACCTAGACAACAAAGTACAGATAGATGTTCTTTACTTGGACTTTTCCAAAGCATTTGACTCTGTGCCTCATCACCTTCTTCTACATAAACTGAGAGGCTTTGGAATAAATGGTCAATTGTACAACTGGTTCACTAACTACTTGTCAGAGAGACGTCAATGTGTACTAGTGGAAGGTCAAAAAAGTGAATTTAAACCTGTTATATCTGGAGTTCCGCAGGGCTCCATCTTAGGGCCCTTCCTATTTCTGTTATATATTAACGATCTCCCCACATCACTGTCAAGTGAAACTACAATGTTTTTATTTGCAGACGACTCCAAGTGCTTCAGGAAAATTCACTCAGATGCTGATGCATCGTCTCTCCAAGACGACATAGACAAATTGTTAACATGGAGTAAAACTTGGGGAATGAATTTTAATGCCGATAAGTGTTCTGTACTTAGTGTTAGTAGAAACCCAGTCGTCTTTGATTACAACATGAACAATACACCCCTCTTACATGTGTCCTCCCAAAATGATCTTGGTTTCGAGTTAAGCTCTTGCCTCGACTGGTCTAACCACATAACAAAATGCTGTACGAAAGCCAATCGTGCACTTGGGATAATCAAACGTACATGTGGATACCAAGCACCTCCTGAAACTACCAAGAGGTTATATATTTCAATGGTACAAAGCCATTTAGAGTACGGCAGTGTTGTGTGGAGTGTCGGCACTAAGAAAAACCTAAAGGCTTTAGAATCTATCCAGCGTAGGGCAACTAAGTATATTTTGGGAGTACATTGCGATGACACCTACAAAGCACGACTTATTAAGTGTAATCTTCATCCTCTATCCTATAGGCGTGAAATTCTGGATTCAGTATTGTTATACAAATGTCTACATGGATACTATTCAGTAAATTTACAAGATTTATTTCCACTCCAAACCTATACTTCCGAGCTACGAAATTCCAACAATACTATCCGTTTTGAGGCCACCCGTTGCGGCACAGAAACATTCAGACACTCATATGTCAATCGCACAATCTACAGGTGGAACAACTTGCCACATAACATAAAAGCTTCCACTACAATTGGCATGTTCAAATCCAGACTAAAGCAGCATTACAATAATTTGAGAAACAATTATTTTGATGATTCTAATACATGCACATGGAGAAGTAAATGCTTCTGTGCTAAATGCAGAGGGTAATTTGTGACAGCTTTTATGTACAGTGACAGTATGTATCTGGTGCTACTACAGTGTGTCTATCCAAATATGTGTTTTATTTTTTAACCAATATGTTATCAACTGTGCAGTAAAACCAGCAGAGCCGGTGTCTGCTGCGGTGTTCAAGGAACACCTGCGCGGCTTTGTCCCCCGTCACTCTGCTGGGGGTCCCCAATCTAACCCACTCCACTAGTTGTAATCTGACATACCATCCAAATGATATTAATTGACTATTTTAAGTGGTGCTTTTCTATATATTGTAAAGTTCAGATTTTATCATGCCTTTCCGGACATTTTATACATCATTCTAGTGTAGTAAATTGGTTTTATCTCCATGAACATCGTTATTACACAGCACTAGCTGTACTCATTTCATTCATTAGATCACCAACGGGGAGTCAACTTGTATAGGTGTGTTCACCTGTTTGACTCTTCCTAATTGGCAGTATGTTTTATGCAGCAAACATTTTATTGTATCTTATGTCATTTTATGTACTACTGCTGATTGAAGCTTAATAAATAAATAAATAAATAAAAAAGAAGAATACCTGTCAAACAAACCACAATTACCAGATTTGCACAGTACAGGTTCAGATAAGAACAATTTGACTTACCCCTGAACAAATATGTACCCTTTCTAGCTGGACAGCTTGTCCTAGTTAAACCATCCGCCAATGTTTAACTGAAGTAGAAACAAGCTGGGGCATTATATTCAGTCCCAGTGATTGTAAAATAAACAGTTGCAGCTAGACCACCTGTATAAACCAAGGGAAATCCTAACAAGGACTGCAACAATGTACATCCTGCACCAGAGATGTAAAACAAACTCCACGATGACACCTACTCCACAGACAATTAAGCTCTATTTCACTGCCAACCTTGAGATAATGTGTCAACGTAATGTGTCAGGTTTGTGACAGTTGAGAAAATAGTGTCAATTTTTTGTATTTTTTTAATGTTGAGTACATGTGCATTTAGGCATATCAGAAAAGAATGAAAGTCATTAGCATTTATGCCAAAAACATGCTATCAAAACAATTCTTCGTAACAGGATTTTAAGTACAATTAGGCAAACATGTAACTGTCGTAGGCCACTTCTTGCTACTTGTAGCCCCTGGGTGTTTACCTAACAGAAAAAACATGTAAGCCTAACATGTCTGAAAGTGTCTGAAAGTGAATATAAAAACAGAAAGATGCCAAAAGATAAAGTTAAGTAACAAAACAGACAAATCTAAAAACTGTAAATTATTGTGGCCAAACTTTCTAATAATCTCTGTATATTAACAGTAGAATTCTAGGGCAAGTCGGAAAAGAATGAAAGTCATTTGTATTTATGTCAAGAGAATGCAATGAAAATATAAACCAGATATCAAGTACAATTAGGCAAGCTTGTAACTGTCGTAGGCCGCTTCTTGCTACCTGTAGCCCCTGGGGGTTTACCTAACAGAAAACAAGTTAGGCTAAAATGTCTAAAAGGTGAAAATTTAAACAGAATTATGTCAAAAGATAAAATTAAGTAGCAAAACAGGCAAGTCTAAAATCTCTAAAATTATTAAAGCCAAACATTATAACCATTTCGGGATATTTACAGCAAAATTTGTAGAAATATTTGATCAAAAGTACACTTTTGTATCCTCTTGACTCAAGTTTATTGTAAATAAACTTGGTTCTAGACGCAAAATCCTGAAATTTAGAACAAATACGACAAGACCTTAAAATCTGTCACAAAAATGTATTAAATCCAATAGTATCCGAAATATTACTGTCCGGGAAAGGATAATTAACTACTTCGAAGTAGAACTCACCTATTTTGTGATAGACTTTAATACAAAACGTGTCATTAGAGACCTGAATATCCAAGTCCAAAAACACATCTCTGAAACCATCTGAATTGTTACCCTCCAAAGGGATATCATATCTTTTGGATAAATTTCTTTAGCAATTTCAATGAAATTTTGTACATTTACACAAGCATTGTCATCAATATATCTTCCGTTGTTTGATAATTTTGTGGCCATTTGGAAGTCCTTTTCATCAATTTATCCATATACTTAAATTCAAGCCAGGTTAAATACAAATCTGCCAGAAGAGGGGAGCAGTTGCTACCCATTGGAATGCCTTTTATTTGTTGAAAAACCGATGGTCCGCATTGAACAAAAGTACTATGCAAAAGAAATTTTATAGCATCTAGCAAAGTTTCAACAATGTAAGATTTAACCTTACTTTTTGAATATTTATTGTGTGACCAATATGCTTTCTTTGTATATGAATTGATATTAATGTATGGTTTACCATTATGTTAAAACATTTTGCTTATTAATCCTGAAAGAGACTTGACTTCAACTATGGGTAGCTTTGTGTACAGTGTAGAAAAATCAAAATATTTGATGTTTTTTACTTTTACATCTCTTATTTTAGATACAAACTCGGAAGAATTGCTAATACTCCAAAAACAATTTATTTCACAGTTTCTAGAAATTGCATTACAGTATTTACGAAAATGATTCTTAATTGCACTCAAACACAATTGTCCTTCTTTTGATAATTATTTTGTTGTACATTTTGCAGCACCGGCTATGAATTTAGATTCAAAAGGGTTTTCTTTTTTATGTAATTTGGGTATCCAGAACAAAAGTGGAACAGAGGAGTCCTCTTCAGAAATTTTGATATTACAATTCCTTTTCATCTCATCTTTATGTGTCAAATTATCAATGGATTGTTATGTAATTTATACACGTCATTTCCTCTTATGTCTGAAATATTGTTCATACCAAGTTCTTTTTTCAAAACATCCAGATAATATTTTTTGCAGATGATCCCAAAATTGTTCCCTGCCTTATCTATGTTAGTGACTACAAATCTTTCTTGTAGTTCTTTGACTGCTTTTGAAATTTCAGGTTGTTTTAGAGTAATCGTATTGAAATTCTTAATGTGGGATTTGTCACGATTAATTCTATTTCTAAATGCTCGTTTCAAGTTTGATAACCATCCTTCAAATTTCTGAAACTCAGTTTTTTCTTTATTTACCCATTTCATACGGTAGAAATCAAATGGATGACATGTATCCTGAAAAATACTGTCAATGTTCAACTTGGGACATATCCGAAATTTTGTACCTTTTTTCATGATTTTGACTGACAGGAAATTGAAAAGAATGTTTTGTTATATGACTCTAGAACTGCATCATATATGATAATTGTTCAAGACAAGTAAGTTATCCTTGAATATTTCTGTAGCAAATTATGTGCTGTTTCATACCAGATGCAAAAGTGTTCTATGCAGTAATGTTATTCTGTCTGTTAATGGTAAGAAACTGACAAATGTTATTCATGCAAAACTTTTGGGTATGTTCGTTGATTCCACACTAAACTGGAAACAGCATATAGTTTACACTTAGTGCTAAATTAGCTAAATCTATTGATATGATAATGAAAGTGAGAGGTTTTTTTCCCAAGAAAGACCCTTTGAATTTCTTTTATACATTGTTCTAGCCATATCTGTCTTATTGTAACATACATGGGGCAGCACATATGATCTACGCTTGAAAAGCTGAATCTGTGACAAAGGAGAATAATAGTTCGTTATTATATGGAGTTTGAAGTAAATTGGAATAAAAATATATTTAAACTGAATCGTTTGATAACCTTTCATCACTAGATAAATTTATGGGAGCATTATCTAAAACCCTACATATACTATCATTGCAGCATATTAATCTTTGTTTTTTCAAACAGGAATGTCTTTGCATAACTGTATGAAAGGAAAGTGTCCTGAAACATGTTTAAATTTATTTGTGGACAACAATGTCATCGATGGCGTTTTCACTAGACAAGATAGAGATCTTGATGTCATTCGAATTCGTTCTACTGTCATGTAATGTTATTCTAAATACATGGTAAACAAGTCTTGAATAAGACCCCCACCTCTCATAAAACGACAAGTTATTCTCGATTCAATAAGCAGTTTAAGGTGTATGTTGTTGATAAGTAATTAAATTTTGAATGTGATGTGTGATCTTGTTCTCTGAATGCATTATATATATATATATATATATATATATATATATATATATATATATATATATATATATATATATATATATATAAATATATATATATATATATATAATTATGCGTTCAAAGTAGGTATCTATAAGTGAGTCCTATTTTGCACATATTGTATATGTTGTGCCATCAATTTATGAGCAGAGACCATTATCACAGGCTTATGTACCACAAATGTATATAGCTTACCTGAGTAGTAAATGGGTTTATCAGGATTTGTCTCACAGGTAGGACCTATAAGCAGTTTAGACTTCTCTCACCCTGCAAATATTATTTACTTTTGTTACTGAAAACTGGCCTGTATATTTTGATTGGCGAATAAACAATAAACGATGGTGAGCAGATCAGCTCAGGCCCATCACACTATTTATAGCGTTAATATTTGATATCTTTTCAGGTCATAAATAAATAAATAAATAAATAAATAAATAAATAAATAAATAAATAAATAAATAAAAGTAAGTAAGTAAGTAACTAACTAACTAACTAAACTAACTAACTAACTAACTAGCTAAACTAACTAACTAACTAACTAACTTACTAACTAACTAACTAACTAACTAACTAACTAACTAACTAACTAACTAACTAACTAACTAACTAAAGGTAAGTAAGTAAGTAAGTAAGTAAGTAAGTAAGTTAGTAAGTAAGAGGGAAGCCAGAATAAAACATGTTGCTATCTAGACGCGTTTATGAGGTACTCATAGAGCAAGTAAAAACTGTTCGGCTCTATATTGTCCAAAATTTCATCTGAGGGCTGCCAAGTCCATGCTCACTGCCAACTAGCATACACGTTTGTAATACCCTTGCAATATGGTTCTTTTCAAAGGGAGAGACTTCCATTTTATAAACAAAATTTGTTCTATATCACACAAAACTAGATCCTTCTTCCAAAATGAACAGTTCCATACAAGTACAATCGCCACTTCAGACTCGAGCACAATGTAGTTATGCATTATCGAAAGAGAACACTTTGCATTGGTATACCGCGGAGCACTTTGCAAAAATACATATTTCGCATGCAGCCGATTTTTTTTTTTTGTATTCAGAATCTGTCCATCAAATGCACATTTACCCTGCCTGCACTCCTCGTTTTCATAACGTCAATTGTAAAATGTACCAGTTTTTAAAAACCAATTTGGATCAGTTTTAAAAGCGTAATTTTCATGTATTTGGCTTCATCAGTTTTCTTTATATTAAAACTTGTAGATATGTATTTTTAGACATATAAATCATCTCACAACTAGATACCCGGCGGACGGGCCTTGAACGGGACAGAAGGACATGTGGGCTGCAGATCTGTGAACAGGGTGATGACAAAATCGCAGAGCATAGCGGAGTGTCATCACGCTCTTGCCAGATGGGCCGCAACCATTCCATTGCTAGGTCAGCACGCCCCTTAGTAGAAGAGCTGCTAACACAAATATAGAATCCTAGAGAGAAGGTGGGACAACTTGTGGGTTGTGCGGGGCTAACTATTTTGCAGTTTCTACTGTTTGCAAACGAACTAATTTTGTCCTTTTTACATTTAACTTTAATATTAAGCACGGTTAGAGAGAGCTTTAAGCATGCTGCTGTACATCTGCTGCATACTACACCTACCTACAATGTTTATAAACACTATCTTGGTACATCATGGTAGTTTAACGGGACTAGCTTTGGCTGGAAAAGTATATGTGCCGTAAAGTGTACGGATCAGGAATAAAATCACAGAAATTTGCACCCAACGGACCTCTAATCGATGATATAACCTAATGCTGCGTAAACTTATTCTTTCCTTTGCGTGTTCGATGGGGAGGTTCGTTCAGCGCAAAGGTTAAAGAATAATAACGCACATCTTACACAAGCAAAATGACAATATTGTACGAGAAGAATACAGGAATTTCAAGTGAAGCATCATTAGTGTTACTTAAAATGCATATATACCTTTGAATAGGAGATAATGGGACATTTGAACACGGCTCCTTGCAAAACGGATATGCTGCAATGTTTGGGGAGAAAATGGTTTATATTTTCCATCAAGTGGATTGACACAACACAAATAAATGACACCCGAACAGTAAGATCCCAGCTGAAGTCAGTGTCCTTTTCTCAAAGTTCGTTGCATGCATATGCTGTAGACCTTCCGCAGTTTTCTGTTTTATCACAGGGACAATGTAGAAATGTAAGCGTTTGTTGACATTCTAACGCTATTAGTCTCATTGTGGAGCTTGTAATTAATAGAGGAATGACTATTCAGGCACCATGTTTTTGATGGCCCTCCATTCATTTCCTTTGTGTTGGCTTATTGAATTGAAAGAATTTAACAATTTTTGGCATAACACATCGCCGTCCATACGTTTTGCTACATGTAGTGGTTACAATGCATAGTTTATTTCTATCCATAGGTGCACACAGGCTATCCAACATATCCCCCCCCCCACACACACACACAGACACACACACAAGAGAAAATATGAGATGGTTTTGCGTACAGTCAAATGAGCTGAGCGACCAAAGGGGCACACCACTCCGAAGGTCAGAAAAGTTTTTAATTTTTACTTCTGTTGAAAACCTGATCACTGTTGCGTGTCTGTAAACACTCAAAATTTGTCAGTATTATCCAAAGCCAACAGACTAACAAACAAATATGTGTCCACTGCATTCACACTTGGTGCAATCATTCTCATTCTAACTATTCATGCCAAGCTGAGAACAAAGCAAAAAACCAAAACCAAAAAAATAACGAAGAAAAGCAAACAAACAGACAAAAACAAACAAAAATCAACAAAAAAACCTGAAAACAAAAAACAAACAATAAAAAAAAAATTATATTCTCCACGACCGCTAGGCCAAACACTCTAAAATTGTGTAGGGGTTCTCCCCGGAATCCTTGTTTTGTTTTATTTAAAAGGTGCGGCTGTGAATTGTTTCAATGGCATAGGAACTTTTGTGTATTTTGTTATGCTTCACATCTTTTCCGAAAACATCGATCAGGTTTCTATGAAACGTGATGGAGGTGTAGCTAGTGGAAGGGTGGAAAAAATGTGTATAATAGGCGGTAAAGTCTTTCATAACGTGTAATTGTTTAATTCTGCAATTTTTCCGTAAGACATACATTCCGATTGAGCACAATGCACGTCAATATGGATTTACAATGGGTTGTTCACAATTTTGACTTTTCAAAAACTGTAAGCCAGATTGACTTCTAGCCTGGTGGACATGCACCTTATGTAGTCTCTACCAATTTGATATACTTGATTCTGCTCCTTTTTTTTATAATTTGTATACTTTTAGGTTTCATTTTTAGTAAAATCCTTAAAAATCTTCTCCAACATGGCCAATTACGCTGATAGTATAGAGTGATTTCTTGGATCCCCGGGATCTTAATTTGTTCAACAGGTCGTGCTGCATTGTTATTATTTTTAATAAACTTCTCGAAAATGTCACTGAATTTTCTGATACATGGTGAAGTAGAACCATAATGAAAGGTCAAATTAAGTTGTACACTAGGTGCTGATACCAGTAATACCGTTTATTAAACGGATGTTTCAAATTGGGTAGATGTTTGGTAATGCACGCATTCCCATTAACTACAATGTACGCCAGCGGGCATCCCAAAAGTAATGTATATTTCAGCTTATTTGAGTATCGTGAGCGATATTCATTTACAAATTGGTAGGACTATAGCTTGAGTGGGTCTCTACAAAGTTTGTTTATATAGTAGCGCCCCAGTTATGTTTTTAAAATTTTTATGCGGTTGTTCATTTTTGGGTAAAACTTATAATCTTCTCCAAAACTCCAGTTCATTTGGTTTTAAATTGCATAGATAACTTCTGGCAACCCTTGGACTTGAATTTATTAATTGGCGGTATTGTGATTGTGTGTGTGTGTGTTTTCATTTGGTCGTTTTAACGAATATATTTTTTTTCCTTTCCAAAACCATATCCAGGTATTTTCTTCACACTAAGTACAAATGTCCATATATGGTTTTTCTCTCCCATTTTTTGTCTGTACAAGGCTGTGCTGTCATCTTCTGATTTGATCTAATTATCCACATTAGGACAAATAGGCAGGGGATGTATGCACATATAAGCTTTGCTACTGTACTAAAGGGCTTGCAGCAAATATGACATGTTCGCGCACGGCTCCAGAATATGCGATATTACGCCAACGGTTATTCTAAAACCAGACCAGCAAATTACCTATGGGTATCTGTTGGTGTTGTTAACTTGAGCCTATTAGTATCATGCCTATTAATTCAGCAGTGGTTGGACATAGGGCCATGGATACTGTTCGAAAATATAAGAAACGTACCTATGGGGTTCCTTTGATGTTTATTTTGACCTTCAGTGATTCTGGGAGTTGAAACTGACATGTCGGCATTAATCTTGGTAATATTGGATTCTCTCACTTCTTCATTGAAAATACAAGTGAACTGTAAGAGTGGAGACCGATGTTAATGACCTTGACAAAGCTAGAGCACAAACGACTACTTCATTTGTGCTTGCAAGGTCAGCACAGCACATTATGGTCCCATTCCTCTTGTTTAATATATAGCCAGGGAGTTACTACAGTTTCGCTGACCAAACGTGCTACCTTTTTACAGAGGCACACTTCCTCCCACTACATGTCTATGAGGCGGAATCTATAATTTCGGTGGACAATATTAGCATCCCATAATATTATATAGTCCTTCTTTAAATATATTTCCAGTTGTTCGATTTGACATTGGTGATTTGGAATAATCTATCTATGAACACAAAGACTAAATTGTTTGGCTGAGAATTTTTTCAAAGTAGATGTCTACCTGTTGCAGCCCTATGTTTCAGAGAAATGGATCATCTCATTTCTACATATTGTTGGGTGTAAAAGACGCTACCGTTGTACTCTTATTTAATCCTGCTGTATGGTGAGATCAACATTTTATAACTAATTTTCGATGGTACTTGCTGTTAAAAATAAGCATATCCTTTCATGGAATAAGGTCTATACAAACCAGACACATTTTCAGCTGACCTGATATATGTAAACACTTACAGACAAAAAGCTTGTGGAAAATGTGACATGGTCTCAGTTTGAAGCTGAGGTAATGCACGATAAAATATAGATGGCGTAAGAAGATCAGCAAAGTATTCTGCAGGGAGGAACCTCTCTGTGTCTCAATTTGGTTGCTGAACATTTTTTCCTCTGAAAAAGTGTCTATATTTGCAAGGAAAACGGTCATATTAGACAAACATATACAGGAACTGGTATGAATGGCATGTGCGAGACAAGAACATCCAGGTGGTTCCAAATAAATATTTTGGGACATATTTTACGATTTTTACACTCGCGTGATATAAGCAAAATAAATTGATTGAAGCAGCTTTCAAAAAGCTGTACACATAGATGGTCACGGTAGTCATGCTTTGAAAAGAAGCACAAAGCTTTCGTTTAGAGACCCAGCAGTGGCACTGAAGTTTTCACGATCAGTGCCCACGTGTGATCAATATTCAGTCTAAAATATTTCAACCAGTATGCTTCTTACGGACACTGTAAAGATCATGAGGACGTGGCAGCAGCCTTACTTCAGGTTGATAGTGTAATCTTTCAACGTTACTGACCGACTTGACCCTTGGGATTCCTGCTGGGAATGAGTGCCCGACCTTTGTTTGTTAGTGTGGAAGCGTTGCATACAAGTTTCCTATCAGTGGTTACTGCATTTACTGTAAATTGGGCACGTATACGAATAAATGCATCGCTGCCCTGAAATCTCTTGCTGTAAAACCCCAAACACGAATAGCTTCCTTTCAGTCACTGAGACCACACTGCAAAGTAAACTTGCTTTTTTTTTTTTTTTTTTTACATATGAAGGACACGGCTATAGACTGCATTCTTGATTAGTGGACAGAAAGGTGATGAGGCTGCTTGTAGTTGTAAAACGTGTCATGTGGTATAATGTTTCTCACTGTTTGGATTTCAGATAAATTAACGTTGTATGTCCTGCTATGTGTGGATAAATAAAATGAATATGACAGTTAGGCTGTGGTATTTGATATGCTGTCGCGCCAGATTAAAGTTGCAAAACCCACTTTGGGCACATTAGAGGGTTAAATGCAAAGTGTCAGCATGCCAGGAAGTGGTTGAGTGGTCACTTCTCTTGCTTAAATTTTGATTGGTCAAGATATACTACCTGATGGGTTTAGTTAATAAAAGATCACAGTGGGGATAGGATTTAGCCTTGGGGAAGCCTGTCACAAATAAAAAGGACTGGGTGCTGTAGATCAGGGTCAGACATCAGAATTAGTTTGTCCTGTACACATAGATACCTAGGTGTACATAAAATTTATGGTGGAGCATTACCTGCAACCTGGCATTTAATAATGTAGGTATTGACTTGCTTAGAGCTTTTATGTGCTCCAGCATTCTGTAATTGGTGTGCCTGGCTAAGGTTCACCACTGGATAATGTAAGCTTCCAGAAAAGCCACTTTTGATCTCTTGCGAGCTGAAATACATTTAACATTTTTGAATCTCGGTATGAATCACCAGTTATGGGCTTATAAATGAGCCATTTTTAGCACTTGTACACCTAATCATATATTTTCTTCATTTAATCTTATGCAATTCACCAATTGAATAATATTGTCTCTAAAGTCGCCATTTCTGACACAAGGAGACCAATACAAGTATATATTCCAGAAATGTAATTAGCTCTCCAATGTGGCATTGTGTGTAGTATATTTGGCAAGTGTTTATCATAAGATTGCACTGCAAATCCTCTAAATTATAGTGTCTTGTGTTTGGTGATTGGTAAGAGAAAACTGAAATTTATACCACATATTCAGCATTACAATTTAAAATCGGCTTTTCCTATAAATTACAAGATGGTGTTCCAGCTTTAGTAATTTTTTGCTGATATTGCTCTTTGGTTTTGGATTGCAGCCCTGACGTCAATTGGACAAGCCAGAGCACAGGACTCACTACTTCGTGTAAAACGAAATAACATAGCCATTTAAGACTAACTACCTGCTTCCTGGAAATTCTGTCATTATTACAACTACTGAGGCTCAAACATGTATTAAAAGAAACATGGTGCTGTTAGCCGAACATTTTTTTAAGGAGCCTTGTTCTCGTTGTCTCTTGACACTACATGGTCGCTCTGCCTACATGGCTGCGTCTGTGTATCTGTTGTATCTGTTTAAGAAATATTACATTTTCGTTGCATTCTCTTGAATTAAGTACATTTAATGACTTTCATTCTTTTCTGACTTGCCCTATAATTTAGCTGTTAATATCCAAAGATTATTGGAAAGTGTGGCTACAATGATTTACAGTTTTTAGACTTGTCGGTTTTGCTACTTAACTTTATCTTTTGGCATCATTCTGTTCACATTTTCACCTTTCAAACATTTTAGGCTAGCTTGTTTTCTGTTAGATCAAACCCCCAGGGGCTATACGTAGCAAGCAGCTACTGACGACAGTTACAAGCTTGCCTAATTGTGCTTGATATCAGGTTAAAAAATATTATATTTTCATCGCATTCTCTTGACTAAAATACAAATGACTTTCATTCTTTTCTGACTTGCCCTATAATTTAGCTGTTAATATCCAAAGATTATTAGAAAGTTTGGCTATAATAATTTACAGTTTTTAGACTTGTCTGTTTTGCTACTTAATTTTATCTTTGGCATCATTCTGTTTTAATGTTCACCTTTCAGATATTTTAGGCTAGCTTGTTTTCTGTTAGGTCAAACCCCCAGGGGCTATAGGTAGCAAGCAGCTACTGACGACACTTACAAGCTTGCCTAATTGTACTCAAAATCCTGTTAAGAAAAAATTGTTTTGATAACATGTTTTTTGACATAAATACTAATGACTATCATTCTTTTCGGACATGTCTAAATACACGTTTACTCAAAACTTACAGTATTTTCTCTAATGTCACAAACCTGACACATTAAGTTGATACATTGACTCAGAGTTGGCAGTTAAATAGAGCTTAATTGTTTGGGGGGTAGGTGTCATCACAGAGTTTGTTTTACATTTTTGGTGCCATGTCCATTGTTGCAGTACTTGTTGGGATTTCCCTTGGTTTTTACAGGTGGTCTAGTAGCAACTGTTTATTTTACTATCACTGGGACTGAATATAAGGCCCCAGCTTGTTTCCACTTCAGTTACACACTGGCGGGTGGTTTACCCAGGATAAGGTGTCCAGCCAGAAAGGGTACGTATGGGTTCAGGGGTAAGTCAAATTGTTCTTATCTGAACCAGTACTATACAAATTTAGTAATTATGGTTGTTTGACAGGGGTTCTGTTTTCATAATGAAGCTCTGCATTTATAAGCAAAACTTAACGTATCTAGCTAATTCATCATTTGCCACGTTCTTATTTATTCTTTATTATGTGGGTTGTCTTTGCTGAATATTTAGCTTGGACAAGGAGCCGCTACTCAGAGAGACATGTACGGGTGAAAGGCTCCGAAACATATTCAAAAGTTACCCGCTGAAGACCCTTTCATTTATTTGGGCTGATACAGCCTATGTCAAAATTTTACAGAGGAACGTGTGCAATATAGACAATAGTAACTCCATATGTATACAGGTTAGACAGGGACAGGTTAGCTTATGGAAAGTAAAGAGTTCGAACTGCGGAATAGGATAATGACTACTAGGAAGTGGTTCTGGGCAAAAAGACACAAATACAATTATATATGTGGAAATAAACCAGGTATAATCATGAATACTACAGTTCGTCCATCTATGTTCATAAGATCACGAGTAGTTTTCATCATTTCTACTTTCTGAATTGAAAGTCAAATCTAAAATACCTTGATCAGTTAGATATCAAATGCTTAACCAAAAGAAGCTAACACTACTTGTTAGCTACAGTCAACTTTATTCTTCAGTTTGATAGTCTGTTTGACTGGTTTTGCCATTGATTTTGATTTGTGCATGTCACCAGTGCTTAATATATGAAGTTTTAACATATTGCGACTGAGTTCTTGGTAGCAGCAAAAGTGAATTGCGTGAGCCTAGCATTTGCAATGACTAATGCATCCCTAAGTCAACTTCTGTTATGTTGTTATTGAAATCTAAATAAATTTGTCAATTAGCTAATGCATGGGCATGCCCATATCATGGCCTCAAGATTTACCAGCTACATCCGACTTCTTCTTAGGTTGTCTGACACTATTTTCTGTTGATTTTAATTCTAGTATATAACATAATGGTCTATGTGTGAAGTTATTTTACCCATTGACAAGGTGTTTATTAAAAGCAAATGTTGTGTGCCTATTGGTAAAACTCAGTATTGCAATTGTTGGTTCATACTTCATGCCAGCTTATGTCAATTAACATATTATTACAAGGTTTATATCCTCAGGTGCAATATCATTATCCCGTTGCATCTTAAGTCGGGTCAACTTCTCAATCATTGGTGTGGTTACCTTGTGTCCAGCGTCATGTAATCTTAATAATCAACTTAATAGCACATTATTACCAAGCTGTAATACATGTGTTCCTAATTCGTTAAGAACATAACATGAGGCATTACCATGGTCCGTGTCAATGCAATCAATCGAGGTGATTGAAATTGAGGTGCAAAGGTTTAATCTCATCGTCTTTAAAACTTCAGTATTGCGCATTTTTAAAAAATTCGCTCTCGTGCATTTTTTTGGACTGCATGATTTTTCTATATACATTTCTGGTCCAGTATTGAAATTCTGTGTCTTAGTTATATGCTGCCAATACGGTTATCGCCTTCAGTAATGCATTGACATAAACACACACATGGTGTATCATGTCTTTCCAAGCTGCAATATGATGGGTGGTATTGGTTCTTTGCCTGTTTTTCACACTCATTTGTAATGTAAACATAATTATCACTTGCTGCTGAAACTGGTTATTCTGTGCCTACAGATCTATGAGAGTGTACCACTACAAGAATGCCACGGGACTCGCACCCAATTCAGCACAGACCTCAATTTTAAACGTACGTTACTTGGTATATTCATTGTTAATGGAAACAGAAAAAAAAAAAACTGGCACCTTAACTCACAGGTTAACTGACGGAGTATTCCCAATGTCCATTTTACTTTCAGGTGATCGGTGGCAGAGGTCAGTGACGTAGGCCATGGGAAGTCTGCAAAGCGGTCAGCCATTGGCACCCAGGCAACGGACGGGGTCATGGACTTTCTGAACATGTTACTGGCCTCGCCCAATTGTAAAAATCCCCATTCTTGAGAGCTTACGATTATTTAAACAATTCACCAGATTTTAAGTGTATATACATATTCACTGATTTTATAATGTATGTATACCATTTCATCTCAATATAACCTTTATTTCCCCAAACTTTGGGGTTCAATAAACAGCATGTGTATATATATATATATATATGTATATATATATATATATATATATATATATATATATATATATATATATATATATATATATATATATATATATATATACATACATACATACACACACACATATATATATATATATATATATATATATATATATATATATATATATATATATACATATGGGCCCCTTTAATGTCTTTCTGAAATTGTAAGTCCTGATAGGGCCTTGTGTCTGTGACATGTATGCAGTCTACTGATGAATTGTTACAATGGCAGAAATACTTATCAGCATAACGTTTGTTTAGCACTATCCATATTAGAAAATCCAGGTTTTGTTCTATTCATGTTATCAACATTATTTTTTGGATGTTGTACAATTCAGTTGCCAATATATTAGAGACAGCATGTTCCTGTGGGACCATGTTGTTGTAAACCTTCGTGTTCTTCCAATTCACAACTAGATTTCTGGGATAGTGGGTACACATCCGTTCCAAATTAACATGTTGTATTTAGCATGAGGGCTTATTAAATGCATACTTTAATAACAAAATCCTCCCATATAGTGCTGTCACATTTTTTTTTTTTTTGCTTGAAATGCTGTCTTTTGCAGTTCTTTTTTGCTGTTGTTGTATTCCTGCATATCATTTTACTACTCTGTGTTATGTCTGCGTGTTACATTTATTTCTTTTTTTATATATCTGTCAGTAGGGTAAACCATCCTTTCATACTCGTTCAAGTGTAACTCCACGTACATACAGCCCTCATAGTTTATGAGACTGAAACCCATACTTAGGCTTCCTGGTGGACATGTCTTAAAGGTTTGGCTCAATGGGTATCGTAACAGTTTGCTCACTCCCCCCCCCCCCCGAAATGTTTACATGCCCACATGCCCAACCTTCCTTTCTTTGTCCGTTTTAAATGTTCATAAGTCTTGGTGGGCACAGAAGAAGCAGTGGCCCTTGCACTTAAAGTCTACTCTCTTGCCTGTCTGCCTCCAATCTGATTTTACTGTTGACTGTTTGATAACTTCTTCCGTTTGTTAAATTAGCCTTTTGCAGGCACACCTTGTACTGACACAGTTTCTCTGTCTATGACACATCCTTTCCATTTTAGACATGTTTTTATGTCTTGTTATAAATGTTCACCCAAACTCATGTCCTCCTACCGCATCATCTGGTAATCAGCTTTAAAAATTTATCATAGTCACGTTCGTAGCATAAAAATTGCCAGTAAAATTGACAAATTTTCATCTTTCGGCTCAGTCTGAATATCTTGAGATAATAACTCTTTCTGAACATGGCTTGTTCATAGCTGTCCCAAGCAGTTTCTGCGCATTGACAAGTTCCATGCCCCCTTCTGGAGAAACCACCTTACAGGTAGAGGTGATGTGGCTATGACTTTCTTCATCCTAAATTCATCTATTCTGTGCCTTAGACGCTTTGATCGAGAAAGCGACGACAGCGAATGTATCTGGATAGAGACATCCACAGTGCGAAAAAAGTATAAACTGATATTGACTATCACCAGCATGTCGAGCCTGCTGAAGTGTGGAATGTCTTTCTTCACTCTTTCACAATTTCCGTCGCGGCAGCTATTGAATTGAATCCACTTTAACAGTTACTGGTGACTTTAATGAGAAGTGGGATGCACGTCAATCATTCATTTGGACAGCGAGAACTTGGTTTTCCTCTAGTTAACCCAGTATCCCTTAAATAACTTCTTTCATTGTATCAAGGAACCCACAAGAAATAATAAACATCGATTTCTACTTGTCTTGTATTGCCAGAGAGTAATATTCTTGCCCCCCCCCCTCCCATTACGAAAAACGGGGAAATGAAGTTATGCATCTACATGAATTATATACAGCTTATAAAACAATTATACACAAGCAAAGGAGACAACTCAAATTATACATAAGAGCTGCACAAAGTGTAAAAAATGTAAAACTGTATAGAATTGTGTTTGAAAAGTGATAGCCCAGTTATTGTCATCTTCAATTTCACGGCTCTTTTCAGCATTTATGTGCTTCCGTCACGTTGATTGTACAGTGTACAGTACGGGGTGCTTGTATGGAAAAGGACTTTGTATGGGTGCTCGCCACCTTTTCTCCAATCCTCTTGCTTGAAAAATAAACAGGTTAAAACTATTTCAGAAAGGAACAAATGTAAATACAAGCTACCATGTCATAGGGGCTTATAACGTTGCGACTGGATTTTTTTTTCTTGTAAGTACGTATCATATGCATGTGTTACTTCCTGTTTTAAAGAATAAAAAGTTAAGTTTTGCATACCAACACGCTCCACGTTTTCCCCATGGACTACTACCTTAAGATTGAATTTATAAGTAATGCAAAATTAAAATTTGTTATTATGTAAGTGGAGGGTCAATGAATCTAAGTACACATATTTTGTAAACATTCAAAACACAAAAATACTATCTGTGGCTTGCGTGCATGGCGCAAGCTTCCCCCTTCCTTTTTTTGCTCACATTGCCTGGCCACTTACATAAGTTAACAAAGCTTGACATGAACTTTCTTGACTAAAAGAGCGCTAACATTTTAAGAATCGAAGAGTCCCCATACATATTATATCTTTCAGTTATATAATCTTCGTTCATTGGGTTGGAATTAAGCCGGAGCATATCGAATATATGCACACCTAATTGACCATCACAGCATGATATTGTACATGTAGACTTTCATTTTTAAAGTAAGGGAGTTGAGTATGATCATCAACGCAGAAAATAACATAGAAAATGGGAACTACAGCATGGATAGTGCATGGCTACCATTTGTTGCCACAGTCTTGGAATACTGCTTTTCTAACTTTACATTACATCTAGCATTGGCGAAGTTATATATGACTAAGACTTGTGTCCTTGCACACTACCTGAATAATCCTCATGTTGTAATGAAGAAAAAAGATGACATATTTAAATGTTCAGTGGCAGTAATTACAAAGCCATTCGCAAAAGTTTGTGGCAGTACCCATGAAATAAGGTGTCCAAAAGGTGTTATTGGTTGGCGTATTGTAGCCCCCAGACCATTCGTTATACATCTACATATTATATATGCTGACGACACCATCTTGTTATATGATGGTGATGAGGATCAAGCTCAACCTTGGAAATCCCCACTTTGTCTAGACAACATAAATTTCTTATCGTTCCACAACCAGATTTACATTGAACAAGCTTCTCGAAGCCTCACCATTTGCTTTACTTACGACTCTTCATTATGGCCCTTGTCGAGATATGTTTACCATGGGGCATTCACAATTTACACTGTGTATATTGTCAACAGATGTTTACGCACTGTAAACATGTCCAAAGGAATCTTACATATGATGATTATCTTTTGTCATTGTGTTGGAGTATTTATAAATCAGTGCATGGAGTTTTCAAACACACAAGCTGATGGGGCTCTTCGTGCACCTGAAACGCCATGGGTACGCTTCTTTCCATACGTATGCAGGTGTGTAAATTTCTTTAAAACTGAGCAGTTTTACCCAGGAAAAATGAATTCGGTTGTGTGGTATGTAGTTGTGCCAATGAATTGTACAGTCACGTTTATCCTGGTTGAACTGCAATTGCCATTTTCCTCTAGTATTTGTCAATCTCCTTACCTCGATGTTAACGCAGTGTTAGTTCTGAAAAGGTTCACAAATTATAGTAGGTTGAATGAATTTTATGGAACATGTAGGAATATCAGTATATGGGTAAACTCTAACACCGCAATGTTGCAATTAATTGGCCATCGTTATAATGAATCTTTTCATAATATACAAGTACTTTACAGATATTTTGCAACACAAAAGATTATCTCCTATATCAACAAAGTGTATGTAGAAAAGAACCAGTTCGTCATATTTTTTTCTCGTGATACTGTGGAGCTAAAACAAACATGGAACATACGAACAATAGAAGGCAGTAGACTGCACATAATCATCAATGCCTCCTTTGTGCCGTATTCATCAATGTCTCTTTTTCTGTTAGACGGTCCCATTAATTACCATCAATTCCTTAATCATTTTAGGTATACATCAGAAAGAAAATTTGCTGTTCAAATGCACATGGAATCAAGAGGTTTTTATGTTCAAGTTTACATGTATCGTGAAGGTAACTTTGGACAAGGGCAAGTAAGGCTAGATATTTATAACATTTATTTGGAGGCAAATCGCCTTATTGATGAACTTTCCATACACAGTGTTACCAGTAATAAGCAACATACAATATATGTTACTCAGCCGAGGTATAATGAATACCGTGTGAGACTCTATGTGATTCTTTTTGTCTTTATTTCCGCAACACACAGCCATGTTAATTTAACAGTGGCAACAATGCAGTGGAATAATGTAACAGATGATTCGTGTGCATATGGTGGCTTTGTTATGCGTCAGTATCAACGGTACACAGGTAAACTTGATATGACTACAATGGGGCCCTTTTGTGGTCATTTTCAGCAGGGCACGTCAGTGCTAAAGCCTAACGTGACCATCATCTCATCTGGAAAAATGATGATCCTTGTCCTGTACACATATATTACAGATGCAATATTAAAAATGACACTCCATGTGTCAGAAACACAGTGCCAGGGTGTACTGCAAGTGTTAACGGGTTGGCCACTTGGACGGTACAAATTTATGAACATAGAACAGTCAAATTACTATAGTCCAAAGGATAAGTATAAGAAAAAGCGTACACGAGTCAAAGTTATTCGCCAAAGTAGAGGTTGTTTTATTCTACAGCAGTTTCCCACATCAAGGTATACAAGCGAGGGCTATCAGTCGTCAAAGTTTCTTTGTCAAATTCAGATAGTAAAGAACATCCTATTGGGGAAAAGTGACCGTGGAGAAATCATTTCAAACATCCGTGGGTTTCATGTGAAGAGGCGCACAACCATGGAAACGTTTCCTTTCTCTATTCTGATATTTTTTTCACGGCAACTCCGCTATGTTCCCCTTATATCAAAAGTTTTTTATTACAGTCGTATGAAGATACGTATATCCATTCCAAAAGAATCTGTGCTCCATACATATTTTCAGATAAAGTCTCAGGAAGCAAGTTCATGTAACATCTACAAATTTACGAGGGGGGGATTGCATATTGTTCATGTTGTAAACAAGTGTTTCTTGGCAACAGCTAAAATGCCTATTCCATACTTTGCAATTCAAACTGCACATTGCGATCCCAAAACTAATTTTTGCCTTGACCCATGGAGAGGCTACACAATGTTTACTATAAAAAATAGCTGCTCACTTGAGTATCGATTGGTGATAACAGAAAAGTTTAATTATAAAAAAAATAAAACCGTAGATGGTACTACTTGGCAGTGGAATTGCATTCATCATCAATTTTTCACATGGAGTATTTTGGCAAACCATAACTGTCGCACCAAAAAGATGTGTTTTGCTGTCTTTGCAAATATTTATGTATACTCAGGGAAATTCCTTAATACTACTGGATGTATTCTAGGGATATCACTGAACTTATCAGAGTCTTTCTACAAAGACTTTCAATATGAAATTCCTAGTATCTATATTAATAAAAAAAGAAAAATGATCGGCCATCTTAGCACTGCCCATATATATTATTTCAATCCATTGTTAAAAGTATCATGGAACAGTGCTCAAATGAAATGTGTCATGCAACACTCGTCTCTTGTTGCGATCAATTCACGGACTGAAATGACAATTTTCAAGCAATATTTTCAGCCACCGTTTATTGGAAACATATATTTTATTCACTACTTGTTTGTTGGAGCCTCTGTCGTGTATATTGGGCTCACGGAAGAAACTGTAGGTTTTCAGCTGCACTAGTTTGTTTTCTACTTCCTGTTTATATAGTTTAACGAGATGTACATGTTGTCTACATAAAAGAGCATTATTGGACAACTGCTCCATAAACTGTAAGCTGTCCAGATAGAGTTTTTAACACCTGTGTGCCAGAAAGACACAAACAAGAGGGCACCGTGAATAGTGTGTCCTTAGTTAACTTTGACATCCAAATAAAAACAGGTCTCTGGGTACTCAGAAGTGTTTTTCTCCAATTTCCAAAATATATCATCAAGTTATTTAGTGATAAAGACATTTTATAAGTTTTCCCCAAAAATGATCCCCCAAAATCATAAAAGTATAAAAATCACCAGAAATCGGCCATTGGAAGACACTGGATAGCGGATCACTAAGGTACAACCCCATCAACTTTGGAGAGGATCCCGATCAGACATTTGGAGATAATTAAATCTACATCTATATACAGTAATACTTCTATGGTTACCGTGTCAACATTGCCTGTATTTGATCGTTGCAAAATTTCACAAAGACCTTCCACATTAGCACATGACATTACTTCCAAATGTGATCCGTGTCAGAAAGGATCTTGCAAAAACACAGTTGTCAAGCTGTGGTTCACAACAAGCAGTAAGATTTTAAAAACAAATAGAAGAAAAAATGAAGTATCACCTGTACTTAAAAATAAAAACAACAGGACTGTAACAGTCGTGTGCTCAGCTGATCTTGCATGCACAAACTGAAGTGGTTCTTTCAACTACAGAATGATATGAAGGGCAATTTTCTTTCAGAGCACCATGACTGTTTCTAGCATGATCATATCTCCTTCAGAATCAGACAGCAACAGCACCACAATATTTTGCAAATTTGGCGGAAAATATGTCTAAAGAATGGACCATTTTTCAATTTGAGAGAAAAAATAAGAAAGGTGAAACAAGACACAATTCCTATGCAAAAAGGCGAAAAAGTCACAGTATCTCCTGGTGAGGCAGTTAAGGTCTAGATGCCGTGAAAATGGCCCTATGCTTTTTCAAAGCTATTGGCTTGTCGATATTGGAGGAAACGATTTTGCTTACAAAAGAGAAAACAAAGGGGGAAATGTAAAAAGTCAACAATTCCGTGGATTGTGACCATTTGAGGAAGATCGGTAGAGACCCACCCAAGCTACATACCCACCATGTTTGGAGTAAGCATGTATGACAGTTTGGAGAAGTTAAAGGTGATAGGCCTAACAGGTCTCTTTTTATTTTTGGCAGAAAAAATGAAATTTGTGTTTTGGGTGGTTAGGCCTATACCTTTTGGAGAAAGAACTAGGGTCTGCATTTAATGATGAATATTTCTAAGGTTGAGAGGACCGGTTTAAAACCACCAGTTGCCTTTTATTGGTGACTGCCTGTCTCAAGTCAGGAGTGAAATTTATTTCTTCACATCGGTATTGGAAAAGAAATGTTGATGCTTTGACAAGTCTGAAATCTCTTTGCCGTCATTGTTGGGTTTGGAATTAATGAATATGGATCATGTATTTCTGTACTATTTGAAAATTACTTCATTGGCTATGTTGTGCTGTGGGCTTTGTTCTCCGACTCATAGTCATAGTGGAGGTAGGGTGTCTTTATAATGTTCCAGATTCATAAATATCACAAAAACGATGTAAGCCTACTTTACTCTTTTACTTTGAACTTAGCTGACTGGCAAGTCGGGAGAACTTAAAGGTGATAGGCCTAACAGGTCTCTTTTTATTTTTGGCAGAAAAAATGAAATTTGTGTTTTGGGTGGTTAGGCCTATACCTTTTGGAAAAAGAACTAGGGTCTGCATTTAATGATGAATATTTCTAAGGTTGAGAGGACCGGTTTAAAACCACCAGTTGCCTTTTATTGGTGACTGCCTGTCTCAAGTCAGGAGTGAAATTTATTTCTTCACATTGGTATTGGAAAAGGAATGTTGATGCTTTGACAAGTCTGAATTCCCTTTGCCGTCATTGTTGGGTTTGGAATTAATGAATATGGATCATGTGTTTCTGTACTAATTGGAACAGAGATCAAAACTATGACTTTAAATTGCAATCTTCATTGATATGCATTGTCATCAAATGTATGCATTTACCTAGAAGTACCCAAATTAAAAAAAAAAGGTTAAAAATCAGATATTTGGAATAGTGAACATCTAGCATTTAGCTAATCAGATATTTGGTCTAGTGAACATCTAGCTTTAAGACCTTCACCAGCTATATTTCCGCCAGTGTTCAGAAGAATGCAAGACACGGTTATGCAAAGTTGCATAACAGCTTAAGGACACACAAAATTGTTAAAAGAAAATCACAGTGCCGCTTGGTAATGAAAATAAAGTCTACTTATCGTCAGAAGTGACCCTATCCAACATCAAAGCAATTGTCTTAACATTTGCAGATATTTTTCCTTCAAGATTTTGCTAAAAATGAAGAAAAAAAACGAAATTAAATTCATACTAAAAGACTCACCAAAGCAACATCCCCACAAGGTTTCCAATGAAACTAGCTGAGAGTTTTGGAGAGGCTGACTTACAATTACAATCTTAATTAAATAGCATTCTAATCAGTGAGATTGTATTAACTAATAGGTATTAACCATTCTTAAAATTCAGGTAATGCCAGGTCAGCTGAGCTAAAAGGGCATATCCAGAAGTGCACGGATGCACCTCCAAAGCAATCAGGCAAATGTTTTAGAACAAAAAGACTGTTCAAGATTTTCACTCTTTTTGGATTACAAAAGTCAATACTGTAAATGTACATACTTGTATGTACATTTACAGTATTGACTGCATAAAATATCAAGCTTTGTGCATTTATGATATGTAATTTTTATTCTAATTCAATTATTTTGAACATATCATACTGAACTTATGTTAAAATACTATTGCATTGTGTTTCCTTGGGCGCAAATTTGTGCCCTTGGCAAAATAAGGCAAAATAGAAATACTACGAAAAATGTTTTCATTTATCACGGCTCTCACCTGGAATGTGGACATTTGTAAAATCACCAGTCCATCAAAGGTGCGTATCGCATCATTGTTGTGGAATTTTGCCACAGCAATTTCTGCTTAAAATATACAAACTACTTAATATGGTCACCTTTCAAAACTTTCATTTTTTTTTCATGTATAACCCCCATCAATCAAAGTGGCATATCATGTCTATTCGTACGCACCTGGTACACACAGAACATCGAGTGTAATAAAAAGAAAACAGGTTTAAGTGAACAGGACAAAGGAATAAAGGTTGAAATGTCTGTCCATAATTATGTATCCATTAAAAAAGTATACATTTGTACAAAGTGTTGGTGGGGCATATGTAATTTCCTCCTTGTAAACATGTTTGTAGCCCTCTATCACGTGTCTGGCAAGGCTCGCGGATCAACTCGGTGGGAATTTCAATTTCGTTGTCATCTAATAGAACAGGAAAAAACATGACCCATATTCATAAATTTCAAACCCAACAATGACAGCAAAGAGTTTCCAGAGTTACCAAAGCATCAACATTCATCTTCCAACACTAACATGAAGACACAAATTTCACTCCTCACTTGAGACAGGCAGTCACCCACAAAAGGCAACTGGTCCTCTCAACCTTTGAAATATTCTGCATTAACTGCAGACTATAGTGTTCCCAAAACGCAAAGACCTAACCACGCAGAACCCAAATTCTATTGTTTCTGCCAAAAGATAAAACGAGACCTGGTAGGCCTATCACCTTTTAGCTCTCCTGACGTCTCAGTCACTTCCGTTTACATCATAAAAAGAAAGTAGGCCTACATTGTTTTTATGCTATTTATGAATCTGGAACATTATAAACATATTCTACCTCTATCTTAACTATGAGACAGAGACATAAGCCTACAGCACAACGTAACCAATGGAGTATTTATCTAATGTAAAAAAACCCACAAAACATGACCCATGTTCATTAATTCCAAACCCAGCAATGACAGCAAAGAGATTCCAGAGTTACCAAAGCATCAACATTCATCTTCCAATACCAATGTGAAGAAACAAATTTCACTCCTGACGTGAGGTAGGCAGCCACCCATAAAAGGCAACTGGTTGTTTTAAAACAGTCCTCTCAACCTTTGAAATATTCTTCATTAACTACAGACTATAGGGTTCCCAAAACGCATAGACGTCACCAGTCAAAACCCATATTTTATTACTTCTGCCAAAATAAAATGAGACCTTGTAGGCCTATCACCTTTTAGTTCTCCTGACTTCTCAGTCACATCAGTTTACATCACAAGAAGAAAGTAGGAAGTAAGCCCACAGCACTAATGCGTCTGTATTTGTTTTAGGCCTGGGTCATAAGTAGGAAGTAAATTATATTTTTCTATGTTGTACCTACGAGAAATCACATTTAGGGTGTTACAGACATTCGAACAGCTTCGATCTCTGGAAAGTTGGCCACAAAACTGTCCAGTAAATTATCAATGGTTTAAACGTTTCAACAAAGGTTGGTGAAAAACCTGCAAAGTCGGAATTCAGCAGGTAAGCCTTCTTATATACAACAATAAATTACTATGACTGCTGAAAGAAATTCTCCATATAAAACGTATGACCTTCTATCATGCTGTGTAGAGCTAATGCACATCTTTTTGAGAGGAATCCCATCGCTGGCAGCCATAAAGAGACATGCAGTAATTTATTTTTTTTTTAAATTGATATCAGATCTGCGGAAATGTTTTGCTGAACTGTGCCACAATTTTATTGACCCCTGTGTGAAATTTGTGAACTGATCTTAGGATACTTTCCTAAGCTGCTTTGGGACCAACAAAAAGACGCAAATGTTTTAATTGATTTAATTAACCTATAGGAACCCTGTCAATATATCAATTGGTACTTGGTGATTTCCACCATGAACAATATGTTCTAACTTTTTCGGGTTGAACATTACATAACATTATTTTGCAAACTCATTACACAATTTCAACATTTAAGACAGCCTCAACACTGGTAGAGCAAAATCTCCACATATGCCAGAGCACCTGCAAATAAATGCACAATATGACATCCGAGTCCCAAAGTTTCAAAACGTGCAAATAACTCGTCTGTGTATATATCAAACAAGAGTGACAATAGAACTCCACCTTGTGAGACTGCATTACAACGTTTAAAAGGCCAAGGTGTTTTTAAATCCCAAACAACCATATTAATGTGCTTGGCATACAAATTCAAATCTAGTCTTGCAACACACGGACACATTCCTTTCTTTATGAGGAAGGAAAACAATGTAATATGGTCAGCTTGGTGCATGCCTTTGAAGCCACCCTAAACACCATTTGTACACTTCACTCATGTGGCTTGTAATATGGAATACACTCAGCAGGCACAGATGGACATTGAAAGAAGATACTCAATTTGTCAGTTGTAGGAACTATATGATGAGAATAGCACCTTTCTCGGCATTGATTTTCCCTTTTTTAGGTGATTGACAGCATTAGAGAACATATCAATGGGTATGGTATAATAAGCCAAACACTTATTGCCAATGCAATAGGATTAGATTAGAGAATATATATATATATATATATATATATATATATATATCATTTTGTCTTTTTGACACATTTATAACGGAAATCACAGAAAAGCAAGGACAACAAGCTGTGTATCGTTTTACTAGGAACATTTTATATATGTACATCAGAAATTACTCACAACATGGAAGAAAATGTAGAAGGGGTATTTTGCACTAGTTTATTCCATTTTCACATAAACGGCATGCATTTTTATATGAAAGTGGTGAAGTACTAAGATTATGCTCATTTAGTACATATTTGTCAAAGATTTTTTTTTTCCCAAAAAAATCTTCTATTTTAAAGAATTCAAGTCCATTTGAAATTTAAGCCCAGAAACGAGTTCATCTTGGATCGAGAAATCGAAAAGGAGGATCTGTTTTCAAATTGATATAGTTTCACTTTGATTTAACAGATTCATGTGATTTTTTAAACGATCTACTCCTTTAGCTGCACCCAATGGTGGACATATTTTAATGCGACAGTTCTATTTTTTCTGATATTTGGGTAGTACATTTTCTGCCCAGAATTTTAGAGATCAGTTAATGTTTTGTCATATGCCAAATATTTGTGTTTATGTTAATTTGCAGAGTTGACTGTAATCAAATAAAATGGCCAATGTGAATACATGAATAATTATCTTTGTTAAGAGTTGACATAGAAACCTGTTTATAGCTATTTTGTGGTGTCTAGTGTCATTGCAAGGTCAGATGAAAGTCAGGTCTTATATATCCATAGCATATCTCACTATCTGCTTAGTTTCATGAAGGTTGGTCTTTAACTTCAGTAGAGAATACCAAATGTATTCTTAAGTGATCGAAATTGATCATTTGGGCCTGCATTGCAAAGAAATACAGCAGATGGAACGAATTAAGTTTCATTTAACAACTCTAAACATTTTCTACAAAGCCAGCAGAGTCAAATGCAAGATTCATGTGGCCAAGTTGCAAATGGACATGGGGGACGGATTTGCAGGAGTCCACAAGCGGCGATTACCAGTGCAATTCCAATTGACTTTTATATGAATCGATCGGAACAAATGCCAGAGCTAGTAAATTTCGTTTTTCGAAAATCAGCTCAAATCATTGAGCCAGAGCAATAGCGCATTGTGAACAAATTGCAGTGAACTTCCACAATATGGATTTACCCATATCGCGTAACCAGAATGGTAGCCTTGGGGGAGTCTAGAGCAGCAAAACCAGATAAAACCATTCGAAATGACCATCTTGTGTGTAAAATACAACATCAGGCTGACGATATGTAATTGCTAAGATGATTTGGGCACGAGGCTTTAATATTTTAACAGCAAATGACCCCAAGACAACTAAATATCTCATAATTACTAGTTGTGAACTATTGAACGTACTTGGTAGAGAGATAAATACAAAGTAGATAACCAACCAGGTTTGAAAAGCATTTGGCCGATAAGATTGGAGAAGAGAATAGATGTAATTGTGGACAAAGGACAGACACATGAGGGACAACAGACAGTCGACCAGCAGACAATGACAGAGGATCAACCATAAGATAAACTTAGGTCACTGACCAGATACCAGAAGTGACAGAAAGGAAATGTGGAAGAAAAGCCTGTAACAGTACAACATGTCAACTATAACCACTTTACAGCTATTTTGGGTATAAAAAGAAGTAAGGCATCATTCCAATGGTTGTGAAAAAAATATGCATCAAAAGTTTAAACAATTTCACCGGGAAAAGAAGAAAATGTGAAAAGGATGAATTCAAAGACAGAAGAAAGGAAACGGCAGAAACAAAGAAGAAGAAAAGGTAAAATCTTGTGTGCTTTTATTATAAAGCATACTAATGCCCAGGATGAAAAAGGTATACTTGGTGCAATCTGGCTATACCTTTGGTTTCTTATGGCTACACCACATTAATTGTAAATTGAAATATAGTGCACCAATAATATACACCAATAAATCCCAATAAATGCTAAATGTATTGCTATTGATAGCTATTGTAATATTGTTATGCTAATATCCCAATTGACAATGTGAAATTACTTAGAGACCAAATATATGTATTCCTGACACAAAGGACATTCATATCTAATAGAAACAATGCTGTACAGAATCTATTTCCAGTAAATAACCTAGAATTATTTATGGCCAAATGATCAATTTGACGCTGTACTTTTAATTCAGGTATCTGAAAAACAAATTAAACATTTTTTTCAAAGTTTGTGTTTGATTTTGTACAAAGATGATATAAAAGTGGGTAAACATTTGTTGTTGAAAATGGTAAGGTGTCTGGGACCCTAATACTGGTCATACAAACCAATCATTTTATTGATAGCCTTTCGCTCTAAATTTCATATTAAGTAAAATAATTTGCTGCTGCCTAAAATATTTCAACTACTTTGAGAAATATATCCATGAGAAATAACCATTTCGATGCAGATACCTTTCTACTGTAACCAAGATTTAAAAGAAAGCCAGATCCGTTGCCTTCCATGTCAACATTCAAAGTACTCTGTTCTGTTCAATTCATCACTCCATATTGGGATTAGAACTTGCTAATTTGGACACATGACATTAAAACATCCCAGTGCACAAGGAAGTTCAGAGAAATGCGCACTTTTTACACATGTATTCTACTGATGTACGTCTGTGGAAATGGTACTGAAGGGAACGCACTTTAAATGCACTTCTAGAACTTAATACATGACAACTTTCAGGAGCACACTTCCAATGCACTTTTTAAAGTTAGTTTAAACAACTGACATGATCATGCACTTCTGTGCACTTATAATGCATTGATCTTTTTAAATCAAATGACTGCAATGACTAATGCATTCTTGATTCATGAGCCAGCGCATTTGTATGGAAGTCAAGACGTAGATTTTAAGTGAAAATTTGGTCATTAGGGGCAACCATTAGTGCATGTGAATTACATTGATTTACATCACAGGGCAAATTATATCCAAATAGAATGGCTCTGGTGAAAGATGGCCATTATCGCCTCTGCCATGTTAGAATTAGGGAATAAACCACAAAAAAAAGGGGGGGGGGGTTATCAAGAATTTGATGTCGCTTGGGCCTGGTGGACCGAAGCCATCACATTCCTAATAATTCTACCCCGTCGTGGTTTATTCTGATTCTTACTTGGTAAATTAGATCAATAAATGTTAAATACGCGAACAAAATCGCCTTCGGGGCAGGCCTACACCACAGCAAAAACCACAAGGCATGCTTCGAAGTTTGAGGAGTGTGGGTATATATGATGTAATCGTTTTACCGGTGGAGGATCGTACGGTATGTAGAAATGAACAAACCAAACCATGCAGCAAACAAGGAAAATGAAAACTAACAAAACGACAGTCTTATACACTGTACATTGTTTTTTATGCATTTTATTATGAACTTTAATTATGATTGCATAAAGTGTAGCAGCCTTTAAGAAATATATCAGCTACCTACATAAATGCAGTTCTAAATGGAAGCAACAAGTCGAGTGAAAAATACGATAAATTTATGTCGACCTGTATGGGATTCAAAGTTCCCAAATCCCTTCGCAACTCCAAACTTTCGCCTGGAACTGATGATTATCGCACGTCATACTGCTCGTGCACCATTTCGGTGATGCTGATTGTGTCGTCTACAAGCATGAATAATTGCTGGTCAAAACGGATTTATCTTTGTTTGAAAACATCAATTTTTAAAGGAACAGCCAGACATGCTTTTCACATAATAGGCCAAAACACAAAGAGGTAAGTGCATAATTGACAGTTGTATATACCAGTACAAAGAAAGAGAAGTCAGCAGGCTTGTTTCGAATTCAGGCCGTTGTAGATTTAAAGAGAAAATGGGATAAGTGTGTATTCATGCCAATTACATTGTTTATATAACAGGGCAGGCTATCCAAATAAAATTGTCGTACCTACAACCATGAAAAGGGGCCATTATTGCCACTGCCATGTTACGATTACGGTTGGGTCTTGTGAATTTGGTTTTTGCATTTTAACTTGAAACAGTTTGAAGATACAACTTCGAAATTGAACATGTATATTGTCCTCTAGAAGGGCATGCATTTGGATGACTTGGCTGATTTTACAAGGTCGCCTGTCAACTTTAATAATGAATTTTCTTTCTGTATCACAACTCAAAATGTTTTTAACGATACAACCTCCATAACGCATGTTGCCTGATTATGGGCCTTTTGGGGGCTTCCGTGAAATTGCGTACTATGGGCAAACTAACGTTTTAAGATAGTTTTTGTTTCTGCATCATAACTTGAAAAGCCTTTATGATACAACTTTGCAATTACACGATTGTAGTGCTCAGTATGGGATAACATATGGGCAACCTCGATCCAATTCCTAAGGTTACAAGTCAAATAAAGTAAACTTTGCAATGGATCATAACTCAAAGGAAAAGTTTTTTTTTTTCTGGTAGAACTCCCAAATTGTGCACAATTATTGTCTTGTTTACAATATAATGGCTTACATTGAAAGGTATATGGGTGACTTTGACTCACTCTCCAAGGGTACATGTCACCTCATGTGCATTTGGTACATTTTGAAATGAATGGTAACTCAAAGGAAAAGTTTTTTTCTTTTTTTTTTGTTTAGGACTCCAAAACTGTGCACAATCTTCCATAAAATGTAATGGCCTTGCAACTTATGGCATATGGATCATTTTGACTTATTCCCTAAGTTCCCAGGTCACCTTTAGTGGATTTGGTTTCCAGTTTGTAAACTGGAACGTCTTCAAAGTTGGCATGGTTAGCATCCTCTATAAGGTCAAAGATAAGATTAAACATTATGCTATTTTTATACCAGAATACTTGTGTGGCGGTGCTCTGAGTGGTGTACAACACCATCGGCTAAACCATATTTTATAATCCAAGATCGAAAAAAATGTTTTGAAATTAAAATGATTTATATCTTTTTCTTTAGGTCAAATTACTATGAAGTGATTAGATCGAGCTGTGGTTAATTTAAATTGATCTAAATATACTGTATACGCACAATGTGCACTTCTTAATCTCTAAATTGTACGGTACAAGTAGTTATCTCCACAAGTTAGGGGGTGCAATATACTTCCAGCTTCCGTAGGTCACAGTGCACGCATGCACTTCTTAGAAATGCAGTGCACTGTATATCTGAGCATTATGCCCTCCACGAAGTGCAGAATATTTCATTGCACCCCCTGCGTCATGTTTTTACATTATGCACCCGCACTTCCAGTGCACATCCCCATATAAAACAAGCAGCCTAGAATTGCACTAAATAAAAGTAAGTGCACTTCCAGTAACACACTCGCAACGAAATAAATTTCCTTGATATCTGAATGCATTTGCCACATACAGGCAGCTTTCAGCATGTTCGGAATATCTGGAACCAGAGGATTTGAGATTATGTAAATGATGTAATGAATATGTAAACCTAGCAGTTGTATGTGACATTTAATACAATGCGTGTATGAGGTAAGATTTTTTTAAACGTTGAGAGTCGCTGGTGTCAAATTGATTTAAACTACAGCTTACTTTTGTTGATATCTGTCTCAAGTCCTGTGAGCAATGCTTTCCTTCAAACTGCATTTCATATTCATTAAATGACCTATAAAATATATATATGTATTAAAATAAGTTGTTGGCATGTCTATCTGGAACTTCTGGATTTTAAGACCAAAGGCTGTAGTTCAAGAAGAATATAGGAGACCAGTTTAAGACCATCAGTTACCTTTCATGGATGACTGCCTGTCTCAAGTCAGGAGTTAAATTTGCTTTTTCGCCTTGGAACTGGACGATGCTTGTTGATATTTTGGTATCTCTTCAGTCTCTTTGCTGTTTTGTATCTCCTCAATCTCTGTGCTTTCATTGTTATGTTGTGTCACTTCTAAAGACCAAATCCCTGACACACTCAGATTTAGACAGCCATATCCCTTAATTGGGTTTTATGCACCACACACAAGTCTCATAAAGCTAAAAAACGCAGAAGTTACAATTACTTTCACACTGCATTCTTGAGGTTTACGCATACTATCAAATTCAAGCAGTGTTTAATATGTGCATGACAGAGTTTATAGTTATATGCCAAAGACTGTGAAATTCAAATGCAAGAATAACGACATTGAAACTTAAATTTCGAACTTCTCGCATAATCTTATACGTATCTTCATTAACTTTGTAAGATGCAAACATGATTCCCTTCACATTTACGTCAGACTAATGATTGTGCTTTAACAATAATAAAAAACATCTAAAATATTCTACAGACACGCATGCCAAGCCTAATCTTTACTCGCACATACAAAATCAACATCCTCGTGCAAGTCTTTATGAATGTTGTGTATGTGCGATTATAGTCTACTGTAAATAATCTTATTAAATAATACTATCAAAACTTACAAAACGTGTGTTCCGGTCTAACAGGCAGTGAACAGTGTATAAATGCGAAGCATTATCTCCAATGAATGGAGAGGTGACACAACCCTGAGCTCCCTCATGACTGACATGGAAGCAAAGGTGTACAAAGCCGCCAATTGCCAAAAAATGACCCACAAAAAGCAAACCACTCTGCATCTATGCATGAAGTGATTAAACCAACATCCAGGCAGTAAAAAGATATAGACAGAGAGGTTGGAACAAATGGTACGTCTATGTTATATAAAAGGTTAAATAAATGGGGCAAGCCAAGCAATGTTTCACGCGTGGAGCTTTATTGGAAAAGTCCCTTGTGCGTGAAAAATTAAACATGCAAATGAGATAAATGACCACAAGATGTCACCACAGGAACTTTACAATGCACAATACTGCACACATACACATACAAAAATAACATTTTCAGCCTTTGAAAATGAGAGTCCCCCCTGCTAGATTCTCAGGATCCCGAAAACGCAGCTTCATAAGCGCAAAAATGGAAATTTGTGAACTCATCTAGGACTGCCTAGTATATATGGTAAACGAGTAATATGTAGCTCATAGCCGACACCTCTAAAGTATCGGACAGCAGCAAACCTTGAAAAATAAGCACATGAGATGATACCATTCTCTTCAAAACCCACAGTGAAAGCCGATTGTAGAATTAGCCCATACTGAATCAATTAGGCACCAAAGACCCTCACAGAATATACCTCAGTGACTGGTAAACCTAAAATGAAAAAATTCATGAATCACTCCTACATAACCTTATCTCCGAATGGCTGAATAATAAAAGCAAAAAAAAAAAAAAAAAAAAAAGAATTATCACCTCGCCAAGTGACAATATAAATTAAAAAATATCCTCAGAGGCACATGACTGAAGGCAATATTTTGCTCGTTTAAATACGACAAGATCTGCTTAGCAGGGCAAATAATATGTTGATCATTTTGGGACTCACAATCCAACTCAAGTTGAACAATATGGGTAAATGGCCTGTGTAATTCAGTGATTCCTGTTTTAAGTAAAGCCAACTAGCTCTGCAGTCACAACAAGGAAAAACCTCTTTGATAATAGCAAGAGGCCAAAGATTCCATGGTAAAGCAGTATCCATGATCGCTAGTTATTTGACCTTTATATTCTTAGTAGGTACTCTCTATTTAGACCCTCTGTGCTGTTGGGGAATATACTAACACCAAAACACCATCACCTATGGCAAATATCTGCAGCTTAACTTTCACATGCAGTTTTGCAAGCGTCTAGGGAATATTACTGTTCAATAATTCACACAACCAAGTTTCTTTGACATAACACTGGGTTCTGTAGCGAAATCCTATGTTCTGCAAACAAAACCATAGATTTATGACAAAATCCTGGGTTTCGTCTGCAAAACCCAGGATTTGCTCAGTTTTGATATTAATTTGGGCAAAACCCTGGGTTTTGCTACAAAACTCAGGGATCTGTGCACAAAACTGGACGCGTTATGAACAGAACTTAGGTACTAAACCATGTGTTTTGCAGCAAAACCTTGGGTTTTGAGCACGAAACCTACAATTTAATAGCAAAACTCTGAGTGTTGATCACAAAACTCTTGGTTTTGTTAGTTTTTCAACAAAACTCACAGTTTTGATCTGATAACCCTCGGTTTTGCCACACTTTGAAAAAACCGAACACAACTGTGGGTTTTGTGAGATTGCAAAACTAAGGGTTTTGTGACGTTACGAATCCCAGGATTTTTAAAAAGTGCAATACCCAGGGTTTTTATAACCAACCAATCATAACAGCAGTTAATCGACAGGCCTTGCTGGGTAACCCTACTTAAAAATAGCGCCAAGTCACAAGTCAGTTTTTGTGATCATTAACATCCTTATTGGTTACCACGCCTATAGTCTACCTGATTGTGACATGATGAGAATATATGTTGTGTATTATTTAAAGGACGAGAGGGTGTGCATTCAGTGTTCAAAATAATCCACAGGCTGCAAAGTCCCACGTCATATATACTAAATACACTGCCTCGAGCACTTCATTTTTCTTAAAACATTCAATCTGTTGCAAATAATTAATTTATTGCACGATATATGAGGAGCCCTGAAATTTGGATGATCTAAAGAGCATCTTTGGCCTGATCCTTCATCCATTAATGTATGAAATATTCAAGTTATTGGTTGCGCTCATCTTGTCCACTGGCGTGACCTACATCTGAAGGAGTAAACAAAGCCGCGTGGTATGACCACTGTGAAATAAAAGACAGAATCCAAACCTCATCATTGAAAGCTAGCATAGCCACATGCTTAGCATGTCAGAGTGCGGATCGAGACATGACCTGACTGATTCTACCAAACCTTTTTATTTTCAGTTTAGTAGAAAAATCGGACCTGAAATTTGTCAATGTTGAAATTGTTGGTTCTTGTAGAAGAACAATGCTGTGACTTAAGAAAAGTTTTATGTTGCTTTTTGGTTTGTTGTGTTTATACATCAACCCCTGGACATGTGGGTGCACTGAACCATTTGACAGTTCTTGAAAAGGAGCAAATCAATCTTGCGTGATTTGCAGTGCCACTCAACAAAAAACATGTACACCACTTAGTTCTACGAATTGGTAGTTTCTATGGGTGAAATCGCTGGCATAGATACATGCCATCAACAGAAGGAATTTCCACCCTTGGAGTTGCAGAGCTCCCGAGGTTGAGCTTTAGCATCTTTCACCAAAGCTGCCACAGAAATGGATTCAAACTTCTGAATGGTGGGAATAAAGGAGGAGTTAAAGAATGCCATGCAAAATTCTTTTTGTATCGAGTCAGAATAATTATCACCATGAAATGATGTGGCAGTCACCTTGTAATTAATGGTTGCATCACTGCAGGCAACTGCACAACGTACAGTAAGTTCTAACTACAAGGCAGATCAGAAGCCTAATGCCGCTAAAACTCCAGCCTGGTGATATGGTCCCAGAAGCTAAAAATTAGTGTTAGTATATAAGATTTCTTAAAAAAACATATATAGCATACATCTTACACGTTTCTCTTGAAGTACCTAAACCATGAGCTGATGAAGTGCATACAGTGATAAAATGTACGACGTTTAAATTGCGAGTCGATGGAAGTTTTCCAAGATCCGCCATCTTCAGATGATATTGGTTTACAGCAAGTTCAGCAAGCAAGCCCTGTTGTGAGTGGTTGGTGTATCCATTTGACCAATTTTGCGGCAAAATACGAAACCGTGTATTTTGTGACGTCACGAATCTTGCGAATTATTAAAAACCGTGGTATTTCCGACGTCACAGAACCCTGAGTTTTGCAAAGAATTGGACAAAACAACCGCAAAACCCAGGGTTATAATGAAACAAAGCCGTGAGTTTTGTTAAAAGATTGAATTACAAATCAAAACCCTGGGTTTTGGTACAAAACCCAGAGTTTTGTGTACAACTCCCTGGGTTTGTGCATATAATTGAACAATTTTAAACAAAATATATGATATTTGTTTTGTAATCCTGGGTAGTTTACAAAAACCAGGGTTTTGGCACAAAACCAGAGTTTTGTGATTTATTGAACAGTTCAACTTCAATAAACGTCATGATGAAATATGAAAAGATCGTTTTGGATCAATTACATCGAATCGTTGGTGTCATCACTTAATTAGGTTAACGGTATTTAACCTGGACGCAGCCCCGCAGAATGTGGTCAACAATATTGCGTCAGTAAGGTGGCTAGCATTAGGTAAGATTGCATGAAAGACTTGCTGTATTAATCCCCCTGATCTCTCCAAGAAACCTCCAAATTTGGGTTCTTGCCGTCGCTTAAAAGACCAGCTTATGCTTAAAGAAGTTGTGTAAGGTTAAAATGTATGCCGAGGCAAATGCAGAAAAGCTTAACACAGTTTTCTTTCAGCTTTCAGATTTTTTTCTGTTATTGGTAAATACCCGAATAGGCAAACCTTTACAAGCAATAAAGCAGCGGAATGCGTTTATAAAAGATTCAGCATCCAGTGAGTTTAACATCTTGAAATGCAACGCTCGACTAGACACACAGGGAAATATATATTCATATCACTTTCTCTCAGAACGAAATTGTTTTGTAATGTATGGCACAAAACTGTCCAAGCTAACAAAAAGAAACGCAGCTCAATTAGCCTGAATGCGTTCTTGAAACATGTCAGCTATTTTTTGTGATGCTGGCGAGGAAATATTTTCTTACATGGGATGCACCTACACAAGATATCCTTTGTCAATCTGTGAGCATTAACTATTCAATACTCTTCACTGACCAAGCTTAAAGTCCATTTAGCCCACTAGCGCCACATGCATGGTAATTCCTAACAATGGCCACAGTTGCAGGATATTTACGAGGCAGGATTACAGGATGATGTCCAGTCCTGCCTTCCCCCTCCCCCCTCCCCCATCTCAACAAACCCTCTTTATCGAGGAACGGATTAAATGCTAAGATGGAACTTGATATTCGTAAAATCCTACCATTTGCAATATTATCATCTCTTGTGTATACGTTTCCATATGAGCGTACTGTAGCAACAAAACACGCGACAAACTTAGCTCAGAAGCTCGCAATATTCCAATAAGAACTCCGTAGTTATGTTTTCACTTTTGTATTGCAAATCTATGTAACCATGCTACAGCTCGTGACATGCTTGTCCACGACGAGAAATCTAATATTCTCTGTGAGCAATTTGGATGTTTTTGTTCAGTTACACTGGTTAGGGTAATTTGATTTAAGGGTCATTAGTGGAACAGTGAATGACTGCTTGTCCTCTTGTAACCAGAATAATGTATGACCAGACACTCAAAATGGACCATGTTTCCATCACTTAATTACATGCTTATGCAGAAATAATCTATGCCTAGTGAGCAGGCCAGCAGGATTTTTCACGGGATGAAATGTGACGCCAGGCACTGACATCTGTAATCCATCGAATCACACTCACTCTGTTTTCAACAAACGTGCTGCATCTACGTGACTGTAGATGTGTACCGTAGAACTATCAAGGACTTGATCCATAAGTACACTGGTACACTTTGAGACCCTATTCCATGCATAGAATAGAACATATTTGTGAGCCTTTGACAGCAGCTTCCAAGATTCAAGATTCAAGATTCAAAGATTCAAAACAGTTTATTAGACATATGGTTACAGTTTGTACATGTTATTATTGACAAAACATAAAATTACAGTTTAACAGTAAGTACATAACAGATAGTGATAAAATTATATTTCAGGATGAGTCCAATTAAGGATTTACGCAATCCACTATCATTGGGGCCACCTAATATAATTCAAACTGAAAGTACACCACATCAAAAAATGTCAAGACTCAAAGTTAAAATTAGTGAGTAATACCTTTTGTAGATTAAACATGGTCAAAAATCTAATTAATCAGTTGTTGCATACGTAACAATTTCGAATGACACAGATTTCAGAGTACTGATTACAGAAGTACGAATTTATGTATTTAGAGAAACCATCATGAGTGCGTGTGAATTTTATTTTTGATACAGGGTGGCGTTTTGTAAAGTAAATGTGGGACATAGTATCGAGTACGAGTTTTAGTAGAGTTTCTAGCTGGAATTGCTTGACGGGGAACATCACGGAATCTGGTCGTGTAAGGATATACAACAGGCTGAGTGGTGAAGATATTTGTAAAGTATTGCGGCAACTCGGAGTTGCAATATCTGAAATAGAATTTCAGAGCTCTGGCTTGCATGATATCATTAATCTTTAATATATTTAGTTCTTTAAATAAAGGTTCGGTGTGAGCTAGGAAATTGGCAGAACATATGAGACGAATGGCTCGTTTTTGAAGCAAAAAGATGCGATCAGATGAAAAGCCCCAAGCAAGTAAACAGTAGTTGATGTGGGGTAAGAAGAGGGAATTATAGATTTGCATCAGTTGCTGACAGGGAAGAAAAGTGTGAAGTCTACTTAATATGCCAGTGATTTTTGACAGTTTAGTTGAAATTTTAGAGATATGACTGTTCCAATTGAGATTCTCATTAATTGTTAATCCTAAGAATTCAAATACGGTTGTTCTCCCTATAGGAGTGTTTGCGATTTGGAGATTTATCTCAAAGTTTAATTTTCGCTGGGGGAAATGTAAAATCATAAATTTTGTCTTAGAAACGTTTAAAGATAATTTGTTTGCAGAGAGCCAGTCATGTACTTTTTTCAGTTCATGGTTTATGGTATCAGAGATACTGTCGTGATTATCTTTACCATCGGTGTTAAAGACACATAGAGAGTTTATTAAAGTAGTGTCGTCCGCGTAGAGTATGGATTCGAATTTAGGGGAAGCCAAATATAAGTCATTAACGTAGATAATGAATAAAAGTGGTCCTAGAATTGAGCCTTGAGGTACGCTGGTATGAATGGGTAATGTTTTGGAACAGATTTTATCAAACTGAACATATTGAGATCTGTCACTTAAATAACTTTTAAACCATTGTAATGCCGTACTATTGACCCCGTAGTAATTCAATTTGTGGAAAAGAATGTTGTGATCTAGCGTGTCAAACGCTTTTGATTAATCGAGGAAAACGCTCACAGGTATTTCACCACAGTCAAGTAAAATTAAATATTCTGTCTATAAATTCCAGAGCAGCAGTCTCAGTGGAATGTAGTTTTTTTAAAACCATGCTGACTTCTGTAAAACAGATCGTGAGAAGTGAAATATGAATAAAGCTGCTGATAGACAGTCTTTTCTATGATTTTAGAGAACGCGGGAAGGAGAGATATTGGTCTATAATTATTAAGTAGGGATTTGTCGTCTTTTTTAAAGACAGGCAGGACTTTAGCGATCTTAAGTTTACCTGGGAATATTCCAGTGTTGAGTGACTGAATCACGATCAAAGCAAAGGAATCGGAAATAATATCATTTATACTCTTGAGTAATTTCATGGAGAGATTGTCGTGCCCAGCGCTTGACTTGGGTTTGAAGTTATTAATAATCGTTGGGATATCTTCGGCAGATACATTAGAAAAAGAAAAATTTGCAACGAACTGTTGAGTGAGATAGGTAGAGAAATGTGGTAGGCTGACAGAGTTGATTTTGGCAGCTAATGTGGGGCCAATATTTGTGAAGAAAGTATTGAAACGCTCAGCGATTTCAACTTTACTAGTAATTTTTGTGTTATCAACTTTAAAGAAGAGGGGGAAATCTCTTTTGTTTTTCTTTAAATTAAGAATCGATCGGATTACATCCCATGTTTTCTTGGTGTCGCTTTTAAAGCAGGTAAACTGACCATGGTAGAAATTTTGCTTCAGTTCTCTGATGTTTTTATCAAGAATTTTGTTATACGCTTTGAGGTTCAATTTTAGATTAATATATTCTACGGTATCTTGATTAGTGCATTTTAGTTGTTTATACAGGGTATCGATATATTTAATTGATCTAAGTACACCGTTAGTCATCCATGGCGAACGTTTGTGCTTATGTTTGTGAAATTTGACAGTTTTAGTTGGCAGATGTTTCGTCTTAGCAGTACATGTGATATTTTCTAATATATCGTAATTTAAATTTGGGTTTTGATTGAGGTCAAGTTTAAGTTTTCCCATGATATCAGCGTTGCTTAGTTCCTGAATGAAATTTTGCACTGATAGTTCGTCTTTGGTCTGAATACTGATGAATTTTGGCGGACCATGAAGATCCAATTTTTGGTCTAAGCATGTGAAATATGGTAGATGGTCGGATAGGTTCGTAAAAACTATGCCAGATAAACACGTCTTTTTACAGTGGGAGAGATTACAAAAAATGTTATCTATCAGAGTTGCTCTCCGCTCCGAAAATCTTGTAGGTAAGGTTAATTTTGGCACATATCCGTTATTTACTATAACGTCTAGGAATTCCGAATATTTATTTCTTGTGTTAATTTTTAATAAATCTGTATTAAAGTCGCCTAAAATCATTTTATCGGAACGCTCATGTGATAGAGCTTCAAGAATAGGAGCCAAGTCGTTAATAAATTGTTGAATATCATCATTTCTATCACGCGGCGGTCTATAAATGTTACACAAGGTAATCTTTTGTTTGAGTTTGTCTCCGAAAATGTCGATAAATTGACCTTCCCAGTTTGTCGTTGAGGAATAAAAGTCTCGAATATTGTATTGAAAGTTCTTATGGAGGTATATTAATAGGCCTCCGTGTGAACTACATGTAGCTTTCAGCGAAATAGAAGTGTAATTTTCGAGTTCAAACATAGATACGTCGGGGTTATCACCTTCTAGGCAGGTTTCCTGAAGACAAATTGCACTAAATACAACATTAGTTATAGCTAACTCGTCAATTAGACTTTTTAGTTTGTCAAATTTGGCACTGAGACATTGTATATTAATACCTAGTACAGAGAAATGTTCATTAAATGATTTAAGATAATCTGCTACATTCGTTAGGTCAACATATGGTGATTCGGATACTATTGAAATTGCATTATCAAGATCTTCAGGGTTTTGTAACAATTCGTTCAGATTGTTCCTATTCACGCCACCAAAGTTTCTTAAAATGTCACTGACTGATGAACTTACGACCGTAATATAGCAGGTGTGTCAAATATGTCGATTATACGAAGCAAGGTACTCATATGATGGTATGCGAAAGAGATGTAAGGTTTGAGTTCAGAAACATCCAAAAGTAACTGAAATGAATCGGTGAAGTTGTCACAATGAAACTGTGAGCAATCAGAATTATGTAAAAGTACAAACAAAAAAGGTGCAGTACGTACAAAGGTACACATTTCACACTGGGTGGTTGGAAAGCAAAAAACCACATCACTAAATATATATATATATATATATTAGTAATTATCTCATAGACTTGAGACCAAAAAGACTTCATCACTAGATATATATAGATATGTATATGTAACAATCTCACAGACTTGAGAACTTAGAGGTAGCGGGTAAGGTAGCATTAATGCACGGCCAGTCTGGCGTTGAGTGTCGCGGCACGGCCACATAAACAATCTGCATATCTGGAATGTTTCATATATTAAAAAAATGTTCACCCCTTAGCAGCTATGTCAATATATTAAAAAGTGTCATTAAAGCGATTAGATTTTATATCAAGCGATTGTAAATGTTTTGCGATTCATGCATCGGAGTCATATAAAACAAAGGATCATCAATATTTTCAACAAAAGTTGAACCCATGGAGCTGCATGCACCCGGGGTGAAAGATAAATGTTGTCATGTTTCCCATGTATTGAGCACGAGTTAACCCCATGGCGGTATATACAGCACGTATAATATCTAACACAGGTTCAGGTGCATTACTCAAGGATAAAGGGTACTTCAAGGAATATATATCAAGTCTTAAAGTAAAACTTTTTTTTCTTTTGTATTTGTTTTGCTTTTGCTTTTTTTTCTACTTATGTGCACACAGTGATACCTGTAAGTGCCATATTACAACAAGGACCCCACAACTGTTGGCTCCTTGATTACAATTAATGTACGTCCCTATCACATCAAGTAGATATATCTCACATATACATAATGACACATACAAGAATGAAATAATTTGAGATGGGTCATATGATGTTATAATAGATATGTCACTCATAAATAAGTAATGGTACATATTAAGAAGTATATTAAAGAGTTCATGATTACACTAATTGATCCCGACATGAAGTTCCATCGCATACGTGTGATTTACTGCTTTTTTCGCTGGAACTACGTGACTTCTGCTCATAAGGAGAGGACAACTTACATCACCTTTGCAGCTAACGCACCTGAAATCAGCTGACGCCCCATAGGAGGACTCGCCAGAATTACTTAATGTTTGTTATTTGTGGTAGCCATTATCAAAAGCTAATTGCTTGACACACTGCAGGAAAGTAATACTGTAACATGCGCAATAAACCAATCAGTGAATACTGTGATATCTGGCACTGTGTCATCCCAGCCAAGAATCAGATGTGTGGCATTTTGAAACAACAAATCCCATGGGAAAAGTAGGCCAATGGGGTAAAAAAAAGATGACACACAGGTCAGCATGGTGCGGCGCATGACGATAACTAATTCAGTTTTCTTGACACAATGGAAGAAGACATCTTTGTGGATATACCTCGTTATATCAAGCGTTTTGCCCACAGACTGCGGCAAAATCGTGCACTTCTTTTGCCTGTTATGCAATAGGAATTCCTTCCACTAATTCTTGGTCATGTATGGCAAACTTTGTCAATTCGAATTCCCTGTTATGTAAACTGCAGGAACCTTTATGATAATTATGTGCACGTCACTCTTGCAAGATACAGAGCATGTGAGGTTATCAACCTACATTTTTTTTGAATGACATCTCTCACTAAAGGGTCTACAGCTGGGTTATCAAAAACCTTTCTCTTGATAGCACAGGGACTCCAACGTTAACACCACACACCACCAAACAGATGGGTTGACATGCGCAAATAGATCAATTTATTCCACAAAAACGGAGATAATCTCCATCAAATTATGAGATACGTAGCTGGAAATTTGTTACAGTGATATCCTTTTGGAGGGCATAGAATTGGATACGGAAACGTAACAAAACAGCGAGCAGTTTATTTATCAAATCTAGGGCCGTATTCACAAAAAATCGACTTAAGATTAAGTTCAACTTTCCACATTAAGTCCGAGAAGCAAACTCACCAATAACACCTCCAAATTGGTACTCACTAAGTGACCGTAAGTCGAACTTTGCGAGACTGCTGTTTGTGACATCTGTCGGTTAGATCACAAACTATTTAGCGCTATTTCTTGGGAACTTTATGAAAAAAAATGTAAACGAAGATCGTCTGCTAACCACTTGATTCGGGCGCAAAATAAACATTGCGATTGACTTAATGGTATGATGGGAGAGAAGCGAGGAACTGGTCCATCGAGGAGCAATCCATGTTCTCAAAGGAAGCGGAGATTCGCTTTGATGCCATAATTATGATTCAATTTTGGTAGGCCTAATCGTAAATGTGACGTGTAGACTTATTCTTTATAAAAGTAGCTTCATTATATCTATGTGTTGGGGGGCACATATTTAAATAGGACTATAAGCAAAGGATATCATATTCGCTGTATTCCATAGCACATTAGTTTGGGATGTTTGCATTGGAAATGCAAACATTGTGCCGCCAGTTTGCAGAATGACTTGTCCGGGGATTAATATAACCGAAACAAGTGTTGCGCTGGTTCCCTTCTGATGGCCCTATTTTATAAAGGCTTATAATGCCTAAAACTTTCTTCTTAATTTCAGGTTTTATGAATATGATATGTACCTTTCACAAATTAATTTGATATAATGATTTAAAACTGTGCAGTGTTTTCAGTGAATGGTACGGAATAGGACTTTGCTCTTAGAATATCGGACTTAATAGTGTTCAAACGGTGCATGGGCTTAAAGATTTATGTTTGTTTAGTTTCTCTTTGTATTAAACAAGGGGGACAGATGGAGGGGAATTAACAGAATAAAGCAATATACATGGATGGAATTGGCCAAAGTACTTTATGCATGAGTTTTGTAAACGTCGGACTCGGAGGACAACAAGGCGTAATTGATGTGAAAAGGATATATATATATATATATATATATATATATATATATATATATATATATATATATATATATATATATATATATATATATATATATATATATATATATATATATATATATATATATGTATATATATATGAGTGAGAAATGGCGCAAAAAGAGTTAATTAAACGGCGTAAAAATCGGTAACTCTAAACTATGCTCGTTAATTATCAGTAGATGTTTGTTTTTAACCAATTATTCTTAATTTGTCAGTCTGGATATATGTTTTATAACATGCAAATTTTGAGTAACATTAAAGAGAAATATCTACAAAGGTTGCAATGTTTTGTTTTTGTCAAATTGTGTGGGTGTTTAATGTTTGTGCAAAATTGTTTGCTTTCGCCCAGGCTTTCTGGCGGCGCCAGTTGTGAACTTGTGGATGTATAGGCTTGCCCACCATTAATTAATTGTTCCTCACAAACTTTTTCATGGCGTAAAGTACATGCTCTCAAGTCCCCTTGGGTCTTTCTCACGCAATTCACATATGTTAAATGTCTGTATTTTCCTTCTTTATCTCCTTATTGTTTTATAAATACATTACAGTCCTATCGATTATGCCTACTATGTAAGTCAAAGGGGATTGCGATGATAATTCACCTTTTTTTCACAACTTCAAAACCATCAGAAACATCCATATTAAACTTGGTAAGTATGTACCTTGCAGCGTTCTTTATTAAAATCCTAGCAACATGTATGCAACGGAGATGTGTCGTTTTTCCCTTTTTTTTTTTTTTTTTTTTTTTTGAGGGGATCATTTTTGGGCAAATTAGAGTATTCTCTTAAACCATTTAACACATTGTTTTAAATTGAACAGGCACGCTTTTCCGTATCAGTGTAATACTATTGAATTATTTGGGTGGCCTTAACTTCATCCGGAATGTCACAAGTCTACTTGCTTGAAGTTATTTTTCATTTGCTAGACATTTTCTGTTAACTTATATTTATGTATTGTTAATTTAAAAAATCCCTGTGAGGGTCGGGTTACAACAGGTGCCTTAATCGGAAAAATCAAAAGTGAAGGGGGGGGGGGGGTAGTTGGGTCACAATACATCTATATCTATTTATATGCTCATATCTCGCTGTACTCACGAAGGTTTAGGGGCCAGTAAAGCACGGAATGGCTCTTCAAATTTTATGCGTTTCTATCCGCCCACCCCATCCCCAAACAAAAATAATGTTCAGCCCCCCACATACATTCATATATGAAGAAAATAAAAGCTAAAAATTCGATAATAACCGTTATTTTTATTGTCCAACGCAGCGGAAAATTTATATATTTTCACTTTAAGAGGCAAGTAAAATTAAACATTTGCATTTTTTTTAATCCAACACAGGACCTAAAATTTTGTATATACATTTTCATGATTAGAAGGGAAAACCAAATCTTACTGGATAGGCTAGGGGCCTGTAGGTCTTATTTTCTTCCTGGTCAATATGGAAAAATGAAAACAAAACATTCATCTCCTTTGCCCTGCTCTTGTTAGCAGAAGACGCGTATAAGAAAAGGACATGTCTATAGAAATTATGTATCATGAGTTAAAACGAGTACGGGTGGGTATTTGTTCATGCAAAATATCATAAAAGATCATTATCCTACTACAGGACGAAGTCGTCTGTCATTACAGGGAAAAATCACTGAAATCCACGATTTCAAAAGTGTAAAAGGTGCGGCAAATAGGTACATCTTGTATTATTAAAATTATTACATTCAGAATTTTTTTTAACAAAATCTTAACAAACCTATCGTCCTTCTTATTATATAATCAATGTCAAATTCAATCTATAATTTCTCATTCACTTCATATAAGGCGATTATTTGGGATACTGATACGGTGACTGAAAAAAACTGTTTTGTGAATGTGCACAGAGAGTGACCTCCCTGCTAATCCATTCTGAAATCGAGGTGTGCTACAACAACAGCTTGTTTAAAAGCAAAAATACTTCACTTGTGCGTGTGGTCAGTGACTGGATTTACAAAAGGTAATCGTTTTAAATGAGGTCATAATATTATCATTTTCATATAACATTAATTTTTTGTGTAATCAGGGAGAAGGAGTTTACCATCAGCTTACCTGACATCTGGAAGTAATCCAACTGAATTGCGTTGGCCTCATCACTGGTTGGAAAGTTTATTTCATGGGTTTCCATATATGCTATCAAACAATTTATCACTGCACGGGAAGTAGAACTTTCGGAAATGTGGAAGACCTCGCCGACAAAGGACTGAAAAGATCTTGATGCGAAATACCTCAGGTAAACTAAAATTTGTAACAAAGGGGGCAGGGCATTTGGTCTTTTCATTTGATGTGCCAAGGCATTCTCCACTTCACCGACATTATGTAAAATGGTTTCCAGTCTGAACCGGTAGAACTGGCGAATGACCTCAGGCCGTTGCATCTCAAGCGAGTTTGTCCTATCTACATGATCTACGAGTGGCCTTTCCACCGTAGGGCTTAGCAGTCGACGCCGCCAGCGTCTGTGGAGTCCTTAAAAAGATAAGGAGGTTTTTGGAAAGATCAAAAGATAAGGAGGTTTTTGGAACTCCAGTTCAGCATTAACGTAGTGTGAAAGCTATCATTGATCTGTCCTTGAATGGTCCAACCAAATGTATAGCGAAGGGCAAAAATTGAACGAGAATCATCACCTCTAAGGGATTCTAAATGGACCATACAGTCCGCGAAATCTTGACCAATCAAAATATCAATATCGTCTCGGCCGGTATTTGCAGACAAGTCAGGGTCATGCAGATACGAGTATTTACTTTGATGCAGGAATGCAGGAGATACGGGGATATTTTCTACGACTTTTACACCTAAGATAAACATGGATTCATTACCAACAAACATCTTCGTACCAACAGCCTTTTATTTACATGATATAGTTCCAGGTATTGTCTAAAGGACATAGCTTGTAATGGGTCCTTTGAGATTGAATGATTAAGCCAATCATTTGTGTATGTTTGGTTTATTTATATGGATTGGACTCAGGTTGGAAAACATATATCGTGGGATGTATCACTTTTCTCCACATCCATTTCCGTCCATTTGGCAAAAGATAGTGGTGTGAATATCCAGTACAGAAGGAATGAACAGCATTGATATTGCCCCATATATATAATAGTTGCAGTTGCAAAAATAACATCTGGTACAAAAGGAGATAAGGCACTGATACTAAAATGCACATAGCATCGCGGAGTTCGCATTTAAAACAAGTACACAGAGAATGTATGACACTGCTATTAACTTACACACATGCATTGAGAGAGTTGTACATATAGTAACTAGAACACGAAGAATGCAAGACATTGCCACCTCACATACAACATCAAGAGGATTACACACACACACACACACACACATGTATATATATATATATATATATATATATATATATATATATATATATATATATATATACCTGTAGCATACAAGGACTATGAGATACTGCTTTCATTTCACATATTGCATTGCTGGGGATGTAAGTATAATATAATATAATATGTGGTGCGTCAGAACTATACGATGCTGTAATCAACCCACGCCTTGCAAAGCAACGGTTGTATATATTGATATTTAGTACAGGAAGAGCATAAAGCTCCGGCATTAAATCCTACATGGCATTGTGAGGCCTGTTTGTACTTTTGTAATGCATGTATTTTTGTGACTATGCTGGGTCGTACAATCCATCAACAAGAACAGACCTATGCTAGACTGGTTCAAGGATTAAAAATGTCACAGACCCAATACAAGAACAACCAAAAATTCAAGTTGTTGGTTAATAACAATTTTTTATATGGATGGGAGTCCTGTCCTGGTATTAAAACCTAAATGTAACTGCGAAATCAACAAGGGTAATGTCTTGAAGTATACCCAAGGTAGGCATACCTTAAAGTTCAAACGTTAAAGGAATATAAAGTTTAATTATCAATTTGGAATAATTTTAAGCTAAGTTTTAAAAGGTATGTAGTACAGTGACCTCTTGATCCACTGTTGAATAATAATTTTGTTCAAACCAGACAAATCCATGAAATCCAATTTATCTTTTGTTTTGAAACTGGAAGGGAACTTGAAAACCTCAAAGTTGAAAAAAATATAATTATCAAAATTTTACTTTCACCAAATAAATAAAAGAGGGGTCCATATGACTGTTTGTGATAAATCCAAAGTAAAAAAAAAAAAAGAAAAGAAAATAAACATAAATTGTCTTGATTGTCCTTGCAAAATCAATATTAAATGTATTGGCATGCTATGTGCACTAATTTCACCTAACCCTTTAGGTGCTCCAAGTTTTACTCTCCTTGTGTATATAAGTCCCAGGAGAGTACAACCGCTCAGGCAGGCTTGACATGTTCCACCCTTAACCCCCCCCCCATCCCAATTTAACCAATCCCATTTCATTTACATGTATTTGAGTGTACAGTACTTACAAACATAAAGACCATAAATCTATTAGTTTTAAATAAGTAATGTGAATCAAGGTTTCAACACTATCAATTCAGGAGGACCACGTGTCCGATATCAACGCATGAGGAAAATTGTTTCAACATTGAAGAACCATGTGCGTTAAAATACTGATGAGCTTTGACCCATGAGGACAACATCCAATGACTTTAGACATATACGAAAATTTCCAGGTATTGTGAAAACCGTTTACAAGATATTACCTGACAAATCAACTATTGGAATCCCAGTTTCTTGTCTTTCCAATAGGACCATTTTGGACATTCGTCATTTTATTTCCAATTTTTAAGAAAAACGAAAATAAATCATTGAAAAGTATACTATGATTATGAGCAGGAAAATAGAATTCCATTCTTGGATTACCGACTTCCATTTATAGCCTGTATATATAAATCGGAATAAATGCAATTCCCGTTTCTTTCTTTCCTCTCATTATGTTTAAGGAATTATAAAGGGATAATAGCTGCTAATTGAGATGGTACTTTTTTTTGCCGCTGGGCCGGGCTGACTGTCCTATTCTCGCAGCTTCGCGGAAGCGAGAACATTTTAGTGGGGTCACCTTTGTAGAGCGCCATATTATCCTCATAGGGTTAACATGGCGAAATTACAGTGGAAGTTTGAACTTGTTTATTTCTGTGAGTTATGCATGGACACTGATATCAATATGCCAGTACATAACTGTAAGGTGCCTGGTTGTACTTCAGATACGAATGGGAAAAATAACTTCTAGTATCAGCCGCCATAACTTCCCAGGTAACATTTTTGGCTGTCACCAAGATCATTCATCCTCCCTTCGCATTCATGCACCTAAATTGATTAATTATTCACTAATTTCAGACGCCAAATTATTCCAAAAAGTATCCAAGAGTGACTGTGTCAGCTACAGAATCCACTTCACCGCTCCACAAACCAGCATTTGGAATATGAAAAATGTTACCTCCTACTACATAAACACACCGAAAATTCTAAGGAGTAACTTTCTCTCCATATAAAATGTACATTCAAGTGTTTGATCTCAATTGGACTTTGGCTCAGGACCGTGAACAGGTCACCCATCAGTTACGCGCTAACACTCTCCATATAAAATGTACATTCAAGATTGTACAATTTGGAAATCTGAAATCAGTCTTCACATTCTCAAAGAAAGATGAGAGACGTTCTCAAGGTCATTACAGAGCTCTCTTAATTTTAGTGATCATCAGATCAAAGAACAAAAAAATCCCCATAAATTTTCACATTACATACATTTTTCTTGATTTCACTAACACCTATTTATAAAACTTTTAAATAAGTGCTTTAGTGAAAACTGTTTTTACTTATTTGATCTTACAACATTCTGTATCAATAATATTCACTTGTCTCCTTTGAAGAAAAATTTCAATTTCCTGAAAGATTCGATTTTTGTAAACACAAACCACGGTTGTTAGTAACTACACGTTAAGATTTTTATTTACTTTTTCATATCATCTAACAGTTTTATTTAACTTGTTTCATTCAATAAGATATATAATCTATATACTGTTTGGACACTTTTCGAATATTTGTTTCCCTAGTGTTCCCTTCTACCTGAGAAAAATCATCTTGTATATCTTCAATTTCACCTGAAGGTTCTGACTCATTTACTTCTATATTTAGTGTGTTTGTTTCTTGTTGGCAGGTATAAGGCTTCAAAATGTCAAAATGCTTCACTACTGTGTCTTCCATCCCCTTCCTGGATTCTCCATTTCACTTCAGAAACACTTAGATAACTTTGTAGGAACTCTCAAAGTGGGGAAACAAAGACCAAGTTAAACCCGTTTTTGTATGTTTAACACTCCTCCAAGCAACGTCACCCACATTAAAGGGTTTCCCATGTAATTTTTGGTCACAGTACACTGTCAAACACTTGACACGGATATTTCATGACCTTACCTTCTAGGTTACTACAAAAGTCCGTGCCTGGGGCAAGTATACTCACTGGCCTATTTTCTACAGAAAATATCTGCAGTTGTGGTAGCCTCTTGGCCAGGCATAGGTAGCCTTCACTCTATTTTGTGAAGCGATCTGAGATGACTAACATATACTTGTTACCTGCCTGTGTTGTAGGTAGTGGCCCTTTGATATCTAGGGCTACTCGTTCCATTGGATAGCCAACTGGTCTCTGTGCTAATGAAGTTCTGTACTTTTGTTTAGTACACACATAGGGCTTTAAGGTTGGTGTACTACTTTTTGACATCCCCGAGGATCTCTAACTTGATATCTAATCACAGCGCCATATATCCCATGAGCAATGCCATGGTAGTGGGCTTTCTCAAATCTATACTGACTGAAGATATCTAGCCAGCGGGTTACTTGACCTTGAGGTTCTTTAAAATTATATCTATCTCAAAGATTCATGGTCGGTATGCTGTAAAAGCTGTTTCCCAAACCAACAAGTTTTGAAATACTGTATAAAAAGACTACTACAAGTAATTCTCGTCTGGTAACAAAATAATAACATTCTGCTGGACTTCAGGTTCCACTGGCAAAAGCAATTATACAATCTTTTCTGTCCTGAATCTGAGAGCAGACAATTCCCGTTTGACCTCCCTTTTGCATCCGTGTCTACAATGATTAGCAAGGGAAAAACAGAAAAAGGCCAATCAAGGAGGATTTCATAAAGTTCGTTTATGATTATCAAAAGCGTGTTGGAATGCTTGTGACCAGTTAAAGGGTACCTCTCTTCCTAGTCAACCTATGTAAAGGAACAGGAATCTCACTATAGGACGGTATAAACTTTCTGTAATATTCCATTATTTACTATTTCTCAAAGTTGACATTACTTACAAGTATCTTTTCTGATATAATTTGGGGGTTGACTGCGTTACTGAGTTCTTTTTAGCCAGGTGAATTTGCGTCCAAGCTGCAGATACGTCTGTGTGCGAAGACACTAATGTAGTATTCGAAGTTGAATATAACATGCCAAAATAATCACAACAGTAAAAAATAGGAAAGATTTTTTGACGGGTTGTACTGAAAACATGATTTTCGCGTGATGGGTTATAAATTAATATGTATATATATATATATATATATATATATATATATATATATATATATATATATATATATATATATATATATATATATATATATATATATATATATATATATTCATATACATATATATTGTCACATCAATACTTTCTGGAGTAGTTCCTAAAGGAAACCAGGTATATCTCGATAGGTTGTAAAAGTAAAGGATGCGATAATTCACTAATATTCCATATAAAAGTAGCCAAATATATTAGGATAGGTTTGATCAAACCTAATAGCATTTTATGCTTGTTATCAACACATGCACCATTTGTATTACCATGCACAGAAGTCAGCTTCATTGGACTTTACCACATCTGTTAATTTCAAGCTTAACTTATGTCTTATTAGGCCAAGAATAGTACATGGATCACTGGCGATGTAATCACGTTTTCAGAGTGGAATCATACAGAAAACCAAGTTTATCCTGACAATTTATTTCTAAGTGGCAAAGTTAAAAATCGTATTAAATTACAATCGACAAATGCATCCGTTTACAAAAATAAATTTACTTCAGCATCACTCATGTCTGCATTTAAGAGAAGTCAACCTTTCTGGCATTTGGACAAAAAATGTGTTGGAATGATAGTTGTCTCACATTATGCAAGCACAAAGTGGATAACTGTATTATGCAATGTATCCTACCATAGAGCAACTTGGATTTGTGAACAAACTTCCCCATGGAAGACAGGAAGCGATAAACCAAATCAAAACAGAACCATCAAAGCATCAGAAAAGGTTGAATGCCCTGCAAATTGGCAACTTGGCAGCAATCTCTCCTGTTTTCACCTTATAACTCGACAAAGTACAATGAATATTTCAAATGCTGAAAGAAGCTGCCATATCCGTTTTGGTCAAATAGCCCATCTTCCGACTGACATGGCCTATCGCATCGGACATATACTAAAAACCTGGAGACAGAATTATTCATCAACAACATCTGAATCTTTCAGGTATAACAGAAAGCATAGAAAAAGGTTTTATGAGCTTTTGCAAAACATTTCTTCCAAAATACAAATATGGTTACCATTCCTACATCTCGTCAAAGTTTGGCGATGGTCGTTTTCTTTGTATAATGATATTTGGGTCCAATATAAAGGTGTTGCCATTATAGTTAAAGCCGTTAATGAAATATCCAATTATGAATGGACAATTTGGTATTACAGGCAGTACACGAACAGGTTATTTAGAAAAAAATTAAAGGTTATCCAATATCCTCCTTTAGTGCAATTTCTTTTCCCACTAGGTCAATACTTCAATAATTCAGAAGAGGAAGTGTCACATGGTGTACTTTGCGTGCGAGAAGCAACATTTAAAACACACAGATGCGGCCGACGACAATTCCAATGCAAAACCTCAGAGTGTATCCCTGATCAGTATACTTGTGATATGGTGCCTGACTGCCATGATGGATATGACGAAAATAACTGCCCGTTTATATGTAAAGTACGAGGTGAGCCCATATTTAATGTATCTTTATGCATTCATTCTTGTAACCTTAAAGAATGCTCTTGTAGCAATCATTTTTATCAGTGTCCCTCTGGCGGCTGCATACCGATCTACAAAGTGTGCAATGGAATGGGAGACTGTGCTGAAAATGAGGATGAAATTCGGTGTCTTCCACCATATGTTGAGGAAAGCTATATGGATGTTCTGCATATAAAATGCGCTGTCTGCAACTTACTTTCATGTGAAGAAAACCAAAAGCCGCCATATTATTCAAGAGATATCGTTTGTATATATGATCAGGACTTCTCACAATTTGGATGTGTAAATGGACGCCATTTAATGGGTTGTCGGCACATAAGATGCCCAGGCATGTTTAAATGTCCTTATAGTTATTGTATACCGATACGACTTGTTTGTAACTCAGTTTGGAATTGTGAAGACGGTATAGATGAGGGTTTTTGTGAAAACATCACATGCCCCTACTTCTTCAGGTGTCGAAATGAAAAAACATGCTTAGGTCTTTCTGAGATTTGTAATAAACGAGTCAACTGCAAATTTACTAATGATGATGAAACCTTATGCCCGCCTACCAAATGTCCAACTGGATGCACTTGCACAGGACATGCAGTTGACTGTAGCTTCCTTAGTTTTATTACCATACCCATATTTTCAACTCAAGTAAAAAGTATATCATTGAGAAGTAATAATCTATATGACTATCAGATTTCTGAAAATATAGATTTCAGGGACATAGTTTTATTAGACATAGCCAAAAACAGAATTTCTAAAGTAAGTGAAGGACGCTTCTGTTGGGGAAAGGGTCTTCATATTATTGATCTAAGCTTTAACATGATAAGAGCTATACCTCCATGTTCTTTCCGATGTCTGAAACTACTCTTACATTTGTATCTTAAAGGTAACCCTATGAAAACCATATTCGCATTTTCATTTCAAGGATTACTGTCTGTGAGGGAGCTACAACTTTCTAATATGTACATCACCTTTGTTGCAGACAATGCATTTAATGAAGTTAACTTGCACACATTAAACCTGTCATATAACTGTATTGAAGACATGGACTGGATATCTCTCAAAGGTGTCACCAATGTTGGTATTATAGATCTGCGAGGAAATAGGCTGCGCATGCTGGACACAATCAGTTGCTTGCATATGTTAAAAGTTAATGTATTTCTGAGTGATTACTTTGAACTATGCTGCCTTCTTGTATACACTAAACACTGCTTTCCGGAACTTCAATCAACGTCATCATGTGAAGGATTACTGGGAACACCCATGCTAGAATGGAGCGGATGGTGTGTGGCAACTGTTTCATTAGTGAGTAACGTGGCAGTTACTATTGCATACAAAAGAGACTTCATGTCCATCACCAATGCATTCCTAATATGTATGCTTGCTGTATGTGATTTTCTAATGAGCGTATACCTCTTTATTGTGCTATCAGTGAACCGTGTGTTCACCAATCAATTGGTACTTTATGGTGAAGTGTGGCGAGAGTCACCCCTATGCAACATGGCAGGTATCCTTTCTGGTTTCTCCATAATTGGATCTTCACATATTGCAGCGGTAATAAGCACATGTCGTTGTCTGAAAGTCGTATTTGTTTTTCGGATGAAGGAATTAAAAATTAAAAGCACAATAATGCTTACACTTATGTCTCTATTTGCTCTATTTGTGGTGTGTATAATATCTACACCAGCAATCAATGTGCCATACTTTGCAACAAAAATGGAAATCAGCTTATGCTTGCTGCTTCAGCTGTTGTCAAAGACAAAAAGCTGGGGGGGATTTCAGATTTTTTACATATCATTTTCATTACTTAATAGTTTCTGTATTTGTGTATGCAATGTAAGTATGACTGTAACATATATACAGAGTGCACGACATTCTGGCAGAAGTTTAAAGGACAAACGACTTGTAAGATGGACATTTCTTCTGCTGACATTTAATGTATGCAGTTATATGCCGGTGCTAGTTCTTATGGTCGTATCTGGCTCAGGTAGCAGCGTCCCGTTAATTGCAATCAAATGGGTAAGCTTCATTGTGCTTCCTTTGAACTCTGTTTTAAACCCATTTCTCTACACATTTGAAAAACACATATGCAGAGTAACATCTCTTGCTTTACGAAGATTAATGCGTTTTTTATAAGTACACCTTCATGAAATTTTATTATTATGAGTTATTTGTTGATGTACAGATGCTGTGGCAGCTACTACTTTTGTTTTGAGACTTCAATTTGTATGAATAAGGTTTCAGTGGTTGGGAGAGTCTACGTGGAGGCAAAACAACCGCTGACATTTTAGAATCAGTAGAATGATTTATGACCCTTTCAATAGATATTTTCCCAGAAATGCAACAGGAAAAATAGTAAAGGAGTCAGCCTTGACAGCTCAAAATTCAGATGGATGGCATATGAGCCGTATATAATTTTTAACTCCACTGACATGCATACGTTTATAATAAGCTTAGAGTTTTCCTTTTGCATTTTTATTTTATACTTGTTCTAAAGGAGCTGAGGGGTAGATTTGTTCCTATTTTGCCATTGAAAGAATATCTTAATATATTTTTGCTAGATGCGTTTATTTCATCTATCTATCTATCTATCTATCTATCTATCTATCTATCTATCTATCTATCTATCTATCTATCTATCTATCTATCTATCTATCCCCCACCCACCCACCCATCTATTATTTATTTATTTATTTATTCATTTATTTATTCACTTATCGCTCAAAATTTCTTATCTCGTATAGAATGCAGCATGACCGTTTCTTTTTGTGTGCGCATGTGTTGTGTGCCAGTGATACATTTAACCTACAAAGGTTCTATGCCGCAGAAAACTTTTCAGATATATACTATGACATTGTGACCTTCCTTCTAAGTTATCAAGTTCTGGGCATACCGATATCAGTCCATATGTTGGTATCACTGGTGATATGTAGTTGGTATTTCAATTATATGTTCACTTTCTCCTTCAAAGACCCATAAATGCCTTGTTTTGTTTGCTTGTTTGTCTTTCGAGGGGTTGGATTATTGTGTTTATTGTGTTTTTCTTTTTGTCTTTGTCCTGTTATGATTCCCCAGTCATGGATGGAGCTGAACTTATCCCATTGATTTATAAAAATGTCATGTCAGTCTGACAAAGAATCGTCACTTTGCTGTCTGTTGCAGCGCTGGCGTTGTATAGGACAGATGGATCAGGTGTTAGGTTCATATCTTTAGCTTGCTGGTCATTAACATTTGAACTGATGATTAATACCGTGGCCCCTCTGTCTCCCAATGCTAAAACATGAGTAGTGTCAATATGTACTTAAAAAGTGGAGTATGAAGGCGAAACCACATTCTTTTCTGGATAAGAACCCAAAGAAACAATTTTATTTACATTGAATACTCCATCAAAATAGGATTTTGTTGATTTAAATCGTGCTGGTGACTACTCTGTGGACGAAATGGACCATATCGAAAGTGCGTGCTTTCAAATTTGGTGGAAATGAGCTTTTTTCTTTTTTTTTTTATCAGGACAGGACTTTCGAGTTGTATACAGTAAAATTAATTTTGCATAGTACACAAAATGTGAAAATATTAGATAGTGCTCTGTTGAATGTACTGTCTCCATACTGCATAATGTTTGGCAAATAAGAAAAAAATTTACTTGCCTGGACCAAACACAAAACATAGCAAACATTTAGTACATGTCACCATTCGTGGCCCTGGTTTCTGTATATTTATATCTTTCAGTGCCATACTTTGGACTAAGCACCCAAAGCGTGCCTAGGGCAGTTGTTGACCTAGTCCATTATATCCCGTGTAGCTACAGGCATGTCTGAAATGAAATGAAGGGCTTTTTCACGAGGAACATGAATCGGCGCCCAGGACATTTGTTGACCAACTCTATTATATATGAGTCTAGCACCCTTCTTATAATTCAGAGCAGTTCCATTTTAGCATTGCGACTTTAGTAACACTTGGCACTGGGAGTGAAAGCCCTTGAAACTGTTCAATCATTTTTTTATTTATAAGTTTTTTCTATTGCAGCGCCAGCTAATATTGTCTTTAACTTATTTTCCGTGTTACAGGCACATTCAGGGAGATACTACCACAGCAGCTTCTATCTGATATGAAAATACATGGTATCAAATGGCTTGCATGACGTTATTTCCAAAAGGGCCTATCTCACGAAGTTATACTGAAAAAAATTCGCTGGGCCTCGCTTTTACATTTTATATAAAGAGTAAAGGCAGCACCCAGCTATTTTTTTCCTGTGTTGGAGTTGTGTTTATGCCATATTACAATACAATGTTTATCTCTATCTTAAGGTTCGATACCACAATTGCATTACTCCATTTGGGAATACTTTATTCTTGGCTCAAAAGTGTATCAACAAGTCTAAGAGGCTTTCCCAAGTTTTTGTGTCTTTCATGTTTGTTTCGACAAAAGTTTCATGAATAGTATTTAATCGTTATTTAAAATTAAATAATAATTCAGAGTTCAAGTCGAAAAATACATATTATGCAAGAGATGCTCTGCACTGTCATTTTCTACAAATAATTTGCTATTAGAGCATACCAGGTAATTGATATTTCGCTGTTAATATTAAGGCTAAATGGGTGCAACAAAAAGCAATGGCAAATTCACTAGGTCACTTAAAAGTCCAGACCATATGTAATAATATCCAAAAGCATGTTTTTTCCCGCAAGAAAAAATAATAGCCCATATTAAAAACGTTGAACACAAGAGTCATTAGCCTATATACAGCCATGCACAGAAGACGGTTAAGAATGTTTCTATCATATGTATTTCTGAAAAGCTGTTTTTGCTCAAAATTCAGCATCTATGGGTTTTTGAATGTGTGCTTTAATATGGTCATGCTTTCACTTGTGTCTATTTTTTTTCTGTCATGCTGAAGAAAATTTGTGATTTAATCCATGGAAGCACATGATGGATTATTAAATATACTGCAAGGTGTATTTGGAAAAAGAGTCATAAATAAGTTATTAATATATTCATTTCAGTAATTATCTTCAGTTGGTCAGAAAATAGTTTGTAAAACACCTGGGTTGTGACAATTTTGCTGGTACATTAAAGCCGAATTTGCTCCATACGTATCCTTAAAAGATTGTATTTTTTTTTTTTTTTGTCTGGAAATTTATATAAAATATCGTTGAAAGTGATAATAATATCGCAAATCTATGCAACCGTAATGTGATTTTAAAATGAAGCCAAGGTAGCTCTAGTACTTGGCATATGCATGCCAAGGTGGGTGACACTGTATGCTGTTTTAATCGTGAAAAAGTTGTGTTTATTTGTATTTATTTCAGCAACGAAATCTTTGCAAGTAAATCCTCCATTCAAGAACCAGTATACCTACATGTTTGAAGAAGCAAAGCTAGAGTACAGGGTTAACATGTGGCTAAGGGGTATTACGGGAAGTTGTTTAACTACTCTCCACTGACAGGATTAACTACATTTTTTGCCATCTGCCACTAATCTCGAATTGCTCAAAGGAACCTGGTCTGAAATATAAATAAGACTAGGGTCTTACATTCATATTACTTGAACCTAGAATCATCCATACTATATTTATGTCTGGTGCATATCTATCGTGATCTAACTGGATTTGACATGGTTTGTTTCATGGCTAGCGATTTTGATCATGGTTGAATCTCGGTTACATGGAACTGATTGTGTTGTATCAGCATGCTTATAGTTACAGAAAATATAATATTTGAGAAAAGATGTTGACCCAGTCCAAAATACGGCATTGAAATAGATAGCCACATTCATGCGAATGGGTCCGTCTGACATATAGTCCCTAACCACAGATTTACCCTTGTGACATAATCTCAATAGTGTCGAGGTTACATCTGAAAGCACTTATGAAGCAATTACGTTCCATAGAAATATAAACACTAGACAGCACGTACACAAGCATGGTCTTGGATAGAAAGGTCACGACCAGCAGGCAGTTCTGAACTACATGTTTAATTGTATTTTAAATTTCATACAATTTACATACAAAATGTTGCTACTTTCATTAATAGTTACACCAGTTACAAATATTCAAGTCTAAAGTCCCCCCAAAACAAACCATGGATTGTTTGCAGCCACCTAGAAATAAGTTATTCTTCCATTTCCGTTTATACTTCAGGCATATTTTCATGAAACAAAACTAATTGTACAGGTTTAGTCAAGACATCATACTTCATGTAACACAAAATTGCTGGACAAATTTACACCATTGTACAAGAAATAGCACGTCCAATATATTAATATGGTATTGACCTTGAATGTCAAGACGTCTCCAATGTTTAAGTTCACAACAGTGATCTGGCACAAAAGTATTCAGGTCTCTCCATTATCTACTTAAATGCAGTAAGGTCGACTTTTTTAGACTCATCGTTGCTTCATGCAAACAATATATGTGGACCTTAATCTCATAGACTATCATGGTATTTAAGGGCCACGTCACATCGCTTCCCAACCCGTCTGTAACTAACCACAGATTAATTATAGTGGCCTCTGCTGAAAATTAGAAATAAGTAACACAATAAAAGTGCTGAATGCAAAACCCTTTAACAATTCCCATCCTCTTTCACCAATGTGCCACATTATGTCCATCGAAAAACATATGTATACATATATATTGTGTTCGGAAAGAACGCGCTCGAACCTGGACCTGCAAACTTTGGCACCACTCGCCTAGCTGAAACGGGAAACGCACATATCCACTCAACCAAATCCCCATTCTTATAAAAAAAAAAAAAAAAAAAATTACCAGGCTTTAAATTTCTAGTTGAGTACCTCAGGGCAAATCAGCCTTATTATCATGAGAAATCATGGCAAAAGTAGGCCGGCTCAGCATATTGTTGGTGGACTGTGAGCATGTGCGTCACTATGTCCAAATTGCCATGTTATATTGGATAACACACACACACACACACACACACACACACATATATATATATATATATATATACACTAAGCATTAGGCAGACCAGTGCAAAGATTGCAGCATAAGGGGAGCCACACAAGTACTTAGTATAATTTATAGAGCATAGAGTTTTTTCAGTTATGGGTGACTATATATACATATATGTGTATATAAGGTGACCAGACGAAGGTGAAAACAGTGTTTAGTCTCCTTAAGTCTGCGGCATGCCTATATCTGTCGTTTACGTATATATGAACCGCCGATTGCTGGCATATATATATATATATATGTGTGTGTGTGTGTGTGTGTGTATATATGGCTCCAAAACATGTTGAGTAGTTACCCGCTGAAGACCCTTTAATTTATTTGGGCTGATACAGCCTATGTCAAAATTTTACAGAGGAACGTGTGCAATATAGACAATAGTAATTCCATATGTATACAGGTTAGACAGGGACAGGTTAGCTTATGGAGAGTAAAGAGTTCGAACTGCGGAATAGGACTAATTGACTACTAAGAAGTGGTTCTGGGCAAAAAGACACAAATACAATATATATGATACATGTGAAACTATATTAAAACAATAATGAAACTATACATTAAATCGTCTTTTCAGGCTTAATTGTCCAGAATAGTTTCCACTATTGGATAATTCACTTGGCACAATTCTTCACACCTCACCACATATCTTTATTGGAAACGCGTGTAAAGTGGCATTTGTTTCTGACATGGAATTCTATGAGCATCTTTCTAATTTCACTGGTTTGTTTTATGAAGATATATGTCTATATTTGATTCAGATGTGGCATAGTCATTCAGTTTTTCTTGAATGATAAACCACTCTGAGTTTCTCCTTCCTTAAACGCTACAGCCGCTATGTCTGTGTTTAGTGCGAAATATACCTTAAATATCATCTACACATCATGTCAGGCCGCAAGTTAGAAGCACAATATTCATTACAGCAACGTCATCACAAAATAGCTTTTTCATTTTATTGTTGTTACGATTAGTTTCATTTTGGTTCATAAAAACTTAAAGCAATTTTTAAAGTGAACCCCGTTTTTCAACATGGTTGCAAAAGAACAAACCCCACCAGAGGAACATGTGTAACATACATATTTGGTGGTTGTATGTAGTAACTGACATAGCTTAAAGTCAAACGAAACAACTCGCCGATAAGAGGTATTTTTCTGTGGTTGTAGATTGAAAAAGAATGAAAACGTTAAATTTGACCATTGAAAAACGCAAGAAACAATAGTGTTAGTGTTCATGTGGAAATGATTGCCTTATATAGTCTTTAAGTTTTGTCTGTGGTCATGAGTATAACAATCGTTATATCACTGTAACAATTTGTAATGCAGCATTTATTTGTAACAAGCCAATATTTTGTTTTCGATCTTGCTGGTAAACTCACCTTTTTGCTTTCGAATGTATATTATAGAACTGAGATGACACTGTCTCTGAATGATATTTGTATCAATGTGAAAATCGTGAAACTGTAAAGTAAAGTTATGTTTTGGAATATAAAGCCTCGCTTTTTGTAAATTTTAAGGCTTGAATGTTAATTGGTATAAGTATGAATTAAGAACAGTCAGATCTATACTGAATTAGGGTGATCATTTCATCCCTAAAAAACAAGTCAGATTTATCATTACGATTAAAACAACAACAACAACAATAATAATAATAATAATATTAATAATAATAATAATAATAATAATAATAATAATAATAATAATAATAATAATTGTAATAATAATATTATTCGATTAAAATAATAATAATAATAATAATGATAATAATAATAATAATAATAATAATAATAATAATAATAATAATGACAACAACGAACCACATTTATACATGAAATCCTTGCAAATTGTTATAAATTACAATGCCAGCATAGTACGGGACACTGGATTCAAGAATTTTCTGGATGGGCAGTGTAAATAAGATAAAAGTCTCAGCAGCCATTCGTCCATATGGTAATTAATCTAATAATTAAAGAAGCGTGAAATATCAGTCCAAGCAGGGCTGTATTTATTAATACAAGTATCAGTCCAGTTCGAAATGTATTGCTTGCTTCCTTTTGATCACTGGTTTTGCGTGATGTAGCTACAAGTTTGTTTGTTTGTTTGTTTGTTTTTTTTCTCTCAAAGATACGGACAAGAATTACTAAATGCATCACACCACATGACCCGAAGTACAAGTACCTTAATCTTGTCAGGATGATATTCTATGATAAGAATATTGGTGAGGCACGCTCCTGAGACAAAATTAACAAGCTATATTTCTAAACCAATGGCAAGGGCGATATTCTGTTTTCCAAGTTGCAGTGCTTGCAGAAATAAAGAGACAGATAGCTATGCATATCGTGGCTTACATTACCACCTGTTGACCTGTTTTGTGGCTAAAAACAAACACAATGGATGAATGACAGTTAATGTGGAAAGGTGTGTGACAGCAAATAAGGAAGCAGGTTAAGGTATGGCATTCATTTAACACAACCAGCTATTGCTCTACCAATTATCATTGTATACAAAAGCGTTTTCAATTTTAAGAACAATACTGGATAATACCAAAATAATTATATTCGCAGCATCTGCTGGATTGCAAACCCCACACGACAAAATATCCATAGTTTTTCCGAACATGAACTCATCGTGAGTAGATGAAAGCAGGCAATTTGAAGGTAGCCCAAAGAGATCTTACTGTTAAAGGTAATATTTCCAACAATAGTATTTATTAAGAGTTCAGATCATTGTAACCTAGAATATTGTATTGGTGTATAATGCCCATCAAAGTAACACTAACAGCACTATCTTAAATCTTCTATGTGACTAACTTTTAAAGGTCTTAGTGGAGCTTGCAGGTTAAGGTGTGGGGCATGAAATTCATGACCTTGAAGATAAAGCTTTGTACGAGATCCCAAACACCAGAACCGTTCGCCTGGTAGGCTTTGAATTATGACTGTTCAACAGATCAAGTATCTTTTTAATTTAACAATCCGTCTAATAAACCTGGAGAAAGTAATTGTATATTTTTATTTCACATACATATGAAACATAAATGCGTCAGTCCATATAATGGCATGGAATCGATATTAATTACCATATTGCCATCCAGCCACAGTTCATGCAGCCACACCAGATTTTCAAACATGTCTGATTTTAAAATCAAGAAAATGTTTTGGCTTGCATTCAATTCTCTCTGCAATTTCATTTTCGAAAAATGAACGTCGCTGCAAGGTGCATATAGTATTTCCTGAAATAGCTAAGGGGTACATATATGTATGCATAATTAAATTGTTTTCCTATTCACATAGATTGATCCCCGGTAGAAGAAGGGCCCTTTATGTGCTTGATATTAAAGGTACAGATGTAAGGTTCAGCTCGTTGCATTTCACAGCATTTCCCCTACATGTTTATTCCTTTTGACATCGCTGTAGGAAAACATTTCATGTCACGTTATGGAAGTCTTCATTGGCAGAAGAGCCTACACACTGAACCCATCCACTACACATATATGATAGATGATAGCATTGTATTTCCTCCTTGCACTTGAAGTAACGTACGCAATCAAGATTTAAACATTCAAAATTCCTTTTCCCATGGGATCCATAAATGCAATGCCATGTACCATCACAAACCATACTCAGTTGTATACAATAACGTTGGAGACATTTTAAATTATTCATACATATGAAAAAGATGCAGTCTACCAGGTGAAGAAACTGAACACCATGGCCTGGCACGAGATCCAACCAGAAGTGTTTACTACTTGATTACTGTCAATTAGATAACGGAGAAAGGAACACGAACAGTTCTCCTCATGGCATGACAAATAATATGTCGGAATATGTATGACCTGGGCCACATTACAACTGTGGCCATAGGCTTTTCATCACTCCAATCTTTGCAATTAGAGGTGCCATAGCATATTTCATGATCTAATGTACATTCCGCATTGATACAAACCAATATTGCAAGACCTTCTCAAAGGCTGTTATCGATAACGAAAAGATTTGTAGATGAACATTTTTATAACTCCTCCGAGATGATGCAGAGTATATGATGCACGGTATTTCTAATAATTCCGTTCTCCCCCACCAGGTAGCAGCTTTGTTTTCAAGTTCAATAAGTTTAAGTTTAGTCAGGTGTGTCAATTTTTGTCTCGTGTGCGGGGCGGCTTTTATTTTTAATATTTATTTGTACAACTTTTAAACGTTGAAATATGTAGCTCTTGGAGAATTTTCTCAAGTTGTGAACTGACACACGTAGCTCTCATGACCAGCGAAGTATTTAAGTTGTGTCTGTAATTTTGCATAAATGTACTGAGGCTGGGTAGGATAAATAATGCAAACATTGTATCTATTATTGTGTGCTGAAAATATTGTCGCTAAAATTGTATATCTTGATAAATGCTTGACCCATGTGAAAGTTGTATTTGTTAAATTGACACATGTAGGTGTTTAATATTATCCGTTTCTTTATAATTATGCGGTGTGGCGGAATGACCAAGGGCGTTGGTTCAAGGAAACCGTCAGACTGGCCTGTAGACTTGCTGTTTGGGTGTGCACCAGGTTGTGGTCCTATATATGCTTTGTTAGTGTAATTTTGCATTAAGAGTTTAATTATTGAAACATTGCAACATTACGCGTATTCATTATGTTAAACGTATGATATTGGCATTCGATATAGTGTACATGCAACGGGCTCGTCTGCGCACTTTGGTGCACTTGAAAGTTGCCTGGAAGTAGAATAACATATTTAGCTACATAGCTGGCCTGGGACAAATGATTACATGTATGGCTTGTCCCTCGTGCGGAGTTTAAATATATATTCTGTTAATGTCAAAGTTGGAAATATTTGTTGTGTATTTTTACTAATTTCTCTTTGGAGGTTTGGCTTCATGTGTATGTTAAATGTTGAAGCACTTGCCTGCATATTCAATGGCGGTCGTTTACCTGTACGTAAATCTTGCAATACTTGCTTGTGAGTCATTGACTGTCGTTTGTGGTTTGCATGTACGTTATATGACGTCATGAATGTGTATTATTTTGTTTGTTCGTTTGCTTTTTTTGTTTTGTTTTTTGTTTTTCTTTTGTTATGCTCTGTAATTCACCTGTGCGATTACGCGTATCGAGTGCAAATTAAGGGTTAAAGCACAGACATCAGTGTCAGCTCTGTGTGTGGGCACACGCTTCAACAAAGGTATTTGGGAGCTCTCACATAAACACCCCCAGTAAATTGTTAATAGATGATATTAATTAAGTCAAAAATATCCCATTTATTCTAATGCAATAGTGAAAAGTAAAAGCCGGAAGAGATGTCTGAGTATTAAGAAGTTTGTTCCTGAAATGGCAGCCTCAGCTCGTACATGCCTGGTGTTCCATTAAGAGCAACCAACCAGATTTTCTAAATCATGTTTAACATTTTCAAGTTGCCCAAGAAGCATGTATTCTGTTTCACCCAACCAGACACTCCCTCTTTGTCAACATTGGGTATATGTTTAAGAATGTCTGCGGCAAGGTCATTTTGTTGTAGCAGTGCTGTTAATACCTGTCTTTGGAAGGATGTTGTTGTGGTCCTTAAAAGCATCTTTCTGTTTGTTTGAAAGGTTGTATTCATCGGTAGGGGCCATGTCAACCTCGCTTCTGGACCGGGCCTGGACCCTCTTGGGCAAGCTGCAAGTAAATTTAGACATTTTGGCCTGGGAAATTTGATCTCACTGGTTTGTGAGCTCCTTTTCCAGTTGGTCCATGGTCCTGACTCGATGGACAAGAGAAGACTATAAATGTGCAATGAAATACATTTATGGAGATCGGAATGACCATGGCAACACTTGGATGTTGTACTGCATGATGACTAGTGCAGTATGGGACTTTGTATTGTCTTGCTGAAACAACAGTTCGGGATGATGCTGGAACTGTTAGCAGGATCTCATCCACATATCAGAACCCATTTTTTCCTACCTATCCTATTTTCTATGTATTTGTTGTATATCGTAAATTTATGAAGACACAGTTGTCTTTATGCCAGTCAATTTTATCGTCGTGTCACTCTTTTACACGCATGTTATATGTAATTTCTGTAAACCTATACTGAACCAAACAAATAACGCAACTTTTTCATTTGGGTTAATTTTCACATTGGAACTGTATTTAAAGTTCAGAAATATAGGAACCATTGTTAAATCAGTCTAAAATAATGCACCAAGTAGAGTGACCTCAAGGTCGAGTACCCTGACCTTGCCATGGGGTCATTGTCATGAATCAAGAGTGACTACAGCAGGCTATTTTACGCAAGTCTCTGACACCTAAAATTAAGGTTGCCAAGTCTTTGATTTTGGGACAGGAAAAGGCCACATTGAAATCAGCCCAAGCGTAACTGTGTGCGAGGTTACGAAGCTTTCAAAGTTTGGTGGTTGTGCTGAATCAAGGACAACTGCAGGATTCAGTGTTACCCACATGAATAAAACATTCGCACCTTTACTGGTTGGGTGTAGCCCCTCACGGACAATAAAAGGGCAGCATGGGATTCATTTGGCACAGTATTCCAAGAACTATGGGTCGATTATCAACAGTAGATCGGGAGAGAGGAATTGGCATGTTACAGGCTGGTTTATCTGCAGCAGAGGTGGCAAGAAGACTGCAAGTCCACAAATCCACTATATCCAGACTTGCTACAAGATTCCAGGAGACTGGGGCCACAGCTGATAGACAGCGTCCTGGGAGACCAAGAGAAACCACACCTGCACAAGACAGACACATCAGGGTGTCACATCTGTGGAATAGAACTCGACCAGCCACTAGAACTGCACAACAGACACCTGGCAGAACCAATAACAGAATATCTGCCCAGACAGTCCGTAATAGACTACAAGAACACCATCTACACGCCAGGCGTCCTTACAGGGGTCAAATTTTGATACAGGCAAGAAGGCAAGCCCGACGACAATGGGCTACTGCCCATACTTGCTGGACCCATCAAGAGTGGAGGGATGTGCTATTTACCGATGAATCCCGCTTCACCCTGTATCATGCAGATGGTAGGACAAGTGTTTGGCAACGAAGGGGAGAACGCTACTCAGATGCCTGTGTGCTGGAAACAAATCGATTTGGAGGTGCATCAGTGATGATGTGGGGTGGAATTTCATTCACAGCCAAAACCCAGCTAATCTTCATTGAAAGCAATCTTAACGCTGCCCGTTACAGGGATGAGATCATTCAGCCTGTTGCTTTCCCTTTCGTTAGACACCACCAACTCCACTTGCTTCAACAGGACAATGCTCGGCCCCATGCCGCTAGACTGACGATGGATTTTCTGTTAGGAGAAGGAATTAACGTTTTGCCATGGCCAGCCTTCTCACCTGATATCAATCCCATTGAACAGCTTTGGGACTACCTTGACCAGCGTGTTCGGAGACGGGATCCAGCGCCCGCCAACCGCCAGCAGCTTCGCCAGGCTCTTCAAGAAGAGTGGGATCGTGTGCCCCGGCAGATGGTGCAGCGGCTAGTGTCATCCATGCGCCGACTTTGCATAGCAGTTACAGATGCTGATGGTGGTCACACACAGTATTAGTGGACATGCCAATTTGTGAACTTTACAAATCAATGTTGCCCTGTTTATTGCCAGCTGGTCGCGCCCTCGTTGACAGTTTCAAGTTTTTGTTTTTTACATGTTATACCAAAAAGACTGCAGAATATGGATCTAATTTGTGTCTGTGATATGAAAGTAACAATAAATATTTAAGTTAAAAAGTTTAAGGGTTGCGTTATTTGTTTGGTTCAGTATATAACGATGCATCAAGGCAGAATTGTTTTCTGGCAAGGCACAAGTAAGCGTATCTGCTTCACTCAAAATTTTGCCTCAGTATATTTCAATGACTTTCATTAGTTATGGAACCTACATCATCATAAAACAAATGATTTTCATGATTTAAATTTTGGACATGCAGTCGGCATTAAAAATTTACCTTTATGTGTGCAATGTTTGACTGTTTATTTTAAAAAACCTTGATAAGGATTACAGGTCTGACAGGTGTTTGTTACAAGTTAACCAGGCATGTATCTTTAGATGGATTTGTAGTTATTTATTGCGTGTACACAGATATGTGCATGAATGTGTGTAAGCAGTTTAGAGTTTGCAATCAAAAATGTCTGAACATGGAAATCGAATCATATTTGTTTGCATGTCATGGTAATTACAGGAGTGACTGAAAAGAATGTAACCTCTGCCCAGGAGCAGCTCGCGAGCAATTTGTGAGCGCTACCAGCAATTGCCCCCGAGCAACCCGCGGGTCCATCACAGAACGAGTCCGTGTGTTAATGCAGGTGAGTGTAAGTGCGAGCATGGGTTGCCCCGAGCACTATTACGTGTCAGTGTGGCCCGCGAGCTTAGCTTCTCCTAGGTGAAGTTTCCAACATCTGTATCCCTACATGATATTTTAACAGATTGAATGTACATGTATAGGTGTATGTTTCTCCAATTTGGGAGATATGATAAGCATCGTTACTCGCTTAATCATTTCATTGAAGCCAACATCTGCTTCTCTCTAAAACTTAAAACAGTATGAGAGAGGAAGAGTGTGACATCTTCAAGCTAAGGGAGCAGCCATTCTTTCCCTCGAGACATGATTTTTAGTCAGAACATTTGTTTTTTCTTTTCACCCACTAAACGTTTTTTTTTCCATGAGTTAAGAATAACATACATATGACGACACTTACAAAAAGTTCAGAATGGAATACAGTTTACCTGCAAGCCCTTGGTTGATGGGGTCTAGCATGTATATATTCTGACTTTTGTCACATGTCTTTTAATATGTATGTGATATTGGACGTATCATCGGGGCTACACTAATCTGCAATCCTCCCCCCGCCCCCCGTGAAAAGGGGCAGCAAATTTCCAATAAAATTATCTTAATCTTAATCAGAAACCCCTCTTGACCGATCACTGAACAACTTATCTGTTAACCCTGAACCAGTGGGGGGGGGGGGGTCTTAGGATTCACAATAATGCTCAATCTCCTATTCTGAAGGCATATTCTGGATGATTGAGTTTTCATTTGCCTTGTTTTCAAGTCATTTATATATATAAACTGATGGACTGAGAACAACTATCATAATTCGATTCCAACATGATGCTTTCAATAAATTATATTTTTCTGCTGACTTTTGTCACGTACTATATGTACCTGCAGGAAAGACCGCGAATTGCCATTAAAAAAATTGATTGCAGCATGAAAGTAACATGGAAATTGATAACTACTCCCCACAGTCATATTTTGGTTTCTGCGTGTAAGCATAGCCGTAACTGATAACATTTATACCAAAAGGCATAATTTCACATGGGCACTGCGTACAACAGATACATAAAGGCACCAGATTGCTTTCACACCCGACTCGCACCTACAGGGGTTTTGTCCCTGGAATGCAGACTCCTTCCCATGTGGACTTCTTGATTTTAGCAGTGATAGTTGAGTTTAACTATCTCTGATTTTACACAGGAGATGTAGTGGCACATATGCAACAATGTTTCACCACATACCTGCATGAAACAATCCAGCTGAACACACACTGAATTAGACAGTGTCATTACCATATCCAAACCGTAGTCCTAACGAAACAAATCCAAGTCAATTCCGACCAAAGGCAATGTTCCTTGGTATGTGTAGTTGTAACATATAAATTTATAGTTCGTATTTACCCAAAAGAGACCAAAACGTAAGTGCAAAGGTCCATAGGGGGAAAAAAACTTTATCTAGTTTTCACATGACAGAATGCAAAAAGTTTTGTTTGAAATTATAGGCTTATTTCAGTAAATTAGTTTGAACAGTTGCATCATTCATGCATATACAGGACCATACAATTTATGAAAAGGGACCAAAATTTGCAGCACATCAGAGAATTTGTAAGTGGAGGTTCTTAACTTGTTGAAAATGTCAATAAAATTCAGTATTTAAAAAGGTACTACTTGCAACCACCATCTCAACAATGATCATCATCCATATAAGTCCACAAAGCGACACCAACACCGACATCAATCCATCAGAAAAACCCTCTAGGTCTAAAATGACCATCAATAAGAATCTAAACAACATGATTATATAATTCGATGTGTTTTAGGCATGTAGTTAAAGACATGATGTTGTTTTTAAGGAGATGCATTAGGAGTATTTCAAAAAGAAAAGTGTTTGAATTTCCAAATATAGTAAGCACATTGGTTCAAATGTTAAACATCAGCCAGAAGCAAGTGACTTTAGGCCTCAAATCATTAAAACGTAGTCAAAAATGCATTACAATAGTCAAAATTTGTAAGGATAGCAGTCACATTTCAAGTTGGTTTCCAGAAGTATTTTGAAAGGGCATTTAAATGTTCAAGAAAGCATATAATCCCACAAATCATCTAATAAGTCAATTATTAGGGTAATAAGAATTCCACAAATGTAGTATGTCATTGTAAGTCATCTGTAAGTCAGCCAAGCATAATGTACATCTATCTCGTGGTTCTATAAAGTTGAAAAGGTCAAATTGTAAGTCCTAATTATGGTAAAATTCTACTACCTTTATCAGAGAAAGAATTCGGTTTTATGAAGCGAGAGAGAGAGGGAGGGATCATTTGAAATTCCTAACGGTAACTGTAAGTATAACTGTTTTCCTGTAACCGTTTTATTTTCCCTTTCTTTCTTTCTCTCTCTCTTTCTCTCTCTCTCTCTCTCTCTCTCTCTCTATCTATCTATCTATCTATCTATCTATCTATCTATCTATCTACATACATGCACACACAGTTATATATATATATATATATATATATATATATATATATATATATATATATATATATATATATATATATATATGTCTGAAGGATTTGGAAAGTAGAAAGGCTGGACTCTTTCAGCACCATGTTCCCTGCTCGTACTCTATTCTTTTATGACTACACAAAAGCTATGTGTAGCCTGTTTTAAATACACTTTGTGACAGTTCGCCACATAGCTTTACCTTTCAGTGTCCTTTGCGCAGAAATGCATTGTGCTAGAAATGCATTGTGTCATTTTAAAGAAGTACAATAAAAAAATGTAAATCTGAGCAGATGCCTGCAGACAGTAGACTTACACACCAGAGATGCAAACTTAAGATCGGTAGCACCATCCCATCGCCCCAACACACCTGCATGATAGCGTCTCTGGGACCATACGAAATTTAACTTCAATCATAGAGGGCAGTTGTTGTGTGCAAATATGATGCATATAGTCAGTCATGAATAACGGCTGGTCCCAAACGAGCCAGTGACATATATGCCTCTGAAAACTGTTTTTGTCGAGTATTTTCTGTACGCATACACATGGGGGGGGGGGGGGAGGGGGGGGGGCTCGTAAAAATAGTCACTACTATTCACAAACACCTTATTCTCGCGTGATGGCTAAATTAAAATTAGCAAAGATAAGACATTACCAAGAAACTGAAGTAAAGTATAGGATAGTTAATTGCATTAAAATTGACTCCTAGAATAAATTTGTGACACTTCGCTTCGTTACAAAACACTTGCATGTTGAACTGATATTTATAATACAAAACACTTACATGTTGAACTGATATTTATAACACAATGTGCACGCTTACGCTGACGATAACACTTATCAATACATATACTTATATTATGAAACAATTTCCACAAGTGCACGTATCAGGATATAGCACAAAAGACATAACCACTTCGACTTAATAATCAGTCCTTCATTGTGAAAGTTTCGAAGTAGAGATGGAAAACTACAGTTAAAGTATAAGGACATATCATCGGATAAAATGTTATGATTTCTTCATTAGTAATCCTCCAGGCTTGCCATGTCAAACAGATGCATGCAATTCCAAACCACCCTGTTAAATTTAGTAAATGTGGTATAAAATATCAGATACCTACTGATGGTTCGTAGCTCTTACTTTTTAAAACTCCAGGTACCATTTTAATGATTATTTAACACAGCTGGTTTTTTTTGTACGATATATATTATGTCAATCGAAACATACCGGCCCTGTCCTATACAACTAATAGCTGCAAGCTGTATATAACGTTTGTTTTGATATATAGCCTTGTTGCTCAAACATGAGAATACATCTCTGTGCCCTTCCCCTAAATGGAATTTGAAACGATGATTCATGTTTTCACAATGGTATTCTTGCCCATCAAGCAGAAAATAATAGCAACAAGTTGAGAATAAAGTAGTTGGTACTTTAAAATAAGATGGAACATCCTGGCTGCTACTGGTCTGTTAAAAACAATTAAATTGTAACGAAAATTTTATGGAAAGCAGAACCCCTGTACAAACAACTTCATTATTTTTTTTTTGTTTGTTTTGTCTTTGAAACAAAGTTAGTTATCACATTGATCTTTATGATCCTTGCTAAGTACATTAAACTTTTCAGTAGAAACAACCTGTGCTGCAGTGAATCTTGCCAGTGTCACCCCAAGTGAAAAACCAAGAAGCCGTCAGCAAAGGTGTTGCAGTTGTCCTTAGTTAAGTCTTTTTAATCTTGTTAGAGTCAACCATCATGCACAAGAGTTTAGCTACTACATAGTAAAATGCATTGATAATATCGATAACAATTGCCAGCAATAACCATGATGAAAGTCGAGTAGTAAAGTGGTGCAATGCAGCAAATAACCAAAAATACATCAGAGAAATATGATGCCCAATTTCGGCAGTCTACGTCGAACATTAAAGACATTTATGACCTTTTTGTTGAGTATATCTGGTGTTATAATGGTAGGTATCACCTAAATCCAGATGGTATGCAACACTGCATATAGTTATAGAAGCGTTTCAATTTTAAATAAAATCGCGCATTCATAGATCAGCTAAAGTTCATTTAACAAAATACCTTGCATAGTAGAGAAGAAAATATTACACTCGCATTATGTACATCAAATACCATAGAAACATGTAGCATGTCCTACAAAGGCCATTGTTTTCAAGCTAGAATTACCTATGGTTATATAAGGTCAGTGCAGGCTGTTAAAGCTTTACAGACTGTATTGCAGGCTCAAATTCATTTTGAATATGTCAAAGTTAGGTAAACATGGGCTGTCCACTCAACCTTTCTGCTATACATTTTATGTGTTCAGTTTTCCACTTTTTCTCCCAGTTCAAATGTTTATACTCTGCGTAACTTTTGTTGGAATTCAACTTGATATGATCACCACTGGAAATACAATATGAATCGGCGCTACTAACGTTTCTTGATTTAGAAAAACAAAATACGAAAAAATGAAGTGACCAGTAAGCATGCATTTGAGCATGGTTAATGTGGGTAATCAAGTATCCATAGATATTTTTATGGAATTTTTTTAAAGCCAAACACTACAACCACTTCAAACTTGGTGCAGATTTTCTTCGGTGAAAACTATGTAAAACTAGGGCCCCATGGTACGTGCATTCCTCCCTCATAGCCATAAACTACCAGCTCAAAGTTAATAGTGACTCAGATATGCTCAGCGTAGCTCAGCTCAAGGTGTAGCTGATCTGAACCCAGTTGGGACTTAATTTGGAATGACTATCAGTTGCAAATGGGCCATCCATACAATTCCCATTTAATGACGTTAACCATGTCAGATATAAAAATCCATCCAAATGACATAATTAGAAATGCAAACTTTTTAGTGATATTAATACAAGGATCAATAGCTTACAGATAAAACTCACAATGTAGGGTGTCTCTAATTAACTTGAAAAAAATGAAGATTGATTTAAACGTATTTTATTTTGACAAAGTACACAATATAATACATATGAAAATTATATGCAATTGGGAAAGAGGGCGTGGCCCTATATAAATCCCTCTCGCAGAAGACGACGATCACAGGACACTACAGGACGCACGGGAACAGAGAGAAGAGGACAAGCACGGACAGGACATACAGTGGGGCATAAGGTTGTATTGTACTGGTAGTATTAGGATGTCATTTTATCTTCAATTTGGACCGGGGATAAATTGATTGTACCGTATAGCAAAAACAAAACGAAAATAGAAAAATGTATTAGCCAACACCAGAGGGGTTGAAACGTTGAGTGGCGGAGATGTAGTGATGAACGGATGAAAATATTTCAATATTTTCAATAAAAGAACAGTTAGGGGACCCATAAAGAACTGTTTGTAATGTAAAGGGAGCATACTGTGATATAGCAGTATGTAGGTTAGACCGAGGAATTGTGTATTTAGAACAATGAAAAAAATAATGCCACGTATCTTCGTAAGGTGAGCCACATGAACATTTCGCAGTGTTCTTAACACCAATCTTGAAGATATGTGAATTTAACTGACTGGCATCCAAAGGGAGGCGTGTATGCTGAACAGCTAGGAATCTATTACCAAAGTTATACAATTCATCAAACTTTATAGGTCGGATCACCGGTTGAGTTATACTTGATTTAAACTTTTGAATAGAGTCAGAATTCCGTATTTCTAGAGGTAGTTGATTCCATAACCGAACAGTTGAAGGAAAGAAGGATTTGTCAAAAAGGTCGGTCCGAGCTCGGAAATGAGGAAGATCAAATTGCTGGCGTGTGGTATAATTACCTGTATCAGGAGAAGCGGTAGAAAGGATAGAGCATAGTGCGTCCGGTACAAGGTTATGGACCAATTTGTACATAAGAATCAATTTTGAAATTTCCCTGCATTTGGATAAAGTTAACCATCCAGATTCTTCATATATTTTAGCGGTGCTGGTCCCATGCATTGCTCCAGTGACAATACGAGCAGCATTTAATTGTATGTATTCTAGTTTTTCTTCATCTTGGACCGTACAGCCACTCCATACTTGACTACCATATTCCAGAATAGGCCTTATGAAAGAAATATAAATGGTTTCCAGTGTTTTACTATCTAGAGTGAATTTCAAACTCTTCATGATATTGATTAATTTGGAGGATTTGTTTGATATATCAGTAATATGGTCAGACCATCTTAAATCAGAACGTATTGTCACTCCAAGATGTTTATGATGAGCCACATCTTGCAAAATATGACCCTGGAAAAAAATTGGGGGCTGAGAAGGTGGATTACTTTTTCTGGAAATAAGCATGGAATCAGTTTTCAAGGCATTGAATGTGACTAGCCAATCTTTGGACCACTGGTCAATTTTAGATAGGTCCATATTCATAGTTTGAGCCGCAGTGACAGGATTATCAATAGTTAGATAGAGTGAGGTATCATCAGTAAAAATTTTAATGTTAGATCGAACAATGTCCACAATGTCATTGATGTAAATAAGAAACATCAAAGGTCCTAAAACTGAGCCTTGCGGAACGCCTGCACAGACTTTACCCCAACTAGACGACTGGCCTTGGATGACTACCCGTTGGTGACGGTTATGCAAATAGTCTGAAAACCATTCAAAAAGAGCTCCCATAACAGCAGCTTTCCTTAGCTTATGGAGCAGACCAGCATGCCAAACTTTATCGAATGCCTTACTGATGTCCAGAAAGATAACACGAACCTCTTTTTGCTGATCCACAGGTAGACATAATTCGTGGTATAGCAGTAGTAACTGATTAATGGTGCAATCTCCCGGCATAAAGCCAGATTGATGGACAGATATAACAATATTGTCTCGAAAGAAATTGAAAACATACTTAAAAACTATTTTCTCAAATAATTTTCCGGTACAACTAAGTAATGACACTGGCCTATAATTGTTGCATAAATTATCAGGGCCTTTTTTATAAAGAGGAGAGACGTTTGCTTGTTTCCAAGCTGTAGGGAATTTCTTTGTCAACAGCGAAAGATTAAACAACTTTGTGAGTGATGGAGAAAGAGCAGGGGCCGCTTCCTTAAGAAGTTTTGCACTTATTCCATCGGGACCAGAAGCTTTGCTCGTGTCAAGACTTAAGAGTGTTTCAAGAACTTCTGTTTCCGTTATGGTTATGGACTCAAGGGTAGACTCTGGATGATCAGTGATTTCAGGTAAAGATGCAGAGGAGAAATCAACTTTAGATTGTTCAAGAAAGAAAGCATTAAATATTTCGGCTTTTGACAAACTGCCTGGAATATTTTCACTATTGTGAAGAAGAGAAGGTATGGATTGTGACTGGTTTCTATTCATGAATTGTTTCACTGTGCGCCACCAACATTTACTCGATCGACTGGAACTATTTAAATCTGCGCGCAATTTATTATTATAATTTTCCTCAGCAAGTTTCAGTTGGGCTTGATAATGATTACGTAATTGGCAAAAGGCATTCCATAAAGCAGGTTCGAAATTTTTACTCTTTGCCTTGTCATACTGTCTTTTGACACGACGCTTGAGTGCCCGGAGACGGGAATTGTACCATGGTAAGTCGGATGGTCTAACTTCAATATCTTTATTGGGAATACAACGTGTAGCAGCTTCCATGAATAATTTAGACCAGGCATCACAACATACATCGATATCATTAAACACGAAACAAGAAGTCCAGTCGACCTCTGTAAGATAGGTATTAAAATGATTAAAGTCTGCTATGCTATAGTTCCATATACGACATTTGAAACATGGATCTTTCTTTTTACGGAATAATAGATTAGCTGCCACAACGCAATGGTCACAATTTGATATCGAAGGAAGCACGCAAATTTCACGTAGATAATTAGGAATATTTGAAATTATCTGATCCAAACAGGATGCTGAGCGTTCGGTTATACGGGTAGGTCCATGTACATGCAGAGTCAAGAAATTTGTTCGGGAAAATTGATCAAGTTTTAACCCAGACTGTATCAGAAAATCAGCGTTTAAATCGCCAGTCAATATAATATTTTTGATACCTGTACTATTCGCTAAATCAAGACTTTCCTGAAGTTTATTCAAAAAGGAAACCATAGAATTTGGTGGTCTGTAAACTACGCCAAGTAAGAATTTGATATTATGAAGCCTAATCTCGCTCCACAGGAGTTCTATATCAGGTAACCCCGGATCATTTCGTCGAGATACATGTAGAGATGTGGAAACATAGAAAGCAATGCCGCCACCAACAGCATTCGGGCGGTCTCGTCGAATAATCTCATGGTAGCCAGGTAAAGTAAGATTGTCAGCAGGAGAATTGGGAGTGAGGAAAGTTTCTGAAAGGGTGATTATGTCAAATTCTGGTGCAAGATCTGTACGAATGCACCTCAACTTGTCTACAGACAAACTACGAATATTGGAATGGCAGAAAGAAATGTCACATAAATGCTGTCCAGGGCCAGGGTTCAGGTGAACATCGCCAGCTAGAAGTATTAATAAGGGACTTAAGGCTATAATATTTATAATTCTAAGTTGGCGCCGGTAAAAAATAATGTAAAGAAGATAAAACAGAAGTATTTTCTTCTTCCTACCTAAAGAATTCAAATTCAAGATAATTGCTGTAAAAAATAAGTAAGAAAACACGTGGAATCTGAGATTCACAATTGGAACAAATCGCGTTTGTAGCACAAGTTCAGTGTCACAAGTTGCAAAAATGTAAGAAAAAAATAAAGGGTCCCACAAAGTATGATATAGATATTTGCACAACACCTTGGACGTATAACGAGCTAGTTCCAATATGACATTTAAACTGATAACCCATGTCAGCTCGAAACATAAGAGATATAAAAGCACAATATTTACTATGAGCATTAATCTGCAATATATAAACACGGTGAATACAGTAGAGGAAACATAAATGATGACACATTTTTCAACGTAGAACCAATGAACTAGACAAAACGTATAAGTAATTACAGGAATATACACAAACACCGCTCCAGTGCTTAAACATGAAAAATACAAGTAACTGCTTGACATGAATTGTTTTGCAGTAGATGCGGCGGTGGACAACATTTTCCTCGTAGCCAGACACACTGGCCGGCGTACCATGTCAAAATGAGAGTAGACAAAGTTTGACATATTTATGTTATCCCATACACAAATTTTAGACATACGTATAGCATATGGATAGGAAATATGCGTGTACATTGGACCACAAACATCATATGCAGTTGTAAGCAGTATGTAGTCCTCTAAAATAATCATAAACTTCGAATTGAAGAAGGCGTCCAACTCAAGCACAAGTATTTGTGTCCAAGCGGATTGTGCAAAAGTGTGTATGATTAGCAGATAAACAGCATAACATTTGTATTCCATTGTTTGGTCAAAAACCAAGCAGATCCACCCAAAGTACAAAAGCAGTAAAACCCAGGCTTGTGAAGAGAATACCCCAACACACAAATATGACACATAAGACACAAAAACAGATCTTAAATTAGAACATAACCTAGAAGCGTATGAACTTCCAAACACGTATGACAAAAGATCAAGGCAATTCAGCATTTCTCAAGGAAATACTGAGCCGTGGCTACCGGAAGGTGTGCGTTGACATAAACTCATCTAACAACGAATAATTATTGTCTGGCTTAACATGAAATAGTCCACATATTGATGGTAACAGAGCACAGAATAGTTAAACTTGGATCATCAACAATTCAGGTCAAAGGATACATCCTCATAATAATCACATGTTAGGAATGAACAAGTTAGGCTGAAGTATGAAACAAGTAAGTACATCAGCGAAAGCAACAAGACAAGAAAAAGAAAAAAAAACCGTGTGTGACGTAAGCAACATGATAGTCAACATGATTGAAATGTATATATATATAAAAGCATTGGTAACATACTGTCGCTCGAGGAGGTTCTAGTGTTTCAACATTAAGGGATGATTCTGGACAGATCAAAACAGTTGCTTGCGTAAAATAATGTTGCAGATGACCAATTATAAGATAATACAAATTTCACCAAACGGTTATCAATGTAAATGTGTAGCATGAGAATATGTAAAATAACTCCAGATAACAATATACTTTTACCTGTGATAACCTCCCAAGATGATGCTACGGAGGGATATAGTTTTCCATGCCAGTACTGCAAGACATGAAAGTAATTTGATGAGTAGATTGATGATGCGTCAATTTGTGATTCAAATTAGTCATTTGCAAAGAAAGGAGAAAGATAACAATTTGGCAAGCTGCCTCAAATATTACCTTTTGAACAGTTTGGCAAGCTGCATTAAATATTACCTTTTGGGTCATATATTATTGTTAAGATCAATGTTGACCTCTGTCACAACAACAAAAATATAAACAAGGCAAGACAATGCTTGTGACATAATAATAAACCACTAACATGTTTGGACGGATGTGATGTCGCTGCTTTGTATTTTTACTTCGTATATGTTTGTTAGCACGAATATCCAAATTTGGCGAAACCAAAAGAAAAAAAAAAATTGTTCAGGGTAGAAAGGTAGGGCTCAGTGAGACATGTAATAAGAAGTCACATGTTTAAATCAGTGGCGAGAAAAGTCAGTATGGATTCAGCTGGTAACAAGACTGTCAATGTCGTCAAAGGCGTTCATTTGAAGCTTTTTGCCTTGTTTTGTCTTGGCCCACACTTTACCCCGTATCAGATGAAGATTCTAGATTAGAAATACCCCCAAATGAGCATAAATAAACATACTACCAAGGTAGCTTAAATCATAACTTGATGCACAATGATATATATATATATATATATATATATATATATATATATATATATATATCATGGAACGCCTTTCCTTGTTTTATTCAGTATTGATCTGATGATTTAATATATGATCAAAGGAACAAATAAATTTATTCTTATGCACAAATGTTTGATCAGATTCTTGGACATTTAACCAGAGGACTAGATATCTAATCACATGATCAAATACAGTATATTTCTTCTGACCAAATAGGTTTGATGAGAAAAAAAATGTATTCAATCAGAAGATCAAATGGATTTGTTCCAAGGAACAAATGAAATGATTTTGATCACATGAACAAATGCATATTTTCACATGACTTATTTCATTTGTTCTTCCTACCAAATAGAATACGGTATATATCACGATTTACCCACCTGAACAAATGTATTTGTTGCCGTGATCAAATCGATATGATCGTTTGAATAAATACAAGTTTATCCACTACCAGATAATAATTACTCCCAGTTGTATACCCCGCGTCACTTTCGGCAGTCTGTGTTACCATAACAAGCAAGAGGTACAACCTCGAACATCTATTTTCTGTATAAAGCAACTGCAAGTAGGGGCCAGGAGACAGAGCTAGTTGTCACAGGGTTAGGTTATCATCTACTCTTTAAGTATTCCATTTGACAATGTTTGTTTTTTCTAGGCTCCAATTTAAATATAAAATCATTTGGAGAAAAATATAAAATTTCCAGGTGCAGGCACGTTATAATCCTTTGTGAAGAAAGAAAGAAAGAAAGAAAGAAAGAAAGAAAGAAAGAAAGAAAGAAAGAAAGAAAGAAAGAAAGAAAAAAAAGAAAGAGAGGGAGGGAGGGAGATCGAGAATTAATGCTCATTTTATCCCTCCGAAAAGCAGAGCCTACCACCAAACTGTAGAAAGAAGTAAAGAAATAAAGAAAGAAAGAGAAAAAGAAAGAAAGAAAGAAAGAGAGAGAGAGAGAGAGAGAGGGAGGGAGGGAGAGATAAAAAATACTTATGTCCTACCGAAAAACAGTGCCTACCACCAGACTTTAAAAAGAAAAAAAAAGTGAAAGAAAAACGCTCAAGTCCATGACCATGAAAGGTATTGCAAAAGCATTGCCTAACCAAGGAAAGAAAGAGTGAGAGAAAAAAAGGCCTCACATCAATCCCGAAAGCAGGTGCGAAATGTCATGGAAGCACCGTCCACATTTACATTTAATCCCGCAAAACAAAATCATATTTAAATGATGAATAATAATGATGCATTGTGCACTGCCGGCTTCACCGGATTCGATCTCTAATCAAAGCCAAAATATGTCAACGTTTAATTTTCCGCGATGTCTGGCTAGAAGATATCGCGGACATTTCGAGATTGTACCTTTTGCGTGTTTTACTATTTGCTGCGTAGATCAGACACTGCCGGAAGTGATTCGTTCCGAAGTATGAATATTGCTCACAGCAAATAGACTTGCATTATGCATCGAGTTATATTATTATGAATATTAGATCCGTGGAAAAAAAACAAACGGGGAGCGTCAATGTAATAAAATTGGGAGATATTTGATGATGTGATCAATTTGATCAGAAGAAAAATTCAATTCATTCAGATCATCAAATAACATATATTTATTCTTCTGGCCAAGCCGATTTAATCATCTCAACAAATATATTTGCTTATGTTATCAAATAAGAGTATATTTGTTCCTTTGCCTTCGACCATCAGTATTTTGCCTTGTGTTCCTCTACATATCAAGTAACTTCTGGCAGCATTAAGTTTCTGCACCATCGGCTACAGCCCTTTGTGGTCAACAGTAACTGAATAATTTGATTAACCATTTCCCAGCAAAAGCATTTTGAAAGTACTAGCAGATATGGTTTCATGCTTAGTGTATGCTTTGTGTAGGTTTAATAATCACTGTGTCCACGTTTTTTCTCACTGTTAACACGCCTAAGCTTGCTTTTTTATAACAAGCACTTGATATTAAGTATTAGCTATATATTAAGAAAATTAACGAGATTTTTGACAAAAATTTTGCAATCAAAACCTGGTGTGTAGGGGTGGGAGTGGGGGGGGGTAAACTGTTTTGTGAAATTTCTCGATGCATAGTGCCAGTCTATTTGCTGTTAGGAATGGTCTTTAGTAAGATCCCTTACGCTGGCATTTGTACCTTTTCCTTTCCTTTGAAAATATTATTCACTACAATACAGGAAGACTTTATTAAGGCATTCATGGTTGTTTTTTGTTTATTTTTCCTTCAGGTAAACGATACACAAAATGAATTCTTCAATCGCATGGACAATCCTAAATGTGACTTCAACTATGCTATACTCACCAAACGTTACTACTACGCCCAAAGGACAACCTGTTTACCTTCTAGGGCTTGATCTGGTCGCAAAAGGTAGTTCGACAAACTTATATATCAAGCCTTTCATCATAATACCTGGATTGCTTTTCAATACACTTACTGTTGTCATCATAATATCATCTCCTATGAGAAAGACTACCACGGGTCACTTCTTCATTTGGATGGCCATTGCAGATAACATATGTTTGTTGCCAGAGATCCCTGAGTGGATCAGTAAATTCCGCCCGCTTCGTACACAAATATATGTTGTACCTATGGTGTGTGGACTTATACCTAGTTTGAGATACTTTGGTCAACTGTTCTCTTGTTACCTTACAGTGTGGGTAACTTTGGAACGTTTCCTAACCGTAGCATTACCCTTGAAAATTGCCCGTATATCAACACCATTTAAAGCAAAAATTGTAATTTTGGTAACATGTCTATTCTGCGTATCCGTAACGGTATTTCCGTACTGGACGTTTTCAAAATATCCAGATGTCCCTAGGTGCTTCCCTCAAAACAGAATTGAGTATCAAGTTTGGAACTTAGTGATTCTTCGGATTTGTGGTCTGTTCTTTCCATCCGTATTAGTAGGAGTCTTTACTGTGTTGCTTGTTAAGAAAATAAAACGTTTGTACGCAGAACGTAAAAAGCAGCTTGAGGGCCAGTTACAGTACAATCAATCTTCTAATGATAGTAGGGAATCTGCTCTTACAAAAATGCTCATTGTTGTGGCCACGGTCTTTGTTGTATGCCGACTTCCTTACAGCATAGCTTTTACTATGCACCATAACATGGGGATCGACCCTGAGAACATACCCGCAATGTGGGCTATTTTTTTTTATGAAAATATCTGAATTGTTGTATTTGACCAACAATGCAATCAACTTTTTTCTTTACAGCTTAGCCGGCAGTACTTTCAGAAGTTATATGCGTAATTTATTCCGGTGCATTTCAGCATCTAGCCCTGCACAGTCCTCCCACAAAACAGAAACAAAAGAAATATCGATGACAGCAACCAATATTAATATTGCAAACACAATGAAGACAACTTAAAATTGGACTAATTTAGTCAATTCACCAAAAGCTACATTGCTTTGGAACACAGTTAAATGAGCTTCAACTACAAGCCGGGAAGATAACCATCATGCTGGTACATTTCCCTTAGAACGGAGAGCAAAAAGCGGCATGTTCAGGCACAGCATCCAGTTCAAGCTTTATCACTGATATGCCCAGCTGCACATGTCCAGATCAGGTCGGGAGTACGGTGACTTTGGGGTCAAGCCCTGCCAAATAGGTCTGTTCACTTGCACATGTCTGGGTTAAACTGTAGCCCTACTTAATTTATCCCGACAATTTAACTCAGGGTAGAGCCAGGGTTAAAAGCTAAAGCTACGCTGATTTTCCAGTGTATGCACACATCACTTTGCTGTAAGTGGGTTTTTTTCTGTACCGTGGAAGTTTATATTGACTACTTGCATAAATATGATTTGGTTGATCATCTGTTGCAGAGAGACACAGGAGCAGACAGCACAATAATTGCTGGGTCTCTCTCTCTCTCTCTCTCTCTCTCTCTCTCTCTCTCTCTCTCTCTCTCTCTCTCTCTCTCTCTCTCTCTCTCTCTCTCTCTCTCTCTCTCTCTCTCTCGCTCTCTCTCTCTCTCTTCTCTCTCTCTCTCTCGACACAGGAGCAGACAGCACAATAATTGCTGGGTCTCTCTCTCTCTCTCTCTCTCTCTCTCTCTCTCTCTCTCTCTCTCTCTCTCTCTCTCTCTCTCTCTCTCTCTCTCTCTCTCTCTCTCTCTCACGCACGCACACACACACGAGGGTAAAAGAGTTGTTTCCTGGTTGGCACCACGGAGCCCACTGCCGAAGGCAAGCAGAATGACGAAACGAGCAGATGCCACAAAACGATATTTTCAAGCGTAGCACAACAAGTTCATCACCCATACTTGGAATACATATATCAAAAGATTCATCAGTACCTACTTGAATCATCTGTACCAATAAACAATAATTACGATCACGATAAATTCGATTACACTTTTGCAGCCAATAACCTTCAAAAGCGGGGTGCAAAATTTCTTAACTAAAGGTAAACTTCAAAAGAGTAGGCATTGATTCATGAAAAGTAAAAGAGGAGACATTCATGGATTCGAAATTTTCCTACATGTTTACTGGCCACGGCAGAACAAAATCATCTTTTTATTTTCTCAATTATTTTACAATAACAACTTCTATGCAACAAAATAAGACAGGTAAAGCATAATATACAAGACACAAAATGTCTACAATGACAGCAAGTCTTCAAGAATGCCGATATTTAAAAAAAATATCTGTCGCATTGAAAAGTGACTTGAATTGAGGGATGACTGAAATGACGGACACTGGCTTTTACCGACTATTCACTTTGGAGCGGCACCTCCACCAGTTGTCTTTGGGTATCTTTTCTGTTGAGCAATTATATTTTTCAAATTTTCCCATGCATTTTTGGTTGATTGCTATCCCTCATCTCTACATTGGCTTTGAAATTGTTATTAGTTCTTTTCGAGGCTTCTTCCCTCTTCTGAACCGTAGCCCTAACATTTTTTTAAACTTTCCACAATATTTATCTGCCTCTACTAATTTTAGAATTCATTTGTTCAACTAGAAATGAGCAGTTTTTTAGTCTTTGTTTTACGTTCTTTGCCCGTTCTGATGGCGTGACCCTCTATTTGCTTCACACACAACCACGCAGGGGAAGGAAACAGAAGTGGGTAGATTGGAATAAAGCTACATCACAATAGAATCTTTGCAAAACATGCATACACACTCAAGACACAACACTGTAACCTGGAGTCACCAGACCCTGACTTGATCTTGGCAAGTGCAAGCTAATTTGACTCCGGATCAATGGCTTCATAACCTAGAGTCACGTTGCTCTAGATTATCAATTTAACTCCGGGTTACAAGACTCGGACATGTGCAACCGGGCAAGAGACAGTGAAATGGAGAAGCATTTTATTAGTGGTCCAGCAGAAGATAACACCGGATGTTTATCATTTGCTTTGTCTACCGTATGGGTATAGTAGGCACCACACTGTCCATATCAGCATAATAAGCATAATGTGCATGCCAAGGAACAGATGAAAGCTTAACCTGGACCCCCAATTCTACCCAACCTGGCCTTTCATCCAGTAGGGGTATTTAACTATCCTGCCTCTAAAGTAGTGTTTCCATCATGATGTGACAAGGGATGGTTTTAGATCAACATTTTTTTTCATGTGAACACTTGTCATTGCCCATCGCTTGCCTCGGGAAAGAGAATAAATCTAAGTAACTCAATACCCACAACATCTAGATAGCTCCAAAATATGTTCTTTCACAAACAACATCTCCTTCACGGCAATGCTCTTAGAAAAAATTGCAAGAGGCATATTATGCAACGAAAAAGGGCTCGGTCGTTGAGCTACCCATAATAGAGTGACTTAGTGTACAGATCACCTTCTTGTATGCTTATATGGGTAGCCACGGCTAAATCTTGACCTGAGAAGAGAGTCCATATCAGATAGAATGTCTGTAGCAAAGCAATAGGGCTGTAACTTTAAGTCTTAAGTGTAGCCGAGCTGTTACGCATTGGCTCCCAAAAGTCCTTCCACGTTGTGATTACAAGTGGGAAGACATACGAGTCATAATATAAGGCTAAACTAACCAATCACTGATGCCCTTGTAAATTTTTTTATACGCACAATGCGTTTTAAGAAACAAATTCTAGATGGACAAGTTAAGGGACTCGTTAAAATTTGCTTTTCAACTTCATGTGTCCAAGACACCAAATAGTTGTTTCTCTGCTTCATGTATATGAGATATGAAATTTAATGGAAGTGTACTCCTGATAGCGTGTGGATGGCGGCTGGACACAATCGGTGGCCTGCTTTGCTGTGGCCACATGCAACACTTCAACAAAAACCGCAATGCACCATGGACTGCAATGAACCAATTATATGAAACTATACTACTACTACTACTACTACTACTACTACTACTACTACTACTACTACTACTACTACTACTACTACTACTACTACTACTACTACTACTACTACTACTACTACTAATGATAAGAATAATAATAATAATAATAATGATGATGATGATGATGATGATAATAATAATAATGATAACAACAACAATAATAATAATAATAATGATAATAATAATAATAATAATAAACAAAAGTTTTAGTGCCATGGGAACCTTTTCTTTACTCTGCACTGTGGATGTAGGCGTTATTACGTGGCATTAGGCTCTTTTTAGCACACTTTTTCTACAGCCAGAACAAGTTTGCATGATAATGGCGCTTAACCGTGTTAGATGCTTCACTTTCAAAGTTGTATGTATTGCATTTAACAGAGATGCCAGTTGTATTTTTCCTTTACACATGACGGAAAAATAGCATTTCGAAAGATAATTCTGAACCTCCAATTTCAATCTAAACGAAGTGACGCCTTTGTCTAGTCTGCCTTCGCCAAGTTACCGCTAACAAAATATGATACTGCAGGTCGTAAAAACAACTAATCATCAAACAAGACAACCTAGATTCATGGTTGAATGAGGACGGTTACCTTATGAACTGAAGTGTGGTATTGGATCTTAATAGTCTTCAATTCTGAATCGACCACAGTTGCAACATCTTAGTTCTATTGCGTGAGTTGATGAAACTTTGGTGTGTCAATATTTCTGGTGTTATATAGTGGCATAGTTTTCTCTACAACAGTCTTACGCAAATTGAAAGTTACTAAACAACTTGCTATCTTCACATAAACTGCGATGCTGCCTCTTACTATCCACTCAGTATGGTAACTTGGTTTTCTGTGTGAAGCTTGTGGTTCAACATGCGAAAATAGATAGCTGCTTTACATTTTGATAACATGCTTACAATTTTGATAACACCTTAGTCTGGTGCCTCTGGGAATGATATCTGTAAACTGTGACGGTAAAATAAAGAAATATTTAAATCGCAAAATTTATATGTGAGATGTGGCTTATGGCAGGAATGGGATGTTACAAACAACAACGCAGTTGACTGATCCCTGGAAGCTGATGGTACTGGAGTCAATCGGGATGTTTGCCTTCACAGGATATGACTTTGATCTTCCCAATATGAAGCTGTGTAGCAGGTATCGACAGCTCAAGTTTGTGAAAAGCAGGGATAAAATGGTTTGCAGTCACTCGGAGTGATTCATTTTAGAAAAGTAGGCCACAATAACTCAACCGGTGGAGTTGTCCATGCACGCTCATAGCTGGAGATAGGAAAAAGTGTCATAACTGCCAGGTGATTTTGAAACGGCAATCAATTTTTTCTCTGGTAACTGAGATTAGCTTTGGGGTATATGCTGTTTATTTGGGGGGAAACCTTTGAAACACACTGAAAAGTTAAACCAAGTAGTAGACAAAAGGTAGTTACATGCACCTATCTGATTACATTTATTAAAAAAATGTTTAAAATTCTGTTTTCCCTGTTATTTCCATGTACAATTAGATATGTACGCTACCACATAGTGCTGCAAGAAGAATCATTTATATTAGTCTACAGCTGTTTTCTTGTCCTCTTTAAAGAAATAAAGGACAGCAACGAGAGAGAGAGAGAGAGAGAGAGAGACAGACAGACAGACAGACAGACAGACATAAACATAGACAGAGACACAGAGAGAGAAACAGACAGACAGTCAGACAGACAGATCCATGTCGCTCTGTATGCATCTTCCATGCAGCATACCAAATGCAAGACGGGAGTACCGGTCTTTATGGGTGATAATCATCAAATGACAACTGAGACAACAGTCTCTTTGGCAGTCCTAATCGATTCCAAACGTGATGCTAAAGGTCAACACATCTTTTGCTCATAGTTCAACAGTGTCTTTGTATATGTGTGATGCTCTAAGGTTGGTAGATTGAATCGATAAAACTCTTTGCTTGCATTACCTTACAAACACTTCATTTCAGAGCAGTAATTTGGCACAACGCGTAGTGATTGCAATGAAATGCCACTTTACTCGGAGATCAGCTGGGTGGCTGATAGACAAGTGTAGGCCTATTATGCGAAAATTACTGCATTGGGGATAATTACTAAACTTAAATTAAGTCTAGCCATGATATAGTAGACTTTAATAATAATAATAATAATAATAATAATAATAATAATAATAATAATAATAATAATAATAATAATAATAATAATAATAATAATCATCATCATCATCATCATCATCATCATAATAATAATAATAATATACCCTGTCTTATCAAAATGTAATAAATACCTGGTTAATGTTGGAACTTCAAAATTCCAATAGCACAATGGCATGGCTCCCATACGGGATGCTTCCGTGGATTATTCTGAACTTAAGCCGCTCAGTCTTAGTCCAAATTAGCATTGCATTATTTGAAACTCTGTGAATACTTGAATCACGAAAGTGTTTAGATTTGATTTGGGGCACACATTTAAGCAACCAGGTTGTAGGGACACCTCCATTGACAAGTTCTATAGTGGCTCTCTCCAATAACAGCGGGGGGTTGCATTTCATCTAGAAAATAAGATAATATTTAAGGGCAAAAGATAATATACCTGGACCTGCATGCCGTAATACGGTATATTAAATCGATATTATCAAAGGCTCGTGCTGGCCATTTAGATTTCCAAAGAGACCTAGCATTGTCCTGAAAGTCAAAATTCCAATGTTTATTTCCTTCGAGTTTTCAAGACATTATGCCTGATGAGGTAATATTTTTTATTATTAATATCTTTTGGATATACACTGCGCCCCCTGGTCGAATCATGAACGCATTTAACCAGTTACCCCATGGTCAAGAAGGTGGCATAATGGCATCGCCAAAGCAAAATTCGAAAATGAAAACGGAACCATTGTTTTGTCCTTTTTTGAGGAGAGATAGTTCTTTGTTTCACAGCATTCTGCTTTGCTACCCTTTCTACGAGTAATTATTAGTACCGCAGTAGATTTGACTGGCTATAACGATGTCACCTTAAATTTGAATGTTAGTCCCAGTTAGCTAGGTCTGATTTCACAACTTCAACATAGCACTACAGAAAACACACATGTGTAGTTAACTCGATGTTTCGTGACTGAGAAATTTTTCCTATTGTTTTTATTTTACCATCATTTCTTGCATTATATTACGAATGGTGTCACTATTGATGTCGCATACAGATTTCAAATCGAACACATGGGCCTACCAAATATTCCGTATCACCAACATACTAAGGCCTATTAGACAGTCATGAACTTTATTAAGTCTTTCTGGGTCAAATATTTGTCTCAGTCAACAGCTGTCTTGGGCGCCCTTTGCCGATTGTATTGTGCTCAAAGGACGACCAGCAAAGCTGTTGACCAGGACATTTTTTACCTTAACATAGGTATGTGGCACTTGAATTAAAGGTCTGTTTAAACCAAGTATGAATCCAGCATCCTTTTGTTTCGATTCAAAGCAGTTCGTTTTCTGTAGTGCGACTTCAATCGCAGTTGGCACTGACAGATTGGGGCACAGACAGATGTATAAAAAAAAATGATTGGGTTCTAGCAAGCTAAGTCTTTCTGCACTGCTATCCATAGTGATGTCACCTGAATTGACAACCCCTCAAATCGTGTGCTTCAGACTGAAATTTGTTAAATTCGATCGCAAAAAGGTCCATTATCTAAAAATTAGTGATGGTCGATTGTCTCCTCTGCCCACCCTTGTGCAATGTGAAGTAATTGGCCGGGTAGTATGAAAAACGTTTGCAGACACACACCACCTAAGCCTTTTCTTTTGCATTAAAATTGATGTATTGGCAACATTCAATGGTATGATATAAACTTTGATTATAGGTTTTCTATTGAAACACATCGACAAGCTTGTTTACACCGACATGTCTTACAGTGTTATTAAACTATTCTGTGTCACTGAATACTATCATGACATAAACTTGTTCCATGGTGCCCAATTCAGCATTGCCTCACTCTGCCCAATCCTGGCATATTTGATAAATATATTGAATTTCAAATGCTTTCAAACACTTTTACCCGTCTTTTGCAAGGTCTCCAAATCATAAAGCAAGTTACTATGTATCAGCACCTATTGCTTATTAAGATTATTAGATTTTTTCATATATCAAGAAAATAAAGTTGACGCAATTTTGCACACTTAGTGTCCTAGAGTCTGCTGTGATGATGACAGCTAAACGGGAAGATTTGGCTCGATTTCCGCATTTATTGATCCAGAGTTACCAGATGTACTCATAGTTCAGTGCAGTTATTGATAGGACAGGACATACCACAGGTAATGGTGCCCGAAGAAGTCAGGAAAGGCAAACCGGGTGATCCCTATGCGTTCAAAACGGTCTAAGCTGGGCGTCAAATGGTCCTTTAACTCGTTGTGAAAATACATCACCAACGTCCGTAAATTATGCACAGGTAAAAAGCCTAGATTCGAAGCTGAAGACGTTTTCGGAGATCGAAAATATTGAAGATGCATACAGTGACAGTAAATGGTGGTCCGTTAACGACCAAAGGGTGATCAGCACTTGGGATAAGACAGCAAAAAAGTAAACTGCCATTACGAGTTGCCAATTCCCTGTAAAGCTAAAGATCCAAAGCTTCCCGTGAATATGTAGGCTGATGAGAAGCGACTCATTTCCCTTGAAAATAGGCTATAAAACGATGAGACACTTTACATTATGTACAAGAAAGAAATATCCAATCTTCTCACGAAAGGCTTCTAGGCTAGATATATAATGGGAACCCTGACGTTATCTACATTTTCATGGACGTATCTAGGTCATATTTATAAAGTATGCCTGGTATAAGTGAAGGTTATATTCTAATTTTACGCATGCATTTCAACATATTCTATTTAACCACCCTAATCATGTTGATTCATTTACTGCCAGTTAACATAAGATAAGCGTAACATAACTTGATATATTTATTGGACATTTTTTTCAACTTCAGAGAACTTCTGATGTACATCAGTGTGGACTTGGCCCACGAAATGGAAGCAAATGACGAGTCAAAACAGTGAGTTGTCTTAATGCTGCAATGCTGCAACTCTGACTGATTTGGAAAGTTACAGGTTTTTATCAATGTAGTTGAACAGACTGTTACAGACCACAAAAGTTCAACTGTTTTACTGCATTTTCTTTCCTTGTAGCTGTTAAAGGTCATGCAACACAAAGAATTTGGGGATGGACGTGCGAGTACTATATTTCATTCTTGTATATTAGCATATTATATTTATCCGGTTCCTTACATAATACGTAATAGTACGTAATATATATATATATATATATATATATATATATATATATATATATATATATATATATATATATATATATATATATATATATATATATATATATATATATATATATATTACGTACAGACAATGTTATTCATCCCACGTAAAAGCAATATGTCGTTTTATATCTAAGGACGATTGGATTCCAACAGGGACACTCTTCTACTATTTGGACATATATTCTGACGTGTTGCTAAGCAATTCTTCTTGACCAGTTGGTTAACTTTACACAGGTATTTCAGGATATGCTATTCATCCAGTTTCACTCTCAGTCACATTTATTATGAGGCACCAAAAGACGAGCGTCCAACAATAAAGTGAAATATTCTATGGTCAAACACATTTAATGTATCCGGGACACTGTTGTCACTTCACAGGACTTCTGCCGCACATCTTTCAATCCAAGATTCTTCGACTGACCATGGGGTTAGTGGGCCCACCGATAAAATAGAGGCATTGACTAGCGTCGCTGACAAGGCCAAACAGGATAAACCAAAATGAACACATGTAGAACTGGAACTGTAAAACTACAATTTACAAACAATATAAAAGACAGAGGAACAACAAGGCTCTAAAGCAGCTACAGATACATAAAATGTCTTCAGTCAGGTGTTGCATCAACGATGTTCCATATTCGAACACAAAAAGCTCGTATGAGCTCAACACAAAAAACAAACATGTATGGAAATGCTTAGCGGACTTGACTAACAATATCATCAATTTCTACATTAAGCGCCTCCATCCATTTAATTGTCATATTACTTTGGCCTTTAACATTTGTTTGTATTAGCATATGATAAATAAATTCAGACACCTTTCCTATGCAAAGCATTTTTTTATCAAATAATTTTCACTTATATTTTGATAAATTCTGGTTCCATTCACAAGCTTTGTTTTCCATTCTGTTGGTATTGCATTAATTAAACAGTGGTATTTCAGAAAGTTTGATTAAACATTTGGGATTTTTTTTCACAAAATGTATTGATTAAAAAAATCCAAACTTTATTCAATATATCTGAATAACGTCAATCCAATTTTCACACCATTGCTTGTAAAACACAGATTTTCCTATGAATTTTAATGAGTTGTTGCATAGATACTGTTTTTTATGTCACATTTGTTTTCTGACTCTGCAAAATTGACTTCACAGTATATAGTTACTATTTCTTCCTCGAATAAGCGTTTCATTTTATCAAATACTATGTGATAATCCTTAATGTCAATATATCATTTCCATATGTTTTCGCTTATATCTGGCAACTTCAGAATAGGCAACCCTTTCCATTTACCTAAAACATTCAAGGTTTGTTAATCTCTTCCCCATGCCAATTTTAAAGCATAGTTTTGAGACTGAGCATGTAATATTTTGACACCACTGTCATCATATGGCCTCACTAGAACATCTCGTTAAATCTTATCCTTATATGGACCATTCCAAATAAAATTATACAAAATAGTATCTATATTTTTGAAAAAAAAAAATCACTTTTCTGTACCAAGGTTTTCTTTTGCCCTATTTCTTAATAATTGGCAATTTCCTGGCAGAGTTGTAGAATCTCCTTAAAAATTAACCTTTTCTTTTATCTCCAATTTATAATAAGCCAGATTTGTCCTCCCCCCCACCCAGCCACCCCCCCAAAAAAAATCCTCTAGCCTTCATTTTGTTACTGCCACTTATTATTATTATTATTATCATCATCATCATCATCATCATCATCATCATCATCATCATCATCATCATTATTATTATTATTATTATTATCATTACTATTATTATTATTATTATTATTATTATTATTATTATTATTATTATTATTATTATTATTATTTGGCCACTGATAGCATTTATTTAGCGAAGGACTCAGTCCTGCTGTTGTTGTTTTGTTTTGTAGTTGTTGTTGTTTTTTTTTTTTTTTCTGTACATATTTCTGATGGCGTAGAATGACAGCAAAGTACAAAAAAAAGAAAGACAAGGAATGCTGCTTTCTTCAGGTGATGGTGTAGGTTGATTATAGTGAAAAGTTTAATTCGTATGCCAAACATATGACGAACTTGAAATTAAGATAGCTAATTAATTCACATGGGTAGCAGCTTTAAGTTAGGAAATATATGATTTCCCTTTTACTGCACTTCATAATTATTCATTGGTATAGAGTGACACAACAGTTGTTTGTATGTCTACCATATATTCTAAATACCAGCTTCGACTGTTTGAAGGCTGAGGGGTTTGATAATGCATGTTTCTTGTTTGCAAGAATTCTGATGCAGTTTTTCCAGTATTGTTGAAAACTGTCGTGTGTTACTATTTGTCAGAGCAGTTATTTGTGTTGTTTTGTGGATATTGGAGTCTTTCTATTATATGTTGTGACGTTCATGTTCATCGGCTTGTCAAGATTTTGGTTCCTTTCACCTTAGAGTGATTTTCGAATAACGATTTTAACATGTCAAGGCCTCACATTACTGCTCTGATAAAATCAGTTGATCATGATTGGTTCCAACAAGGTGGATTGAAATATCAGTGATGGTGTGAGAAGGAGCACAATTTCGGTATATTACACCAGGGGTAAGGTTTGTACAGTCAGCATGAAGTTTGGGATCAACATTGTAAATATGTGGAATGGGACACAATAATTGCCATGTGTTTTCTATTCTTGTAGTTCAAATAATTTTGCGCCATCGCGTTGAGGTTTCTAATCCAGTCATACCGTTTCAGGCACACTAAAACAATTATGATATGCTTCTGCTCAAGATACATTGTGTGACGTGCGGATGATCAAAATGTTGTTTGAACAAGCTATATATCCTTGATATAAAGAATGGAGGGGGATACTGATCTGACCGTTTGTTATACGACCATGTGGGCTATGATTTAAGTGATGTGATATTTTTTGAGACGTGATTCGGTTGATGCCTTTTTAGCATTGCTACCAACTTTATTGGTTTGGCTGAATAGCGGTTATCACACAGGAGGTCACATGTGAGGAGGTCAGTATAATAGGGTATCATCTGATGTAAAAGGCCGTATTAATGTGACGTATATGCAATTTGTCGTTTGCATTCTTGTTGAGAACCGAAAACAAAGGATTGTTTACACTATTAAACATTATACTAATTGAACATCAGATTCTTTATATATATATATATATATAAATATATATAAATACATATATATATATATATATATATATATATATATGTATGTATATATATATACGTATATATATGTATATATGTATATATATATATATATATATATATATATATATATATATATATATATATATATATATATATATATATATATATATATTTATATATGCAGTAAAACATGTCCTTGTGGACTCCTGTCTACTGTGGACACCTGCTTAATGCGGACAGTGTTGGCCAGAAGCGAATATTTTTAAGTCATTTTCATATTGGTGATACCTGTCTACAGTGGACACCTGTCTATTGTGTATTGCGGACACTTTTTGGGGTACCAAATGCAAAAACAACCTGTCTATTGCGGACACAATATATCAATGCATTTTTTGTAACTTGTTATGTTCCAAGCTGTAATACCTGATCAATGTGGTGCATGTTAAGCTGGAATCAAAGACTAATTAATCCATTGTTTAGTGGCCTGTAATACATAATAAGCTCACTCTGCCAAGCAGTTAGGCTGCAGTGCCTCAACAAACATGCCAGGTGTCTCTGAGCACTTAGTGCGTGAGGTTGCTCACACTTTCTCTGTCTATCAAACAATTAAGCTTCATAGATCAATCATTAAGCCTAAAACAGAGGACTCACTGAGACTCATATGAAGTTCGGTTAGTTTATGGAGAGTAAAGAGTTCGAACTGTGCAATAGGATATTGACTACTAGGAAGTGGTTCTGGGCAAAAAGACACAAATACAATTCACAATTTGCAACAATGGCACATACAGTTACCCTGTACTAAAAGGATAGGATATCCATGTGGTATGTTTGTTGTTTGTTTCTTTTCTTTTAGCAAAAGAAATTACGCAAACTTTCTTTAGCCTGGTAAGCCCATACATACACAATTTTCCCATAAAAGATAAATAAAATTCCAAGTTAAGATGAGTTTGAGTAAAGTGTCAGGGGCATAATGTACAAACCTGAGAGCAAATGTTTAGTTTAAACATATTTATTTATACTGGATTACCCTGTTGTATGATCACTTCTGCAAAAAGGCTTTACAGAGTTATCATTCAATCTCCAGAGTCACATTTCATTTCCATGCCAGTTTGTAGTATTTAACAGTCACCACGGCCTCCCCTATGAGTGCTTAGAGGAATAAATTAACAATCAAAGACAAATTTGCGGTGATAAAAGCTAGTGAAGCAGGAAAAAGCTACCGCACTATTGCAGAAATGTTTAAGTGTGGGAGGTTCCAAGTTTCACAGATACTGAAGAGTAAATCAGATATCCTGGATACATATGGACAGAATTGCGAGAAAGACCGAAAAAGACAGTTTGTAAAATCAGAGAACGATGACAAAAAACATCTTCACATGGGAGTGGTTCCAGCGTAATAGGGCACTCAAACTTCCCATATCAGGCCCAATGTTGCAATGGGTACATGTGCATATGTTATGACAGTCTATGCAAGTTTATCTCCGTTGATACAAATATACTCTGAGATCCCACAAGTTCAGCCCCTGCCTATTGTGGACACCTGTCTATTGCGGACACTTTTGCCAGAACCACACGTGTCCGCAATAGACAGGTTTTTAACTGTACATTAGTGCATATTAGTGTTTGTTATATGCATATATTGTGCCCAGGTGGTATGGATTTTAAATGGTGTCATGGTGACTTTCCATTGCCATTAATACTGTTTGTGTATTTGAGTATCAATGTTGGCGCAGCAATCAATCACTTGAAGCTTAGCACTGGACTGCTTCAAATGTTTGGTTATTGCAGACAGCTGTGTTCTGTCACGCAATATTAATCCTGAAAACAAACAAAAGCAAAAACAAAATGGAGTTTTGGTATGTAACTGGATGTGTGTATGACTAAGGACAACTACCATGCAAAAGTAACCTTGAGGTTTTGCCAATGGCAATCTAATCTGGTAGGGAACCTTCGAATGGATGGAGTAGTACATATAATAGAATAGTAGGCTGATATTGAACGGATAGACGACCTGACAAGCATTTAATGAAGCCAGTTTTCTCTTTGTATTTACTATCCATAGATGTGTGATTGGCTTCCATTACTTAATAAATTGTTGACTGGTGCGCTTTTTGTCTTTTATCTTACCAAAGCAATATAGACTTACATATGTTATTCTAAGAAAGTCAAATTGAATAGTATAGGACACAGACGTTCAGTATCTACAAATGTGTTATCGATAATATCGATAATGAAAACCAGTTTTTGTATCCAACATACTCTCTCTCTCTCTCTCTCTCTCTCTCTCTCTCTCTCTCTCCTCTCTCTCTCTCTCTCTCTCTCTCTCTCTCTCTCTCTCTCTCTCTCTTCTCTCCTCTCTCTCTCTCTCTCTCTCTCTCTCTCTCTCTCTTTCTCTCTCTCTCTCTCTCTCACGCTGTGTTACCCTGCAATAATCAGTATGTATCTCTTCCAACAAATACAATACATCTGCGTACAAGTAATCAACTCATAATGACGCCCAAAACGTATATTATGCTACAACATTTAAATTTAGAACAGTCACAGTGTAGTTAGCTTGTGCTAAGGCCCATCAAGGCGCAGCCTCTGGGGCAAAAAATCAGCTAAAAATAGGTAGTTATCCAGACGATGTGTAAAGAGATGGGCAGAAATTAAATATACCAAAATGAATTCCCTGTTGAAATCCTGAAACGTAGATTATTTCAGTAATATTGTGCAAGAGCATAATTCCTTTGTCTATGTAGCACAACAAAAAATGGCCGTCAATGTAAGTTGTTTTTTTTTTGTTTTTTTTTTTTTTTTTTGTTTTACTTTTTTTGTTTTCAAATTATTATGATTATGGATAATGGTTGAAATATATATATATATATTTTGAAACGTAGCTCACCATCTGAATCCAAAGGAATGGCTGCTTCATATAAAGAATATGGAAATCGGCAACTGGGACATTCGGAAGTCCAGTTTATGGCAGAGTTGCTCCAATATTCATGTTTCCCACAGCTATGTAAACGATATTCAGTTCTGCTCAAGTATCAGACGTAAAGTATCTTTTTTTTTTTTTTTTTTTTTTGAAGCTTGGCTTAGATAAGTGGCTTAATCTTATTGGGCTTAATGAATTTATTTAGAAGTTTTTCGTCACTATATCATATAACTACTAGATATTTCTTAACACGTAGTATTATGTGATGGCTAAGTGAATACAGTAATCATCATGATTTAACACGTGGCACAGCGCACGAAGTAGCAATTCTCCTTTTTTGTGTAATGTTTAATTGAATATTTAATAGGAAGGCTTGGGACAAGTATGCTCGTGTCATATTGGAAATGATTTTTTTCTTCATATTAGACAGTGTCATTACCATATCCAAACGGTAGTAATAATGAAACAAATACAAGTCAATTCCGACCAAAGGCAATGCTCCTTGGTATGTATAGTTGAATCACATAAATTGATAGTTTGTCTTTACCCAAATGAGTCCAAAACGTATGTGCAAAGGTCCGTAGGGTCAAAAAAGCCATGTTTAGCTTTAACATGACATAATGCAAAAAAAAAATGTTTAAAATTATAGGCCTATTTCAGTAAATTGGCTTGAACAGGTGCATCATTAATGTGCATATAGGACTGTACAATTCATGAAAAGGGACCAAAATTAGCAGCACGTCAAAACGTTGCAAGCTCAGGTTCCCAATTTGTTGAAAATATTGATTTTAAATTGCTTGACATAGTTGAACTTTGCACTGGTTGCAAAGCTCCAGGGAGAGGAGGGGTTTGAGCCATGTGCAACGGTTCCGCTGTTTTCAGTTGCATAGATGCACTTTGTTTTACATTGCACCCAGAGAACCATATATTCTATTTATTGAACAGATATCTAACTCTGTCAGGAACAGTTCTTATAAGCTGTTTTCAAAGATAAAAGGTATCCGAATTTTTTGACAGCATCCCTTTACCAATAATCAATTAAGGAGTACTACACACCTTAACTTTAAGCATACATTATTATCCAGAAACGGTTTTACGCGTATGATACACATGGTTACAGAGAAACCAAGTTCTTTGATTATTTGACATTTTGAACATCAACAGTCACCTTATTGTGTCAACTAAGAAAGTCCCAGAAGACGGCGTCTGACGGAAAATAAAAATATACTGTACCTAGCTAAATTAGACAGTGTCATTACCATATCCAAACCGTAGTCCCAATGCAACAAATCCAAGTCAATTCCGACCAAAGGCAATGTTCCTTGGTATGTGTAGCTGAAACACATATTATCTTGTTAGTATTTGCCCAAAACAGACTAAAACATAAGTGTAAAGGGCATAGGGTCGAAAAAGCCATATGTAGTTTTAACATGACAGAATGCAAAAAGTTTTGTTTGGAATTATAGGCCTATTTCAGTAAATTGGCTTAAACAGGTGCATCATTCATGTGCATACAGAACCATACAATTTATGAAAAGGGACCGAAATTTCCAGCACATCAGAGAATTTGTAAGCGGAGGTTCTTTATTCATTGAAAATGCCAATAAAATTCAGTATTTAAAAAGGTACTACTTGCAACCACCATCTCAACAATGATCATCATCAGTTTTCAATAATTTGAAATATTCATCTTTCAAAAGATTATTTGAATCTAGTCGATTAACTTGATTGACACAGAGTTGAAAATTGAATGAGGGGCCGGAGAGAAAGAATTGTAGAAAGTAAGTGTTTGTTCAAGCATAGAAGAACCTGATGTCATGTTTCGATCTGATGATGTATCTAATTCGTTCTGAAAACGGGTTTGGGGATTAAATTATTCAGATATACTGGAGTAAACCCCTTCATTATTTTTGAACATGAGTATCAGTCTGTGCTGCTGTCTACGTTCAGCGAGGCTTTCCGCATCCGCTTTCACTGTGCAGTTAGAGTTACTTGTATGAGTTAAAGCTTCTGTGACTACTCTAGCTGGAGTAACTAATGCGTCCAAGGATTGGCATAGTTTAAGGAATAAACGAAAGCCTGGGCGTAAATGATGGCTTTATTAGTCTCCAATACACCCTATCATAGGATGAAAATAAATATGTCCCATTTTCTGTCAAGAACTTGCTAAAGGGATCTGTTTACATTGCGTTGTTCTGTGGTTTTGGAAGCCAGATGATTTATTTGCTCGTTCTATCTAAGTGTGTGTCTCAGTATAATACCAGAATGCTAAATATGATTTTGACGTTAGGTAAGTGGTGTGCCTGATGATGATAAAGGGTGTTATTTGTTGGAATTTTTTAAAGATATTACAATGCCATCAGATTCAATAGATTGAATTTATTCGGCAACTCAGAAGACCCATGCCGTACAGGGAAAGAACAGCCACTCAAGGTGTTTGAAGCATGATAGGAGTTGTCCCCAGGCACAAGGAGGGAAGTGTCATCTACAAAAAGTTTGATATTTGAGTGAGCAATGTCCATAATTTCCACAATATGATTGATATAAGCAAACAGCAGAAGAGGTCATAGTTCTGAGCCCTGTGGCATATCAACTTCAACGGCAAACAAGCAGGTTGGAAAGTATACGCCACCATCTGTGCCATGGAGAGTGATTAATATAGGCTTGGCCTGCTTTGAAATCCAGGTAAAAGATATTAGTCTTTACATACTAAGCACCATCCACTTCTCCAATGATAGGAAAAGCCTCTCTGTAATTTAATTGCCTATTTATAGGACCGATGATTCGTCTATGTGTGTCTATAATATAGAGTCAAAAGTAACATAAAGCCTGATATAGCAAGAGGTACAATGCTGCCGATCGTTTTAGTTTATCATTATGTTACTATTTTGCTATGATGTGATATGTTAGTGTCTTTTCCGTTCTCATTTCGGAAATTTTAAAGGCAGACTGTGTCTATTGCAAATATATAAGGTCAATCTATACACCAGGGTAAATTAGCTGTTGTATGTTAGGAGAAGATAAGAGCTATTAAAAACGTATGGATAAAGAAAACAGTGAAAGTGTAGGCGGATTTCCTGAGCATTATGTTGCTAGGCAACGTGGGCCTAACCGCTCATCACAATTAACTGTTAAATAGAACAGCTTCTTATAAAACTAAAACCAACAATCCTTGTCTGTAATTCTACTTTTCAACTACAAGCTAGATCTGTGTAAGAATTTCCAGGCATATATAAGTTGAACCAAGGCCTACCCATTACATCGCCGAGTCCGCCAAATGCCAACACAGTTGCTATTCCACATGTATACGGGCAACGAAACTCGCTGTAATCAGCTGGATAATATGCCCATCAAAAAATTATTTGTTTTTCGGTTTGGTTACTTGAACATTTGTTGTTCTGGCAGACGCAGTAGAAATGTTAACCCTTTTCTGCCTTTGAAACAAAGATAATATTTGGAAAAGCTGGGCCTAATAAATTTCTGAAAAATCGTGACATAAAAGTCAAATACACCTGCTTGTGAAAAAGCTGGGACTTTACAGCTTATTCAGGGCTAACTGTGAACTTGATAGGCCTATATATAATTTATCAGATATGCCTAACTAACTAAACAAGCTTTGATGATGGACCATATTGTGTAAAGGCTACACAGTATGCAGGCCTACCTAGGGTACAATGTATCACTTGCATGCTCCAACTGCAGACAACTTGTGCATGGACACAACAAGAGTGTTATAAAGGGAAACAAATTTACTTCTATAGATTTGCTCTTGTCTGTCTGTTCGGTCATCCATTCATCCATCCATCCCAATAGCTTGTGTCGTGCTATGTCTCCAAAATCACTTGAACTACTGTCATGAAATTTTACAGGATGGGTCATATTTTATATGACCCATCACAATTAACTTGGTCACAATCACTGCTAGTGAGGCTAATGTGCATTATTTTAATGCACATAGTTCTAATTAATAAACTGAATGTTTGTGCAGGCTGCACATTGCCACTTTGGATGCCATGAACAAAGAAGCTAGTGTACATCTAAAATGGGCTTTCACCCTTCAAAATATAGTCCTCATATTATGATGAATCTATCCACCCACCAGTATGTGAACTGGCCTCACATATATTCATTATTATGACTGTTTAAATGGATATTTGTGTATACATTGGTATGCTAAATTATCTATGGACCAAATATAATTTTCTTTATACTTGCAGGGACAACAGAGAATACAGGGGTTTCACTACCACACCTAAAGACCTAAAGGGAAAAAAAAAGAAGGGATAAAAGACATGCTGGGTGCATTTAATATATCTGACAACGACTACGCGCCAGCACCTGCCACAGGGCAAGCTGCTGTTAAGTTGTTACAACTGGACCATGATTACTTGGCAGCACCTGGTCCAGGGCCAGGTCGTTTTCCATTAGGAAGGTGAGCAGCAGAAAGGAAGAGAAGAGATGATGAGCTGCTAGAAAGTAGTGTGACAAAAAAGCTCAAGGCAGAGGAAACTAAACTCTTACACCTGAAAGAAGAATACTATGCCTTACAAAAACCAATGTGCTGCCTTAAAAGAAAATATGGCCCACAGGCGTCTCACACAATTTGAGGCATTGAGTGCTGCTGAGCAAAAAATACAACAAAAAGAACTGTATCTGCATCACCTTGAACAGGATAATCAATGTATGCAGCAAGAACACCAGAGAAAGGCAGAGACCATAACAAAAATGAACAGCAGCTTGGCTTGCCAGCAGACTCAACTGCAGGTAACTCTGTTGGGTGGTTTTAGTTTATGATTCATGCTTGTATATGCATTGCAGGTAGGCCCATTTCCAAAAATGTAGTACGCAGTTTCCAAATAAGCACACAATACATATGATTATTTGTATGCACATAGATAAAAGCATATTTACGTGCATGTATACATGTATATGCAAACCTATGCATGGTTAGCATATGTAGACCTTTGCTATTCTCTGTTGAGGATAAAGTAAGGATACATGTTTGCATATGTATCACATGCATGTAAAATATAATTATGATTAAAAAAATGAAATATGATTACAATCATGTTCCTGTATATGTTGGTCTACATGTATAACAAGCATGTAGGCCCTCTTAATTTTGTACTTCCAAATATGTCCAGATGTATACTGTATAATGTGTTAACCCAAAGGCAGGCTTATTGGTGTCATACATGTATTAACAGTTACAGGATTGATGACTGTCCATTGGTTGATATATCAGGACAGTAACCAATTACATATGAACCATGGCCTGCTACAAGTGGCCAACCGACAGTCACCAATCGTGCATCATGATTGTGAATACACATGTATATTTGTACCTAGCTGAACTGCAGATACTTGATAGTACCTTTTTACTTTTTAACCATGAAAATAGAAGCACAATTCAGTATAACACATGGTCCTGCTGTAGACTTTTCGAAAGTTATATGCAAGTACAGAACTTTTAAAGTTTTTGCTTGTTTATGTATATTTAATTGGCTCATCAGTACAAATACTCAAAATAAAGACAGTTCGTTTAGAAGTTATAAAGTGTATGAAAATCTTTGTCCATATCAATGTTGGTGGCGCCACCTATACATTATGTAATATGCAGGTCAAAATGTGAACATCTTGTACCATGATGCCATCCAGGGTTTTCAAGTTAGCCTGATATAACTTTCAGGACTTATTCGGTGTATGGAAATCTAGTGCCTTTTGATATTGGTGGCGCCACCTACAATATTTTGAAATATAGGGGGTCAAAATGTGAAAATCTTGTGAACACTTTAGCATCTTTCTTTTTGGGCAGATCATCACAAAACGTGGTGGGGTTGTAAGGGAGATCAAAGTCAATGATACTAGTGGTGCCACCTATAATTTGACGGAAATTGTGAGCCAAAATGTGTTTTAAGATATAAAATTCTATTTCTGGAGAAGTATTTAGATTACACTTGCCAAATGCATAGGATATATAGACCATGTCCAATACTAGATTGTTATGTAATATCAGTGACCTTGACCCAGTTTTGTGAGGTCAACATGCCTGTAAAGTTGAAAGAGGTGATTTTGTAATGGCAGGGTGTAGCTTGGATACCAATGGCAAAGTGAATTAAGCCTCTAGATGAAATTGCACCTGATTACGTTGTACTTAAAACTGTACTTGCTGACTTACTTAGATTACACTGTCATTAATGATCAAAGAGAATCATATAAATACAGCAATGTGATTATATGTGCTTTGCTACAAGTTACATTGGGTGGATACAACTTTTTCCATTACTTCAAATTTGTTCATGTACATAATTATAAATTTACAAGGATGAATATGTATGTGCTGTGCTCATAAGAGATGAAACTCCCAGTTAATCTGGTCTCATAGGCCTAATCAGTGTTCATGCATTGAAATATTTATTTATTTATTCATTCTATTTATTTATTTATTTATTTATTTATTTATTTATTTATTTATTTATTTATTTATTTATTTATTTATTTATTTATTTATAATATATTTCCATAAAACTAAGAATAAGAACAATTCCTCATATTTCTTTGTTGGTTCCAGGCACTGATGGATGTAAATAGGGCCCTAACTACTCATGTTGTGGTACAAAAGAAGGAATTTATTTTACTTGGATTTCCCATTCCATGTATCAGGTTTTTTTACAAGTATCTGCTGGGGCCATGGTATTTTCTCCAACATTTATACGAACCGCTGTGTGATCAAGTATTGTTACAGCATTCCACCATACCAAGCCAAAAATGCTGCTGCCATTGCATTGGTAGCCACTACCAGTGTATTTATGATAGTCATATTATTCATGACAGGGTGTGTCTCAATAGCCATGGTCAGGTAGGAGCAGTATTTGACACATTCTACCACAAAGTTTCACATAATTTATGACACTAAAACTTTCCACACAAACTTAACATGCTTACTTCAATGGAAATACATGCAAGTGGTTGTTCACACCACCCATGTTGAAACATGCACTCGAGTTTTACTTAGAAATTGAATTTGTGCACCAAGGCTACTACCATTATCATTTAAAAGTGACTAAATTTTGTCTTGGGTCTCGGGTATCTAGTTTTCCGGGACACCATATTTGTTCACATACTGATACTGTAGGTTGAAGTGCAGTCTCGGTTTCCTCTTCTTGTACCTTATTACAGTAGGCTTCTCGCTGGTACAGATAACATGCGCCTTCTCACCACTTGGAAAATGCTTCTCTACCAGTGAGTTTCTATTCATATATGGTTCTGGTATTCCCATATTAACTGTACCGTTGTATTCAGTATACATGTTAGTTTCTCAATGCATGTAATTTTCAGTATGTCTGTGCACCGTGTAGAGCAACATTCAAAACCAAACTAGGTAGCATGATTGATCTGCCTGATACCATAGTATACCTCACCAGGAACATTTCTATACAGGGAAATTTCATATTTAAAGTTTTCTTCCATGGAGAGGTCATAGTTGCTTGTGAATGGACTGTATCCACAACTTCAATTCTTTCAGCACCATCGGAAAGCTCTGCAGATAACATATAATAGGCACACAATACCATGAGCATTTGCCCGATTCAGTATGAATTTGAGAAACCCAATACTCATGGCATTTTCATTGCCATAACTAAGAAGTCTTTTTACTGTTTTATTATCAATATATCGATCTATCTGTATTTTTTTTATCTCTGTTTTAAGTACAAAATATATTAAAATTAATATTGTGCTGGGTTTTTTAAGTACTGCTTTAAGGTAGCGGAGGGGATTGAGCTATAACGGCAAAATCGTGACCCGACAGAAAATGAGTTTTTTCCATTTCCGTAAAGTTTGGCACTTTAACTTTCTTGTCACCAAACATGAATACTAAAAAAGCAAAATTTATGTGATAAAAAGGGGAAAAAACATGACCATGTTTTAGCAAGCTGCAGCATGAGCATGTCTGTTTACAAATGTATGCTAATTAGTCCGCCAAAGTTTGGATAGCAGTCGGCTGCTTTCCACAATCCAGGACCGTAGCAACGACAAGCGACCAACTGTGACATTTTGAGGTGCGCTCCTACCAATTCTTGTATAAGCTGCTTGACAAGATTAGGACTGATTAATTGGTTTGTTGTGGTGATCAAATGGCCATGTAGATAATTATATCGATGGGCTCATGTTTTCCTTCTCAGAGTGTGATAAAAAATAAATAAAAATAAGGGACGATAAAAGGTGACGATTGTCAAAACGGCACCAGGCGATAGACGTGAGCCTCAGGGTGTTTTCAATGAAGGCAATTTTAACCTATGCATAAATCGTTACTCAGAATCATGGCATTGTATACATTATAAAGGCTTACAACCCTTTCTACAGTCTTGCCCTATCCAAGACCAATTTGCTTTTAATGTTTACTGGCAAAAAGGACACATGACGATCGAGGAATCCTAACACTGGACCACTTGGCTATAAATAAGCCGCAAACTATAAAAGCGGGGATTCGATTCACCGTAAATAATTTTATCTGCCTTCAATAATTACATGTGCCTTTACCTGAATGTGAAACGGTGAATAGCATTAAATGTTAACCTTGAAGTAAATTTATGTGAAGCACACGCCTCCACTAAAACTGGTATCGTATGTACCGCTGTCGCATTTTGTGGAACTGGAAGACTGGCACATTGCACATGCACGGACTTGCCCACTTCATACGGGGGTGTTTCGAAGTACACTGAGCGAGGGGACAGAAAAAAAAAGCTTAAAAAATTTGACCATCAGGGGGATAAAATAATCAGATTAATGTTAAATGACTGCGAAAAGCGACTCTGCACTCTGCTTTTAGCTGGTTGATCGGTCATATAAAAGTATTTTGTCTCACTGTGCGCGGCATGTTCCAATACCACTCGCCTGCACTCACCCATCAGGAAGTTTCGGTTTTGTGTCTCGATCAGTTTATTGCAGTTCAAGGTTGAGCCAAGTATCTTTCAGTGAGCTAGTTATCTCCACAAAACAAAAAATATGTTACATGAGTGGCAAGGTTTCAAATGGCAATGCGCGAGAAAAACGTGGCAAAGTGCATGGCATCTTTATCACAAGGAAGGCGCTAATATATTGAAGAACCAATAAAATAGGCTTGGTGTATTCTATTGTGCTCCCGGCAAAAACAACAAAAAAAAAAAAAAACAACAACAACAACAACAACAACAAAAAAAAAAAAAAAAAAAAAAAAAAAAAAAAAAGCCAAGGCCATGAAGAACACGCTCCCTCGCGATGCCCATCCCTTTCTCAATTTTGTAGGAATTGGAAACTTTCTTGACTACCAGACAGACTCGCACTGCGTAATTGTTAAATTGCACTCGAAGTGCGTGTCGCCAGGTAAGCAAACGTAGTCCGTCTTGGCAGGCAAGAAAGTTTTACCCTTGCGCACGAAGTGTAGCGTCGTCATCACTTTGCATCTGAGCGTGGTCTGGTGCATTATATTGATCAATGGAACCGTCAGGGTCTGATCAAAGACTACTTCATCAAATGAATGGATTAGGTTATTCAATCTAGCAATACAGTTTCATCACCAATACAACATTGAAACTAATGGATTCTCAACACATATGAAACGTTCGCTTTTTTTGTTTGTTTTTGTTTCGTTTCGTTTCTTCTTTGAAGTACAATGTACCCTGGGAGTGTTTGTTTATCAGTAACAGGACTATTGTCTTAAATGTTAAGTCAACACTTTTTTCACATTGTCATCCATCTGCCTCCTTTTCTTCCGTGATCGTGGCATGTCGATTTTTCCGACTTTCTTTTCGGTAAGGTCGCAAGTAGTCCAAGACACTGAATGGCGAATGTCCCATCCATGCCGTTAATAAAGCCATGTTGTTCTTTGACCCAAGGTGATGAGAAGTGAGTGAGAAACTCCTGCCTACCGGGCAGCCTTCTGAGTAGCGCTAACTGTGAAACTGCAACCCGTTTGTTCACGCGGCGCCACATGCAAACAATGTTGCTAGGGTCAAGGCGATGGCATCTTCGGGTCACGTGGCTAATCCGCTTTCGAATCCCCCTTTGAAGCTGTCCCATTTGCGTGGAAACCCGACTGACAAGCTTTCGAGTGTGGCTGCATTTGATGTCATTGGGTAAATAACTGCTTTTTTAAGCCAATAAACATCATTGTATGTTGGAAACTAGACATCAGAGATGTTGATTGACCTTTCTTCGAAGTACTGAGACCAAAACGGACCGAATTTGGAAAGCTGTATTGTCATTATGGCCAACAATGTGCGAAAAAGGGCCTCAAATCTTTCAACGCCGATTTCTCAGAATGAAGTTTTCTGATTATGAATCAATTTTGTGGACAGCGTCAATAAAAAGCTAATTGATTGATCTGCTTCAAATAATCGTCTTTTGAAAGATAAATATATTATCTGGGAACCGTTTTTTTTTGTTTTTTCCGTCAGATGTCCCCTTCCGAGACTTTTGCAACTCATAAAATGAAGTAACTGTTGATGTTTAAAATGATGATCAAAGAATTCGATAATTCTGTTATTATGTATTTCATTTGTAAACAAAAAATACGGTTCCTGCATATTGGTTTATACTTTAATTTTACATGGGTAATACACTTTTTTATCCATCATTTTTAAAGAAATGCTGACAAAATGTCAAATTTGATACCCTCTTGTAAACGGGCCTATAAAACCCTTGAAAATTATCGTATCGATATGAAATTTCTTTCTAACAAATTTAGATGTCTGAACAATGAATAAAATGTATGGTTTGGTGGGTGAAATGTGAAACATAGTTCATCTATGCAACGTCAAAGTCGCAGGACCGCTGCGCGCGGCTCAATCCCCTCCGCTACCTTAATGACCTTTACATTTTCAGGTCTGTATTTATCAGATGGACAATACTGGGAATTTTGCAGTCCCTGATGCACATAACCATAAAAATAAGGCACTTCCATTTCTGCAAAATATATTTGAATAATATCTTATCAGCAGGAAATATACATCTGTGTAGATGATGTGCAGAATGCTACATTTAAGCAAAATAGTTGGGTACTGGTGCTAAAACGTATTTCCTGTCTGACTACAAAGTAGACAAATCTCAAGTTTCACTTTTTTCGAAAGAACAATGTTTTTCTAGTATAGCATGATAAAGTTTCAGAGTTTTACAGACCATACATGTCAACTTTTGTTTTAATGAATCAGCAATATGTGTTAGCAAAAATTTCCATGTAAAATTAAACAGCATGAAATAGTAGTGTAAAACATGAACTGCTATTATATGAAACTAGGTTTTACATAACTGGTGTGTACCAGATGTATTCATGTTGTAGATTTGTTGAATGATATATCGCATCATATTTGACCTTTTGAAAGATAAAAAAATAGCCACATGTCAGAAAAAGGTTTTGTCTAACAAGTAATGTGTGAATAAATGAATATTTCAGCATATATACTCAGGTTTTGTCTTAATCTTTTTTAACAATCATAATTAATATCTTTTGCAGTGGTCACTCTTTTATAAAACCTCCACAAAAACATGCATGCCTTTTGTATGAGGTCTGTTCCTTTGTATTCTGAATGTTGTAGTTATGTTTTCACCACACTCCCACCCTCACCCCCACACCAGAAATGAGGCTAATGTACCCCATTTCTGGAGTATTTAGGACAATATTATAAGAGATGGACTACTGTATGCAGGTTACAAATGTATGTATGTATGTATGTATGCATGTATGTATGTATGTATGTATGTATGTATGTATGCATATATATATATATATATATATATATATATATATATATATATATATATATATATATATATATATATATATATATATATATTCTATTATGTGGAACAGCATGTTTTTGTATATTTTGTGATGTGACCCGATGTTGCTGGCCTATGATTTCTCAGATTCAACAAAACAGTGGGGTGAAGGTGTATTTTTAGACGGATTATTCTTTATGATCAAGACTTTCATTAATAAGAATTCTATCAAGTAAATACTTCACAAGAAAAACAGTTAAAAATATTATACATGTAGGTGAACATCTACATGATCTGGGCACAGAATGCTGACGTACACAGGGCTGTCCACAAGTCAAAATGCCAGCAGTAGGCCTAGGTCTAATTTTCGTACACGGATAATTTTCAGGTGATCATCTGATTATTGTTGAAATTTACTAGTACTTGCTGTTTAAGAGCAACCCTTCTGTCAGACAAAAGTGATTACATATGACAGGTGGTCTTAATTACAGGTAAAATTACAAAGAATATATATGTGATCACAAGTGCCAGGTGGTCTCTCAAGGCAGTGGTCTTAAATTGTAGGTACTATTGTATATTTCAAACTAAAATCTTAAAATTTTTCCTGATTTTACCATTTTAAGCTCTTTAAAGCAAGATTAGCTCTCATGTCTGAATTTTGTGTGGACGTTTGAGAAAATTATGGAGTGTCAAAATACAGGCACAACTGGGTCTGGGTAAAGTTCGTAGTAGTCACCACAGTAATCGTCACGGAAATCCAGTTGAACAGTTTTGTTACATGACCACACCCCTCTCAGCACAAATCCATTTGCAGAGAACAATATTTCTCATTATTCATATTATATGCCTTAATACAATAAGGAATGTGTAATGTAGTCTGCTTTAATTCATTTTAATGTCATGCTAAATATGGGAGAAATCAACCAAGTTTTCAAAATTGCACAATAACAAATAAAACCCATTTGACACACTAAATGTTTAGAACAAAATTGTCTGCCCCCCCCCCCAAAAGGGTATATTTTAACCTTTCCCCCCATGGGATCAAGACCGAGTCAACAGCTTTCCTTGGTGTAGGTAGTAAGTAGCCAACCTGTTAGTGTACCAAGGAAAATTCTTGACCTGGGGCATTTTACTTTTCATTCAAATTGGTTTTTATTAAGATTGAAAATAAATTCTATGTCCTGAAAAGAGAGGACCGTTGACTCTGTCCAGTTTTGGTCAGCTGGAGGGGGAACTTAAAAGGGTCGATACTGATTGACTTCAAAATAATAAGCATTTTCAAGAAGGATTTTCATGCAACATCAAAGTCATATTGACAAAACAAAATTATGGGAACTCTTGGAGCATTGAATAGTAAAAATCATGTCTGTATTAGATGGCCCATATATTTATAAGGTTGAGTTTATCCATTATCTTCTGTTTCGGTGCATGTACATGCAAATGGGTTGAAAAGTCAGTAAATGCGGGAGGGGTACATATGAAAGCACTCTCTCCTCATACGTGGTTAATAATAAACATTCCTCAGGGCAAGAGGAACTGAATGCAATCGGCTCAAGCAATTGGCTCTATTCATATTTTCAATTATCACAAGTGTCAAATTTATCCCCAAATTAATTAGTCCTCTAATTCAGTTAAAACTTTCTTAGACATTTTTTAGATTGTCTCCTCTTTTTCAGTTACTGGACTTAAATTAAAGGTTTTCAACAATTACAATTTAAGCATACAGACCGAAGTATTGATTACATCAACATTATATTTCATTTGAACATTAAACCTTTGAAATAACTCAATTTAAAATGTGCTAGGTGCACGTTTCATATTTTTTGGCTGTAAATCTGAAAACTAAGAAACGGATACTCTGAATTCAAAGTTCTGGTCCTTTTTTGCCCATCAGGCAAGCCCTGCACACTGCCTGTACATGGACCTACGTGAGGTCCATGGCCTGTCACAGGTTCATCCAAACAATATTACAACAAATTTATGCCCATTATTTGTTAAAAAAAAGTGCAGTCTTTATTTTCATGAAGCTACATTTATTTCTAAAAGCAATATGTACGTGCATTTTACACTTGTCTCGTGTACTGATTAGGTATTGTCTTTGCATAAGATACGGCTATGCCTGTATCCATTGCATAACTCGGTTGCAATAAGCCGGGAAGAGGTACACAAGAATCATGGAAAAATGCGAAAAATGCAAATATGTGCAAAATATGAAACACTACGAAGAAAACGTGTTGTTCTTGAACAGGCAATTATAACTGCAAAAGATCAACTCATTGTCTGCGCAATGTTGTCAAACGAGGACATATGACGCCTCATAACGGCAACTGCAAGATATTTCAACTCGCCGAACATTGGGTCCACATTATCGTGTATCAGTGGGTTTTCCCTCGCTAAGAAATTCAGCTAAATCATCCCTTCTACGTTCTAAGGCAATCTGTAATCTATCTGATGCTTATTTTCCTTCCCAACACCAGAAATCTGCGTGGTATGCCGCAACACGATCGCCAACAGACGTGGGTGCTGCCATATTCGAAATGAGGTCAAAGGTTGGAAAATCACATCCTTTTTCTCACCTCTGCACAGCAATGAGTTTGGGCACTAGGGAGCGCTCGCCCCAGCGTGCTCCTTGTTCTGGTTTGGCCAGAAAAACATCGTGGCCGATTTCACATAGATCTTTGACCTCATTTGAGAGTAAAGACTTCCAATTATTGTCTTTGCAAAACAGGGATATACCTCAGTTGACAGTGTGTCAAAACTTGAGTCGGCATGGGATGTTTAGGATTATGCAAAGTACCCATCAATTCAAATGGCCTGCTTGCAATTTAAAGGCACTATGGCAACTTCTACGTGCGTAAAAATGCACCACACATAGGTACTTTTAAGAAGCTTCCTCCCACAGGGCTCAGCTATATTATTAAGGGAAGGGAAAGGGTCACTTGCATAGACACATATTACACAACATCCTTCCTGCAGGTAAAGATTCTACATTTGAATTGATGTCTCTTACAAAGGATGCAGCACAAGGTGTTTTTCAAACAGGTCCTTACCATTGAGTCGTATGTCAATTTGGTTATAGATATATATATATATATATATATATATATATATATATATATATATATATATATATATATATATATATATATATATATATATATAAAGTAAGGTATCTTTTAAATGAGTCTTCAGTAACTTTTATTGTTCAACACGCACACACACACACACACACACACACACACACGCGCACACACACACACATACACACAAACTCGTAAGTCATTGTCTGTTCTACAGCTTTTTGTATAATATGCCACAGGAGTGAAATTTCACCCCTGAATTGGTTGATTAAATTGTCAATGTCAAATGGAACACATTGATGTTTCACTGTCTCCATATTGCAATATCGTCTATTGGCTCTTGTGTAAATGACTATAAAGCATAAGTAGCACTTTGATTTCTACTCAAGCATGTTTCATCAGAGCCGCAATGGTGACTGGAAATCCCGTACACTGAAGTATTTTGCAACAGAAAAAAATAAAGAAAAAAAAAAAAAAAAAAGAAAAGAAAACAAAGAACCAAAAAACAAAACAAAACACCCCCCCCCCCCATTGGCCTGCTTTATATATGTGGCATCTTTCATGATACATGCAGGTCCAAGTGGGCGCAGCTCACCCATACAAATGAAAGACTTGCTTACAATATTGGCTCATGTCAGAAATAAAAAAAGTAATAATAATAATAATAATAATAATAATAATAATAATAATAATAATAATAATAATAATAATAATAATAATAATAATAATAATAATAATAATAATAATAATAATCTGCAGAATATTGTAGCAAAATGTTCATTGTCATGCGTATTTCATAGCTGGCAAGAGCAAACTTCTTTCCACGTCATTGTGGTTCATTTTGCTGGTTTATAATCACTCCACAATAGCTTGCAATCTGTTTCCTATCAGCATGTTTGCTTTTACTGTGACCCATAAGGACGTCACTTTCAAATGGGCTGTGCACTAAATGCGAGGATAATGAACGAACGTTGTAACAGTCTCTTTTATATATTTGTTTTAACAATAAGACCTTAGATACTGTATTATCAAATTTTCAAAGTAGTTGCAAACTAATCAGAAAAAACATGTGCAATAATTCGCAATAACAAACGCACCACGTAATCAAACGTTTACGCCCAATTTCATCTTCAGTATGCAAATTATACAAAAAAACAAAAAATAAAAAAAAACATTGGTTCGATGATAGGCAGAAAACTAATAAATAACAATATTTTGTACCTGTACTACTGAAAACGTAATACTGTCTTACGATAAGGATCTTGATAGATGCGAGTTCTGCATTACTTTTATGTCTCCAAATTCACCTTTTAATGGAAGAGGCGTGCATCAATGTGAATAAAACAAAGTTCCCGTTTAGCTCTTTGCGCACATCGTAAAGAAATAATCAAGGACATCCTTTAATGACTGTCCAGAGAACAAGATGATAGTACGTTTGACGTGCAGCGCTGAAAGTTACTGAAAAAACATTAGTTTAAGTTAATGCATATTGTTTCTCATGGAGCTCAATGTTGGAATAGGAGAAGTAAAGCCCGTGTGTATTTACTGGCGTTAATTGACAGCATCAACACTTGTTAATTTTCAAAGATCACATTTTTTATTATTTATCACTTTCTTTTGGAAACGCATAGACAAATACTGATTCACACACATTTTTAGCACAAAATTGCAAATTTGTCTAACCAGCATCGATTTAACCGTTCTTTTTTTTTTCAAACAAGTGCGGCTGGCTGTATTCAGGTGACACATTAAACTGACGTTAAAAGTGCCGTGTAAGATGGAAAAAGAACATCCATTTTTGAACATGTTTCAACAGATGTCCAAGCTATATAAAGCCTGAAAAAGCTATATGTGCGGTTCCAGTAGCCTGCCAGACCCTACGGTAAAGGCCACTCCTAGTATCGATTAAACCAAAACATAAAAATCGTTCACTCCATCCTTCTTCTATAAAAAAAATGTTAGAGCCAAGCCGGTGCTAGACACACAGTGTGAGACCGAAATAAGTAGAATAATTATTCCCTGAATGACAAAACGAGCGTCTGAAAGCATGTTGGGTTAGTCCATTCCCCCCCCCCCCTTCGAGACTTTCCAATTTGGTCCTGAAAACTGGTGCAAACTGGTGGGTTTCGAATGGAAAATCGTGCCTTGACATGATCAACGAAATCACGACATTTCAGACATTATTGTACTGTTTGGACATTTTCCCTCAGATTGTACAAAAAATGGGATGACAACAAACACACAGGACAGTGTGAGTAAAATGAATCAGTAGTTTGTTAGCTTTCAAAAAATGTATAGTTTCTGACAGTTTTTATGGATATTGATTGTTTTGAGATGGAATTTTACCTAGCACCCTCAAAACTGTGCGGAACCAGACTCCCATCCGTTAAGACATATCGTGGTCTTAGTTCATCATGCAGAGATTGTGACATAAAGTCATGAGAAAAATCAGGGGAGGGTTTTTTTTTTTTTTTTTTTTTTTTTGTACGTTTGTTTTTGGTTTCGTATCCTTTGTGTCTGTGATTCGTGTTTTTTTTTTTTTTTGTCGAGAAGTGATTAGGTCACGGGAGAGATGATTGGGCAATGTGCAATTTGCTTTTTAGAAGGTTGGATTTCTCTGGATTCTGATTGGTCCATTTAGATAAAGCCCTCCTTTTTTTTCATTTGGACACTTTCTTAGCTATAATCCTATTTGTGTACCTATCTTTTATACAGTTTTCTTTCGGATATAACATTTTAACCTTGGAGGTCCGGTTATTGGCGACCACAACAATGGTTTTCCTAAATAGCAGCAATCATAAATGCCAGCATCCTTTTTGAACCTGGTTAATCCAAGATCCCCACTTGATAATCTGTTGACCCATCAATCACTCTGGTCTGTATCATTGCCGCGAGACCGGTGGTCACGACCTCTTATCGATACCGTTGCTGAAGGTTGTGAAAACAGTACAGGCCAAAAACAGAACTGGTGGTAAATGGAGGGAGGGAGGGGGTTGCATGGATCTCGAAGTTTAAGTTTATGGTCTGCCCCATAAATAGCTAGAGTGCAACAAAAAGTAATACACATCTGCAAGAGTATTATAGTGGTCCGTTTAGTAGAAGCGTCCCGATATGCATTTGATCAACCCAAAACATCCCCATTAGCAATAAAACTAGAGAGTGCAATCTTCTTCCAAAGCAGCTCCTTAACAGGATGAGGGGTTCGTTTAATGCTAAAACTCTCTCGATACTACTAGGCACAAATTTGATCTCAGTGTGCCAGGCAACTGAGCTATCAATTGGATGTTGTGCCAGTAGTCGATCTATTCTTTCTTTTTTGCTTTTCCCACTGTGAGTTCGACCGTGTCACCAAATTCTGCATACAACATCAACATCACCATTTTAGGAACGGCCTTGCCAAAAGCGCCTTGACAAAACGGGCAATCAGGTTTTACAGAGGGAGACACCTAAAACTTTCTTACCCATACGGTGACAGATAAGATGACTACTTTTTAGTCTAAAATGTCGACGAAGGTAACAGTCATAATCAATTGAGCCTGCAAAACCATTTCATGTGGAGGATGATGGCCTTGGCCAAGTACTTATCTGGACAGAAGGGATTGGAATGTAATTTACCAAACGAGATCCAAGCTTTATTCATCATGGATATAGGCGGCTCTCGTCATCAGTCCTACTAGGATTCAACCCAAGTCAACGTGGCTAAAAAACAGCTTTAGGTTTCTGTGTGAATGGAAGTGTTTTGATGCACTCCAGGCAGAGAATGTCTGGTATGATATTAAGAAAAACAAAAATTATTGGTGACTGTGATGAGCCTGGCAATATATTTACACAAGTATTTCTTTAACATTAGCAGGCAAATCACATCGTTTGTATCAAAATACCAAAACGGGTGGTTAAATGGCGTCATTTTATATATATAAACAGGGCGAGAAAATTCCTATGTTCTGTTGTCAGGGACAAGTAAAATTTGATGCAGGACAAGTGAAAATTGGGAAAAATGTAAAGGATAGGGGCACTTGTCCTGGGACAAGTGCACACATGATGGAATTTTGTCGCCCTGGTATAAATAAGACATTGCCCCAAGCTGCGACAAAAATACCGTTATTGTTGTATTTCAACATACACACTCCTTTTACCAAAGCCTGAGTGAATCTGCTTGCAATCAAATTTGGATAGAATCATTTCAATACGTCAGATGACATATTTATTTGTGCGCTGACAATATTGTAACAACAAATTAATCTTGTTTTTCACTTTTTGTTACTGATCTGAGACACCAGCGTTATGTTTCTCAGGGTTAATGTCGCGTCACACATAACAGTTGTTTGCAATAGCCAATCATTTGGAGATACACTATGCTCAGCTTCAAATGATTGGTTGCTGCAGCAACATTTCTACGCAAATGCATATCCTCTGTTGACTGTAATGAATGATCAAAAAAACAATTTTTTGAAGCAAACTATCTGGACGCCACTTATATAGCAAACAACAATGTGTGTGTGTGTGTGTGTGTGTGTGTGTGTGTGTGTGTGTTAGTGCATGGTTAGTGAAAATGACATGTTCAATCTATATAATGCTTGGTGGTGTAAAAAATGATTTGAAGTTGAGAAAGCAGACCACCATTTGCATATCCTTGTTTGCAAACAGACAAACAAACGAACAACATATTGCGTCCTGCAATTGCTTTTTATTTGTATGGGAAGCGAATTGCATGTCATTGTGCCGTCCTGAAACGGCATTATTAATTTTATGATAAAACTTCAGTTTTGCACCAGTCAACTATTTTGGAGTTGTTGCCCTCCTTTCAAAAGCAGATACTGCGCCCATGGCCAAACATGCGTCAGTAAGTCAAAGAAAACTTCTTCTTCTTCTTCTTCTTCTTCTTCTTCTTCTTCTTCTTCTTCTTCTTCTTCTCTCTTCTTCTTCTTCTTCTTCTTCTTCTTCTTCTTCTTCTTCTTCTTCTTCTTCTTCTTCTTCTTCTTCTTCTTCTTCTTCTTCTTCTTCTTCTTCTTCTTCTTCTTCTTCTTCTTCTTCTTCTTCTTCTTCTTCTTTCTTCTTCTTCTTCTTCTTCTTCTTCTTCTTCTTCTTCTTCTTCTTCTTCTTCTTCTTCTTCTTCTTCTTCTTCTTTCTTCTTCTTCTTCTTCTTCTTCTTCTTCTTCTTCTTCTTCTTCTTCTTCTTCTTCTTCTTCTTCTTCTTCTTCTTCTTCTTCTTTCTTCTTCTTCTCTTCTTCTTCTTCTTCTTAACAGGGACGTATCGGTTGTTCCATATATATATATATATATATATATAATATATATATTATATAATATATATATATATATATATATATATATTATATATATATATATATATGTGTGTGTGTGTGTGTGTGTGTGTGTGTGTGTGTGTGTGTGTGTGTTTCCAAAAGAATCGGTTTGAGATAACCTAATTGCGATGGCTCAAAGGCATAAGAGCTATAAGTATAATTAGTTCGGAGGAATCACTATTTGCCATGTCTACGTCGCAAAAAGCGTTGTCCTATTCTGACAGCATTTTCCTTGTATGTGTTTGAAAATAAGTATATTTGCTGATGTATAAAATACAATACCACGTCACAGCATTACATATTATATAATCAGCTTGGTGCCATCGAGACAAGTCAGGATGCGCGCTGCATGTAAACTAGGCACTTATCAATTATCAACATTGTGTGTCCTGAAATTGAAGTGCATGTGAAAGATTTTATATGACATCTAAATGCCACGTGGATACGTTCTCTATAGATAGTTGTGTGTTATGAAGGACTATTAATGCACATCAAAGGGGTCATGTGCCAATATATATTCCATTTAGGTACTGTAATAAATCTGATTCAGTAAAACCTGTGTCTAAGGTCGCACAGAACATGACAAGGTGAAAGCGAGTGGCCAATACTAACAATTTAATTTCTTCTTTCCAGTCTAAAATATAACAAAAGCGAAATGAAGAGACTAACTTGATCACCATTTTTGTAACATTTTCAGATAAAATATATTGGAAGTGGTTCACATTTTGCTCTTTGGGTAAATAATAATTTGGAAACTCGAACAGATTGTGTTAACTTCAAACTACTGCATGCCAAAATTATCCTCTATTTGACAAAATCACTGGTATTTACATCTACCATTTTGGCTACAACTATGTTCAAATGATCTAACTGAGCAATAGTATAAGACTATGAAAAATCATTAGCGTGTTTCAAAATTGTTCCAACGTGAAATTAGTCCAAGTCTTGACAGACCAAACAACATACACATCACCATTTATATTAGCAACATTTTAATATCTGCAAAACAATATATATTATGAAAGATTATAAGAAGGCATGCTGACCACAATAATAATGAGGGTTTGGAGAAGTAGAAGCAGACATAAATTTTCTGAGCGGACAGGGGTACTATATCGGAAATTCGAGCAAATAACATGACCAAGACCATCCATAGTAAAAGAGAAGAGGCTGCGAATCGTACAGAAATAAAGAGATGAATGGTTGAAATATTCTGTTTCAGTTGTCAACAGGGCAAGGCCGGCAGCGTGGATAGTGCTTTTGGATGAGTTAAGTTATCATTATGATGACTAACTTGAAGGTGGGGGTGAAACCCAAACACATACACATACACGCACGCACACACACACACACACACACCTTCAAGGAATATATATTGCTTCCTCAACCTTTTAGACCATAAATGTAATCTAATGGCTCCCTGAAGCAGACAAAAAAATAAAGAAATTAAATCACATACAATTCCACCACAGAACTCAACATGCAGTTTCTCCATCACAAGTTTATTTAATTGTTTGGTCCATTACATTAGACGGACATTTGAGGTCTGTAATCATAGGTTGTACCTCTTTTTAAGCATTTGAATTCACCATATAAATTTAAGGACAAAGGAAAATCAACTGATCAGGGCGTGCCGACAACATTAATGATCAATATCATTGGAAGTAGTATATCTTTTGACTTCAAACAGGTACCAAAAGAGTTAGTAGCAGCATAAATATACTTTATGCTAGCAACCCCCTCAACTTAGAGTAATATATTGCTTTATAAAAAGAATTGTATAATATATCAGTGCAATCAATAAGTTTAAGTACCTAACACATCGTTTATATAATACATATACAACATTTTTTCCTTTCCACCCAGATACTTAAAAATACATAGTTTTTTAATTGTTTTAATTTTCATTTTTGGCATACTCTTTTTTTTACGGGTTTTGGCGGAAAAAAAATAATCAGGGGACCGATGATTTTTGCAACTTTGAATCGTTCATCTCATGAATTGTGCCTGCTGTTTGTACTGGTTCCATGCATAAAGCCAGGCAAATCACGACTCTCAGGGTACATTTTATTGAGCAAATTAGCATGCTGTTTTACAATTTCTGAGATAACACTGCCTTAAAAAGAACACAATGTCTTTCTGAACACATTTTGATCAGTAATAAAATGTGTAACGTGGTATGTAGTAACTCGAATCTTACAGCTTATGGAGAGGAAAATGTTCGGACTGCGCAATAGGGTAATGGCTATTAGGAAGTGGTTCTGGGCGAAAAAGACAGATTTTTACATGAATTTAATCCCTTGGCGATCTCTTTTAAATATGAAAAACGCTTAGAAACAAGGCAATCAAACGACAGCTTATGCGAAGACATTGGTTTGGGAATACGTCAAACTGTGGAATGATCCTTCTGCCAAAGTGGTGTCTGCTTATGACACTTGGCTGTGTAGGTAAAATAGGCCTAGGGCTCAGGAGTAAAGCCTTGCAAGTCCTTGATAAGATCATGGCTATGAGCAACAGTGATACCGAAAAGGGAGAAGGAGACAGCAGTAATCCTGGTAAGTGCTATATCTGTTAGGAAAAAACAGATACAAAAAAAGTTCCATTGTTAATGCTACATAATATAGCACTGTTTGGCACAGGCAACTGGTTGTGCAACAATTGGTTACACGATATGTAGGTGTGGATGGGCTTTAAAAAGGCAGCAATATTTCTGCTCCATGTTTCTTGCTCCTACTGTATTTGGTCAGGATAATACAAAGGTTACATGTTATCAGTCTCAATAGGGCCTGTTTATCTTGCACCACATCGTGCAGCTTTCAGTCTTCTGTGCACAGAGATGCTTTGCAATTTTGAACCAATACATAAAACATGATCGGTAGCTCTAGCCCCAAACTGATGCATATAAACTGATGCATATAATTTGTGACACATTGTTTTTTCAATGCTGAACAATCATTTATAACACCATCTGCGAGTCTCCCTCAATACCCTCCATGTCTATGAAACACAATATCACAAGTGTATGCGTCCAGATATATCACAGAGTCCGAAGATGTAGTCATTTCACTTAACGATCCAGACATGTGTAGCATTGCAAAGGTTATGGCGTGAATATTTACAACTGAGGTGAAAAGTACGATGACAAAACACAGCTATACTGTACAGTTCCCTTCATAAATAACCCACCAGGCCATGTCAAACAAATGCACAAAACTGCCCAAAACAGCGAGTTGGTAGATGAATCATTATCGTAAATATAAATATAGAAGTGATACTTTTCGCTTATTCATTTTTTCTTTCTTTCATTCAGGTACCACTGTTCACACTGTTACATAAAGCGTTTAACTGGGTACAACATTCTGCCAGACAAAACATACTAGTCTACTCCCCTTAGGTTCGCAGCAGTTTGGCACACCATGTGTCTGTTGTTTAATAATCTGGCTGCTGTAAAAAAACCCTATCTTTTTTTTCTTTTTTTTTTTGGGGGGGGGGGGTCCACCTCTGAATGCATTTTAAGGACTGATCCATGTTTATACAAGAGTGTTTATTATCTTTTGAAAAAAAAATAGTAACATGATGAAGATAGAATAGTTGGTACTTTAAAATAATCTGAAATTCCTCACATACTGAATATTTGTAAAGAGCAGTACAAATGTTACAGAATGTTCGCCGGAGGGAGTACCACTGTAAGACACAACAGTCGACACTTGCTATTAAAAAAAAAAAACAAAAAAAAAAAAACAAAAAAAAAAAAACAAAAAAATCCCAGTAGTATGGCACATTACAAGTCAATATCGCAATGCGAAGATCAGAATAACTGAAAAACCGGTGAAATATTGATGAACCATCAGTTTAAACATTACCAGATACACAAGCAATCCATTCTCCATGGAACATATGCGTACAATGATATGTCATTTCAAAATATACATAATGACTGTAATAAAGAAAAAAGTATATAACCCATACACCTTTTTAAAACTGCCAGAGAAACTGCACTAAACATCTGAGCTAAGAAAAATCTTTCTTGATGAAAACCCGCTCCAAAAAGGCCCCATTCAAGAAAAGTATATATATATATATATATATATATATATATATATATATATATATATATATATATATATATATATATATATATATATATATATATATATATATATATATATATACATATATGTATATATATGTATATACATATATATATATATATATATATATATATATATATATATATATATATAATATATATATATATATATATATATATTATCTGCTGTGTCACCAGGTCCAAAAAAAAACAAACAAACAAGAATGCATCTGTCCTTCAAGCTGTTACACGTGTCTGAATTCTTTTTTATCCGTCCATGGTTGAAAGTAAGTAAAAGGTTATATTTTTTTTTTACTGTGCCAATATTTAACTTTGACATATGCATGATATTCTTTGTTGGGCCAACCAGCACGCCAAGAGTGTTGTCACCACACAATAAGATGCAAAGATACCGTTGATGGGAATGGTCAGTAACAGTCATAAAAGGCGTCCAGTCCAGTGTCGTGCAATACGATAATTCGACGAAAAAACAATAAGGAAATGAGTACCACCCTTTATAATTTGAATGTCGTCCCAAATTTATTTTGTATATCTAGCATGCCTCAGTATCGAGTTTTCAGCAGTAGTGGTACCAAAAATTGTTTTTGTCTGGTCTTCTGCCGATTATCTCATTAAGTTAATGAAAGTTTGCAAATCGAAAATAAATTATGAGGAAGCTTTAGTATTGGTCTTGCATGTTGCATTGTGACTTACAGCACGAGTCTTCAATACATGCAATCAGTTGTTGGTTAATCTGAAAATTTGAGGACATAGAATAGTGTTCTCAGGTCTTAATGATGGAACAAAATGTAAATATTATTTTTATTATTTATTTTTTATTTTGTTTTTATTTATTTAGTTTTTTTTTTATGAATTTCATTCTCCTTCCCCACAGTCAGTGCACAAGCATGTGAAACCAATACCCCCATGTGTTGCAGTAAAACGCAAACCAAGCGAAAGGTAAAGGCATGAAATATTTTGTGAATTCATAACAATTCGATGACATGATATCAATTGAATCAAAATGGCTTGAATGAAATCAATGATAGACTTTGATCACTCTAGCAAATAACACACGGCCAGTGCTTTTATTGTTATTGTTTTTGTTTTTTTTTCATAAAACAACGACATGAAACAATGCCCGACTCTTTTAATAATAAACAATTCGGTTCCAAATGTTGACAGCTTTCCAGTCGCAACAGAACCATTTAATAGTTCAGCCCATAAAATATTGCTTCGTTCAATATATAAAAAGGAGCACTTTTGGGTGCTCAATGCTAAAATATACAAATTATTATATCTCGCTCTGTGGAATTCGTGGTAACCGTCAAATGTATGAGAGTATATCGGTGTTTTCTTATGAAAATCTATGTGTGGCAGTCGTTGTACTAATATTCAAAATTTCCATCGTAGCGCGCAATAATTTTTAGTGCAAGTTTTGGCCGAGTCATTAGGTATTCTTGTCGTGTTCTTTTGCACCCAACGAACGTCTAGGGAAGCTGGTAACATGGACAATTCGTATGGTCTCTGTAACTGTGGGTTTGCTGGTACTTTAGGAAATTTGGGCTTACTACAATATGAATCCAGTAACATTTTGTCAATTAAGAACACATCGACTTTTGTGGAATTTGCCAAGAAAAAGGCAACCTGTTGGATAACTGTTTTGTTAATAATGATGCTTTTGGAGTGTGTTCCCTGAAATCAGATAAATGTTTTCAGGAAGATACCCAGCTGGTGCTATAAAATTCTGAAAAAAACAAAAAAAAAAAACCGAGCTTCCAAAACCATCATGTTCAATCAAGGTTTCCATTAATCATATACAATTACTGGGTCTTTTTCTGCGTTTTCATAGGTCACATTTAGAGAGTATTAACCATATCATGCAATACTCCGGTCCAACTGGCATAGATTTATAACGGCGTATAAATAATAAAAAAAAAAAATCAAAGAAACAAACAAACAAAAAATAGAATAAACATAAGAGTCTGCATAAGCCCACCTACGCACGGCGCCACTTTACACTGAATCATCATGGCAGCTTTACAGTAACATAAAACAATTTAGGCCCTGTACCATTTAAATAGAAGAGTTACACAAAGGCACAAAAATAGAGGGTACCTGTTCACCAATGCACTGTGTGTAATCTCTGTTGCATACACTACGTGTTTGATCTTACAGACGAAAAGCCACCTAATAGTTTTCATCATGTTATGCTTCAATCAATCAACTTTGTTTCCTGAAAATTGGGACAGTCCCACATCTACGGAATATGATACAGTTATATGTACGTATCCGTACAGAAGCAAAGGTCTACGTTATATATGTACACTTAACATTACTGATATACATGCAAGAACTGCCTTTATGATCATAATGGTCACAACAACCCTGATGCTCCTTGACATGACAACTATACTGTGGCTATGTTTGCTTGACACAACAAGTGGAGAGCTGCACATCCTCAGAAAACACGACCAATGAAGGTGTTGCTGTGCCTTGACATGGCTATTGAAATCCGCTGTTCCCCACCCCCTCCCCAACCCTGTCGGGCAGTGACTTTGGGTAAAGCCTATGAATTTACTTGGTAGCCCCTTAACTGAGCAGCAAATCGCACCTGCCGTGTCATGGCATTGCCTGACAATATATTTTTATTACGCCCATTTGGTAGCATGGCTTGGGCTCTAATAATGCATCTTGACCACCCAAGGTTTCAAGTCAGGAGACTCTTTAACAGATGCAACTGATGCAAGAACCTCAGGGCGACTTCTCTTGTCTGATAAAAAATTCCAAATCTGGGGCCTACAACTGGTTACTGTTTGTGGTGGTATTTACATTTTCAGATAATTCTCACTCTGGAAAAGCCCCATTATATATTATACGTTACATTCATTCCACAAACAACCTTCACTTCACACTAATCACACATTTATTTTGGATGCTACCTCTTAAAATATCCAATCGACTTAGCTGCCCTCTGGGGTCACAGTGCAACATGCATGAATTTTACTCTTCATTATCACTTGAAAACAACTTCAACCTTGATGTTGCACATGTTAGTGTTCTTCTATAAATGTCAGAGTCTCTCAGAATATGGGTGACCTTGATCCTTTCCCAAGTTCACAGAGCTGCAAGTGTGATGAATGTCTAGGTCAGCTGAGCATGGGCTGTTCACACGGCCTTCTTGTTTAATATAATAGTATCATCAGAGTAAAAGATTACTTAGTTAAACTTTCTGCGCCTAATGCCAGGGTCACAGGTTTGAATCCCACAGTGGGACACGGAAGCCCCTGGGGGAACTAGCACCCTCTGCAAATTATTAGGCAGGCATTGTACACATATGGCCTTACACCTTTACCAAACGGCTACTCAAATTTAACTAGAAAACTTATCTAGAAATATTTTGACACATGGGGAGTGTGTTAGGAAATAGTTGTAGAGTGCCCTTTAAAACATTTTCCCTTTTTACCTCTTTAATATGTATATCTCTTTACTATGAAAAGTTCTCCTTGACCAGCATTATGCATTTCAAGCAATAGTGATTCAGTAAACCAGATTCTTTTTTTATTGAGCAGTTCACTGGGGTACAGAAGTATTCAGATTAATAAGTATCCACTGTATTCAGTTTATGATAATTCTGAGTTTGGTCCAAGAATAGAATTGTAACACGTGTAATGAGACGAACTGTAGAATAACAAGATGCACAATACTTTACGGACCATATGTACAGAAAGACATTTTTTTTTTTCATTTAAAGGTGAGTTTATTTGAGAAATCATAAAATGGTATACTGTTTTGTCCAAAGAAAAAGGAACCTTTGGAGTTGTATTTTGACTAGCTTTATACAAGGAACCAGTAGAAACAGTAGGCCTAAGTACCTTGGTACAAATGAAAACGTCTTATGCAGCGTGTACAAACGATGTATTGAATATATTAGCTTACTAATTCCATCTGATAAATTATACATTTTTTTGTATGCAGCAATATATTACTTTATGTTGAAGAGAGTTGGTAGCATAAAGTCTATTTAAACTGCTACCAACGTGTACCTGTCATATGTCATGGGTGCTGATCATGGATGGCTCATGGCGGAGCTCGAGTTTCCGATGTAGGTCCCTGTCATTGTTGAAAAATGTTGTCTGGCTCTCCTCATCATAACATTCTTCATCACACACTCTAATTATCTTTACTTATTTGAATAATGTGTGTAGTTGGGTGGATATTCAAATCTTGCTGTTATATCTGGTGATGCCTATGATGATGGGTTTGTCAAAACGGTTTTGCAGTTTGACTAACTATCGAGATACGATATTGACGTGTGAAGGCATCACACTATTTTTTTGCAATTAAGTGCAGATGAGCGTTATCGTAACCAACATCGTTGACTGGAATACCAGCAATAATGTCAAAAGGAAGGAAATTTTGGCATGTTAAATTTAGTTTAAATTTAACACAGTCTGTACGAGATTCGAACTTTATTTTACGTGGCAAGCACAAAGTGAAACACTGGCAATAGATATTATGTGAAAATGTTACGTAAATAATTATCAAGTTAGTCACTGCATCACAAAGACTTTTACTGAATCTGTTTGATTCAAAATTGTAAATGGAATAGATTTCTGTTACAAGACCACCTTTAATGTGCATTGGTAACGCCTTATCACACACAGCTAAGTATTACTGAATATGTACACGTGGCATTCATATATAATATAGTAGTTTTCCATTACGACTTCCATTTGGGAACATGCAAGTGATGTTTATATTTAATAGGTGCCTCGTTTACATGCAACATGTATGCTGACTTACCTAGATGGTGTCAGTTTGATTATATTGTGTGCAATGCTGTCATGTTCTTTGTTATATTGTGTCTCAGCAAAGATATTTATGTTCAATAACATACATGAAAAATGTATTCAGATGGCAACATATTACTGCACCTTAGGCCTAACGTTATGGTAATGTGAATATGGAAAACACTACCTCCTCTTCACCTTGAAAACTTGTAGTTTATATGCGTTTGAGCCGCCGCAATGTAGTTCTCTTTCAGTCCAATATATTATGATCCTAATGTAAACGAAAACGCTGATAAGCCCCATTTACCCCCCCCCCCCTTCCAAAAAGGGGGAAACATGAATATCTGAGAATTAGTGATCCGATGTTTGTTAATGTCTAATCAATGTAACATTATCTAAATTATGGACTGATACGCCTTTTTTTGCAAAATACGTGTGGCAACAGTGTTCTTAACATTTTGTCGTAAGCATGATATATTTCCCCCAACCATGATACAGTATTCGTGTGCAAGGGTTATCAGACCCGTGTAAATGATATTTTTTGCATCTCTCTCAGAGTCGATCTTAAAAGTAACATAGCTCCATTTGGAAGTAGGTAACCTATGGTAAACCCAACAGTTAAGTCTGTTAGTTGCCCACGGGCCAAATGTTGGATATTTTAGGATATAAAATAGGGTGTGGGCGAACGTAAAAACTCCGGCACTAATTTCCTCTTCATCGGAACAGTCTCTCTCTCTCTCTCTCTCTCTCTCTCTCTCTCTCTCTCTCTCTCTCTCTCTCTCTCTCTCTCTGTGTTCATGTATGTAACTATCATTGCACAAACAATAAATACTGAGTAAGAAGCTAATTGCATTTAGCAAATTTAGAGCACTTTATATTTTCAATCTGAACAACTGTCAAAAGTGCAATAGCGACCTTGCAACTTCTACATGTATATTGCTTCCATGTGAACACATAATGAACGTCAAAAAGATAAACAGTTTTGTATAATGTTGATCAGAAGCCTTATACATTTGAAATTTTAATCATTTTAATGATGCACCATCAACATACACTGGTTCTTGTACTGTACGGTATTAACAAGTGCATATCTAATAATTGTTGATCAAACGTACATCCTTTCATGATGATGGAATTTCAAATTTAAAGCGCCGATATCATTAAAGGTATAACAGTTCCTGATCATCCTTATTAAAAAAACCAAACAAACAAACAAAAAATCCCAGTTCAAATCAGAAATTCAATTAAACCTTTTTGATATAAGATTCCAGCCTCTACCAGTGCACTTGGAATTCTGCTGCGTTTCTCATATTGTCCAAATGTTTTGCCATCCTGAAACGTTCTACGTTGCAAGGATATTGATTGAATGTTTTAACAAATGTCTAGTTTAACGGTAAGAGGGTTCCCATAAATTGTAACTTTAATGGTCAAAACGTGCAGCTAAGCATAAAATGTGCAGTTCAGTTTTCAAAAGCATGACGGAGGAGTAACTTTTTAAAAGGAAACAAATCAAATCTGATGGAGTAAATTAAGGTGATATAGAAACATAATAACACAGTACTGGAGCAAAATATTGCAATAGGACCAAAAAGTGACCGTCAGTGATAGCATTTCAGCACAACGGTGGACAAAAAGTATTTTCGGGGTCCAATATGTGTACCAGTACTCCTAAGTAGCAAAACACATACCACACACAATTAAATTGGCCATCCAATTACATCAAGCTTAATATATATGCATGAACAAGGACAAACGTTTGGCTATAGCAAGCTGTTTCGTTTTAGATGTAGCCAATATTACGATATTCCAGACGTCACATGTTGAAGGATACCCGTATTCACTTAAAGTAAGCATCAAATAAAATACGTGCATTATATTAGCTCTACAAAATACTCAACAGCCTCAATTCAACTTTTTGTTGAAGAGAAAAAACTATTAACAAACGCTAAAATTTGTGCAATACTGTACCCTCCTATAACGAAAAAAGTAGAAGAGGATCCCTTTGACGATTGTTGTAAGAGCACTTTGAAAATATTAGCTGTAGATGACTGCATGACGGATCATAACATAATCTAGGTAGGAATGACAGAAACCAGATTGAAAGGAGATAAGATTGAAGTCAATCGACATCAAGGATTGTTTTCTCCCAAAGCCATTAAATGCAACTCCCTACTGTAAAGTCAACGGATGAACCTCATCTACTATCGTACTGTGCTCATTTAAATCATGAAACCGTATGTCCTAGCAATTAACCGTGTTTTCTGCGTCACTTTGTGGTGTATATTTTAATGTAATACATATTGAGGCACCAGGAAACCTAGACATACAGACCCTATGCTACAAGACCTTTTCCCACTATGATTGAACATGTGTTATTCCCATGCATGTAATAAACAAAAAAAGCAGGCAGAATAGTCCCGGTGATTTGGCGAACTCATACAACGAACCTTTTTCTCCTTATGACACGGCGGTAATCAGAAACAATAAAAAAATGTTAAGAAATGTGTAGTAACTGGTGAAAAATATTCATATATCCCACAAGGGAACGTTACGGTGACTGTGACAATAGCCGAAATGTAAAATGTGATATTAAGTAAGGACACAGTGGACCAGAAGCCGAAGTGCTCATGCACCACAGAACAGAGATAATGAGTGCAGCAAGGTGCATCAACCTTTGTGTATCGCCTTGTAATAAAACTTTGTCATATAGCTGCTAACAGTTAAAACATGCACAAGGAATTATAGTGCACTGATAGTGCAACGAATAGCACTATACCCAGCGCTTCAGTTTTAAACGTTTTTACCTTTTGTGTTTAATTCTCGTACATTTAAAATGTTCTCAAACTGTAAACCACGACGAGTAAATCAGTGACTGCTGATCAATCTTTTAAGTGCTTATATAATAAGGGTCACACCACTGTGGAAATATCGCAGACCAGCACTCAAGCAGGTCACACTGATGATGCAACGCCTAATTAAGTGACTGGCTTTCGTTTTCACAAGAATGATCATGCATTGTGAAAATGAACCCCTTCTCTTTACAGCCATACATATGACACAGGCTACATCGTTTTTAGTTAAAAATGTGTTAATGATGTAACAGACTGATTAATGCCCATGACCTTAATCTACAACGTTTTAATATCTATGAGCATAAAATTAGATACAATTAAAGGAAAAGCATCCAAAGCTTCAAACAACTTCGCCAGAAGCGCATATATAAAACAGGGAAGCAGTAGGCCATACTATATATCGTGTTGGTATGAATGTACAAAAATAAAGTTGAAGCTCCAAAACAGCGTGTGCGTGAGTGCACGTAATTGTGTAATATGAGAGAAGAGAACAGGGTCCTTTTTAAAAGTATTGTTACCCAATTACAGAACAGGGTAACAGGTCTTTACTCTAAAAAATAGCATTAAACGTAAAATCAATTGACTCTGTTATCCTCTCAGATATATGGTTAATATACGATTAAACATAATTATGTTTGGACAAAACTGCAAATATTGTGATGGTCGGTTTTCAAAAGGGCGGAGACAATAAGGTGAAAAGAAAAGTTGACTTGTCTTCCCACCGAGATCTTCTGTCAGTAATTCACATGTCAATATTTATCAGCTCCTCTAAGACACTAAAAAGATTCAAAATTATAAAGTAGAGTTTGAAGAGATATAAAAAGGGCCAAGAAAGCATGTATTATTTATTGTTGAGGCATATTGTCATAAACTAAGTTAATGTCTGCAATTTTAAACTAACATTGTTCAACTGCAACTTATTTTTACAGACCAATGAGCTCAGTCAAAAACACAAGTATAATCGATCGCACTGGTAACATAATAAGAACAGTCCCAAAATTGTGTTTAAAAAATGCTGTTAGTGTAACTTCAGTGGCTTTCAGTCGTTTATTCTAACCTTATCTGCAAGATGGGTGCACAATCATACTTTTGTTTTTTTCTCTTTCGGATGAATTTAACAATGGTACTATTGAAAATACTGATGTGGCAAGCATTAAGCTTAGTATACATATACCTGCGGTAATTGAGATTTAAACATATTTTGTTAGAAACCATCAAAAGCGTCAGTGCATGATTTTTTTTTTAATGAAACTAGGTGTTACCGTAAAAATAGAGGGAAAATATGCATGTTTAGAAAACAGAGGCTAGGGTTATAAGTAATTTGAAGGGACGGTTTAATGCCGCATATGTACTTGCACAGTGTTCCAGACAAATTTACTGAGAAAATATAAACTTGCATACAGTTTGGTCAGTTTGTTTTGCAGCCAAATCTCATTCTCTGTTGATCTTTCATGCTTTAGGCCTTCGTATAAAAGAGTATGGAATCCGATTTATGAAGCTTACCAGGGAACAGAATATACAGAATTTTCCTGAAGGAGAGTGTAAAGGCCCTTGCGCAAAATACAGTTAAGTGGGACAAGGCTGAGAGGCTAAAATTGACCTTGCGGAGGAGTCATGTGCTTCCATATGCCCTAGAGCTCATAGAGCTGGTGCCATTACAGCAGCCGTTTCCTCCACTGAATATTGCCTTCTGGACAGAAACAGCTGTTAACGGGGGGAGGGGGGGGGGGTAAGAAAATGTGTCTCAAGAATGGTCCTGCAGTGACGTGACTCCCATTTAATGGAAAGTAAATCTTGTATTATCCCTTTTAATCCTCTAGGGACTTTGGATAGTTTATTTGAAGATAGATCCAAAGTAGACATAAATTTGGACATTTTGAGCTTTATTGTCTTGTAAATTATTATGGAATATATCCAAATGTTTCAGAACTACTGTGCTAATGTTCAAGGTCCTGTGCATATATTTCACGTTTCTAGGTTGGAATCCTGGGGGGACTTAGCCCCCTCCACAAATTAGTAGGCCGGAATTGTAGAGTTTTGTCATCACACCTACATCAAATCCTTAATATAAATGTAATCAGGAAAGCCATCTGGAAATACTGTTGACGCCTTGGAAGTGTGTTAAGTTAGAGTTATAAAGTGCCCTTAAAGTAAGTTCACTATTTTTTTATATTTGATTTATGATAAGAGTGTGACCAAGACTAAGGTTAATACAGGTATTAGAGGCGAGATGCCACATACCAAGTCACACAATACTTTACTTAAAATGTATACAGAAAGACAAGTTTGTGCATTTTAAGGCAGTGTTATATCAGAAATTACCAAGGAACATGCTGTTTTGGTCAAAAGTTCCTACCGCTTTAACCGTGCATGGTGTCTTTTTCCGAGTTCTTCGATTTCCTCCAATACAGACAAGGTAAGAAGTATATGCCATCATATGTGCCATGGAGAGTGGATTGTTAAGTCTTGCTCGAATTCTTTCACAATCCATGTAAAACAAATGTGTCTATACTTACCTTTTTCATGTTTGCTGCAACCTTACATATAGACTTTTACTAAATCTGTTCGAGTCCAAACGTAAATGGAGTAGATTCTGCTACATGACCACCTCTCATGCGGATTGGTAATGCCTTATCAAACACAGCTAATTATGAGAGAATATATACACGTGGCATTTATATGTAATATAAACATCTTTCATTCCGACTTCTAACTAGGAACATGCAAGCAATATTGATATTGAATAAGTTGCTCGTTTATGCGCAACACGGGTGCTGACTTACCTAGATGGCATTAGTTTTACTAGATTGTGTGTAATGCTGTTATGTGATATATTATGCCTCAGCAAAGATATCCATGTCTAATAACATGCATGGAAAATGCAATCAGATGCAAACATTTTGCTGCACCTTAGCCCAACGTTATGGCATGTGAATATGGAAAACACTAATTCCTCTGCACTTTTTATACTTGGAGTTTATATGCCTTTGAGCCGCAATGAAGTTTCTATTTCAGTCCAACTTTTTATAACCCTAATGTAAATAAAACAACTGACAAGAAGACAAAAAACATACTCAAAGTGCTAAACGAGTGCACAATTGAAATTTTTATCATGAAGTTAACCATGATGTATTAGGGCACCCATTAAGCATGCAGCTCGTTTCCCATACAAATTATAGGCAATCGTAGGAGACAAAATGTTGCCCGTTTGTTTGTGAAGAACAATATGTAATTGGTGTTTCATCAACCGTTATGGTATTTAAATATACACTGTATATTTTGCTTGCTAACATTAAAGAGTTACTGGAGTTAATATTGCCAAAATCAAAACAATCATTTATCATTCTTGTTTCCTGAATATCATGTCATTTTTTTAACTGGCGTGAGGCCAAACACTTTAATTGATACAAAGGCCTGAAGCCCCTATTTAGAACCATTGATTTTGGTCGGGATCATAGTTGACCATGATATTCACATATAAGGATTTAATGTCAGTTAGACTACCTTTAAGGGAAACAGGAGCTTACTGTTGGTGTATATACATTTAATTTGCTCCATATGGTGGCCAAACAACTATATCTCAAAATTAAAATGATAATTTGAAGGACCCATAAAAACAATGCTGAATGTTTCTGGTTTCTTTTTTAATAATTAAAGCCTTAACTAAACGTCTCGCACATTTTATCATTAATATATAATGAGCGACTTGCTTTCAAGTAGCATTCAGCAGTTGAAAACCCTTTGAAATAACTCTATAATAACTATAAAACGATTGTTTAAAATGGATACAAGAAGTTAATACATAAAACATAAGCTTAAAATATGCTACTTTTATAAAGTCAATCAAATTAATTATATAAGCTATTATCTTTATCATGAGTATCCCCAGAGGGGCCATTGGTATCCAATACTTGATAAAATTACGGACAAAACGTATTTTTGTCACTACACTTACTCATGCGAAACAGCACTTAATATACTATTCTAATGAAATCATATTCAACAGTCTACGATGTAGATTTTTTTAGTGTTTACAAGTGTATTATTGACAGTAATTATTCCATTTTTGACCGAAACGACTGAAAACTAGGAGGACACAGACAAAGGGTGCAAACCCTTATTTCTCACTGTCTGAGTTTGGGGGATGGTGTAGGAGCAGGTGAAGTTTTCTGATTAACTGAAAATATTCTATCAATGCATATACTTTTTTTCTTCTTATGTAAAACATTGTATGTCATTAGTGTATTTTTGTCTCTGTCCTTAAATCTGTCCTTCCTTCCACCCTTTTGTCACTGCCTTTTCTTTTTATGCTTTTAAACCCCGACCACATCAGAACCTTTTGCAGATGGGCATCCAAATACTTGATTACCTTCATGGTCTAAAAGTGTGGACCAGGTGTTTACAATCAGCACCCTGAGTATTTACAGGGGTGAAAACTCTTCCACAGCAGCCAGGAAGACTTCTGTGCATGTTGCTGAATAAGATTACGCAATCAATTAAGTTGTTGGTAAAATCAGAAAAGGAATAGAAAATTAGAAACTCCCTATTTGTTTCTCTTGGTCTTTTCTTAAACTTTTGACACTTTAGACCATAACAAGCTTAAATATATGTGAATTTTCTGGAAAATAAAGGATACACCTGCTGACTGTCGCAAAGTGACTTAAAAATCGCCTACCATATGGAGAATGTATTGTATTTGTGTCTTTTTGCCCAGAACCACTTTCTAGTAGTCAATATCCTATTCCGCAGTTCGAACTCTTTACTCTCCATAAGCTAACCTGTCCCTGTCTAACCTGTATACATATGGAATTACTATTGTCTATATTGCACACGTTCCTCTGTAAAATTTTGACATAGGCTGTATCAGCCCAAATAAATTAAAGGGTCTTCAGCGGGTAACTACCCAACATGTTTCGCAGTAGGCCATACTATATATCGTGTTGGTATGAATGTACAAAAATAAAGTTGAAGCTCCAAAACAGCGTGTGCGTGAGTGCACGTAATTGTGTAATATGAGAGAAGAGAACAGGGTCCTTTTTAAAAGTATTGTTACCCAATTACAGAACAGGGTAACAGGTCTTTACTCTAAAAAATAGCATTAAACGTAAAATCAATTGACTCTGTTATCCTCTCAGATATATGGTTAATATACGATTAAACATAATTATGTTTGGACAAAACTGCAAATATTGTGATGGTCGGTTTTCAAAAGGGTGGAGACAATAAGGTGAAAAGAAAAGTTGACTTGTCTTCCCACCGAGATCTTCTGTCAGTAATTCACATGTCAATATTTATCAGCTCCTCTAAGACACTAAAAAGATTCAAAATTATAAAGTAGAGTTTGAAGAGATATAAAAAGGGCCAAGAAAGCATGTATTATTTATTGTTGAGGCATATTGTCATAAACTAAGTTAATGTCTGCAATTTTAAACTAACATTGTTCAACTGCAACTTATTTTTACAGACCAATGAGCTCAGTCAAAAACACAAGTATAATCGATCGCACTGGTAACATAATAAAAACAGTCCCAAAATTATGTTTAAAAAATGCTGTTAGTGTAACTTCAGTGGCTTTCAGTCGTTTATTCTAACCTTATCTGCAAGATGGGTGCACAATCATACTTTTGTTTTTTTCTCTTTCGGATGAATTTAACAATGGTACTATTGAAAATACTGATGTGGCAAGCATTAAGCTTAGTATACATATACCTGCGGTAATTGAGATTTAAACATATTTTGTTAGAAACCATCAAAAGCGTCAGTGCATGATTTTTTTTTTAATGAAACTAGGTGTTACCGTAAAAATAGAGGGAAAATATGCATGTTTAGAAAACAGAGGCTAGGGTTATAAGTAATTTGAAGGGACGGTTTAATGCCGCATATGTACTTGCACAGTGTTCCAGACAAATTTACTGAGAAAATATAAACTTGCATACAGTTTGGTCAGTTTGTTTTGCAGCCAAATCTCATTCTCTGTTGATCTTTCATGCTTTAGGCCTTCGTATAAAAGAGTATGGAATCCGATTTATGAAGCTTACCAGGGAACAGAATATACAGAATTTTCCTGAAGGAGAGTGTAAAGGCCCTTGCGCAAAATACAGTTAAGTGGGACAAGGCTGAGAGGCTAAAATTGACCTTGCGGAGGAGTCATGTGCTTCCATATGCCCTAGAGCTCATAGAGCTGGTGCCATTACAGCAGCCGTTTCCTCCACTGAATATTGCCTTCTGGACAGAAACAGCTGTTAACGGGGGGGAGGGGGGGGGGTAAGAAAATGTGTCTCAAGAATGGTCCTGCAGTGACGTGACTCCCATTTAATGGAAAGTAAATCTTGTATTATCCCTTTTAATCCTCTAGGGACTTTGGATAGTTTATTTGAAGATAGATCCAAAGTAGACATAAATTTGGACATTTTGAGCTTTATTGTCTTGTAAATTATTATGGAATATATCCAAATGTTTCAGAACTACTGTGCTAATGTTCAAGGTCCTGTGCATATATTTCACGTTTCTAGGTTGGAATCCTGGGGGGACTTAGCCCCCTCCACAAATTAGTAGGCCGGAATTGTAGAGTTTTGTCATCACACCTACATCAAATCCTTAATATAAATGTAATCAGGAAAGCCATCTGGAAATACTGTTGACGCCTTGGAAGTGTGTTAAGTTAGAGTTATAAAGTGCCCTTAAAGTAAGTTCACTATTTTTTTATATTTGATTTATGATAAGAGTGTGACCAAGACTAAGGTTAATACAGGTATTAGAGGCGAGATGCCACATACCAAGTCACACAATACTTTACTTAAAATGTATACAGAAAGACAAGTTTGTGCATTTTAAGGCAGTGTTATATCAGAAATTACCAAGGAACATGCTGTTTTGGTCAAAAGTTCCTACCGCTTTAACCGTGCATGGTGTCTTTTTCCGAGTTCTTCGATTTCCTCCAATACAGACAAGGTAAGAAGTATATGCCATCATATGTGCCATGGAGAGTGGATTGTTAAGTCTTGCTCGAATTCTTTCACAATCCATGTAAAACAAATGTGTCTATACTTACCTTTTTCATGTTTGCTGCAACCTTACACATAGACTTTTACTAAATCTGTTCGAGTCCAAACGTAAATGGAGTAGATTCTGCTACATGACCACCTCTCATGCGGATTGGTAATGCCTTATCAAACACAGCTAATTATGAGAGAATATATACACGTGGCATTTATATGTAATATAAACATCTTTCATTCCGACTTCTAACTAGGAACATGCAAGCAATATTGATATTGAATAAGTTGCTCGTTTATGCGCAACACGGGTGCTGACTTACCTAGATGGCATTAGTTTTACTAGATTGTGTGTAATGCTGTTATGTGATATATTATGCCTCAGCAAAGATATCCATGTCTAATAACATGCATGGAAAATGCAATCAGATGCAAACATTTTGCTGCACCTTAGCCCAACGTTATGGCATGTGAATATGGAAAACACTAATTCCTCTGCACTTTTTATACTTGGAGTTTATATGCCTTTGAGCCGCAATGAAGTTTCTATTTCAGTCCAACTTTTTATAACCCTAATGTAAATAAAACAACTGACAAGAAGACAAAAAACATACTCAAAGTGCTAAACGAGTGCACAATTGAAATTTTTATCATGAAGTTAACCATGATGTATTAGGGCACCCATTAAGCATGCAGCTCGTTTCCCATACAAATTATAGGCAATCGTAGGAGACAAAATGTTGCCCGTTTGTTTGTGAAGAACAATATGTAATTGGTGTTTCATCAACCGTTATGGTATTTAAATATACACTGTATATTTTGCTTGCTAACATTAAAGAGTTACTGGAGTTAATATTGCCAAAATCAAAACAATCATTTATCATTCTTGTTTCCTGAATATCATGTCATTTTTTTAACTGGCGTGAGGCCAAACACTTTAATTGATACAAAGGCCTGAAGCCCCTATTTAGAACCATTGATTTTGGTCGGGATCATAGTTGACCATGATATTCACATATAAGGATTTAATGTCAGTTAGACAACCTTTAAGGGAAACAGGAGCTTACTGTTGGTGTATATACATTTAATTTGCTCCATATGGTGGCCAAACAACTATATCTCAAAATTAAAATGATAATTTGAAGGACCCATAAAAACAATGCTGTATGTTTCTGGTTTCTTTTTTAATAATTAAAGCCTTAACTAAACGTCTCGCACATTTTATCATTAATATATAATGAGCGACTTGCTTTCAAGTAGCATTCAGCAGTTGAAAACCCTTTGAAATAACTCTATAATAACTATAAAACGATTGTTTAAAATGGATACAAGAAGTTAATACATAAAACATAAGCTTAAAATATGCTACTTTTATAAAGTCAATCAAATTAATTATATAAGCTATTATCTTTATCATGAGTATCCCCAGAGGGGCCATTGGTATCCAATACTTGATAAAATTACGGACAGAACGTATTTTTGTCACTACACTTACTCATGCGAAACAGCACTTAATATACTATTCTAATGAAATCATATTCAACAGTCTACGATGTAGATTTTTTAGTGTTTACAAGTGTATTATTGACAGTAATTATTCCATTTTTGACCGAAACGACTGAAAACTAGGAGGACACAGACAAAGGGTGCAAACCCTTATTTCTCACTGTCTGAGTTTGGGGGATGGTGTAGGAGCAGGTGAAGTTTTCTGATTAACTGAAAATATTCTATCAATGCATATACTTTTTTTCTTCTTATGTAAAACATTGTATGTCATTAGTGTATTTTTGTCTCTGTCCTTAAATCTGTCCTTCCTTCCACCCTTTTGTCACTGCCTTTTCTTTTTATGCTTTTAAACCCCGACCACATCAGAACCTTTTGCAGATGGGCATCCAAATACTTGATTACCTTCATGGTCTAAAAGTGTGGACCAGGTGTTTACAATCAGCACCCTGAGTATTTACAGGGGTGAAAACTCTTCCACAGCAGCCAGGAAGACTTCTGTGCATGTTGCTGAATAAGATTACGCAATCAATTAAGTTGTTGGTAAAATCAGAAAAGGAATAGAAAATTAGGAACTCCCTATTTGTTTCTCTTGGTCTTTTCTTAAACTTTTGACACTTTAGACCATAACAAGCTTAAATATATGTGAATTTTCTGGAAAATAAAGGATACACCTGCTGACTGTCGCAAAGTGACTTAAAAATCGCCTACCATATGGAGAATGTATTGTATTTGTGTCTTTTTGCCCAGAACCACTTCCTAGTAGTCAATATCCTATTCCGCAGTTCGAACTCTTTACTCTCCATAAGCTAACCTGTCCCTGTCTAACCTGTATACATATGGAATTACTATTGTCTATATTGCACACGTTCCTCTGTAAAATTTTGACATAGGCTGTATCAGCCCAAATAAATTTAAGGGTCTTCAGCGGGTAACTACTCAACATGTTTCGGAGCCTTTTACCCGTATATGTCTCTCTGAGTAGCGGCTCCTTCTCCAAGCTAAATATTCAGCAAAGACAACCCACATAATAAAGAATAAATAAGAACGTGGCAAATGATGAATTAGCTAAATACGTGAAGTTTTGCTTATCAATGCAGAGCTTCGTTATGAAAGAAGAACCCCTGTCAAACAAACCATAATTACTAAATTTGTATAGTACAGGTTCAGATAAGAACAATTTGACTTACCCCTGAACCAATATGTACCCTTTCTGGCTGGACAGTTTATCCTAGTTAAACCACCCGCCAGTGTATAACTGAAGTGGAAACAAGCTGGGGCCTTATATTCAGTCCCAGTGATAGTAAAATAAACAGTTGCAACTAGACCACCTGTACAAACCAAGGGAAATCCCAACAAGGACTGTAACAATGGACATCCTGCACCAGAAATGTAAAACAAACTCTGTGATGACACCTACCCCCCAAACAATTAAGCTCTATTTAACTGCCAACTCTGAGTCAATGTATCAACTTAATGTGTCAGGTTTGTGACATTTAAGAAAATACTGTCAATTTTGAGTAAATGTGCATTTAGGCATGTCAGAAAAGAATGAAAGTGATTAGCATTTATGTCAAAAAACATGTTATCAAAACAATTTTTCTTAACAGGATTTTGAGTACAATTAGGCAAGCTTGTAACTGTCGTCAGTAGCTGCTTGCTACCTATAGCCCCTGGGGGTTTGACCTAACAGAAAACAAGCTACCCTAAAATGTCTGAAAGGTGAACATTAAAACAGAATGATGCCAAAAGATAAAGTTAAGTAGCAAAACCGACAAGTCTAAAAACTGTAAATTATGTAGCCAAACTTTCTAATAATCTTTGGATATTAACTGCTAAATTATAGGGCAAGTCAGAAAAGAATGAAAGTCATTATTTGTACTTAAGTCAAGAGAATGCAACGAAAATGTAATATTTCTTAAACAGATATCAAGCACAATTAGGCGAGCTTGTAACTGTCGTCAGTAGCTGCTTGCTACCTATAGCCCCTGGGGGTTTGACCTAACAGAAAACAAGCTAGCCTAAAATGTCTGAAAGGTGAATATTAAAACAGAATGATGCCAAAAGATAAAATTAAGTAGCAAAACCGACAAGTCTAAAAACTGTAAATTATTGTAGCCAAACTTTCTAATAATCTTAGGATATTAACAGCTAAATTATAGGGCAAGTCAGAAAAGAATGAAAGTCATTATTTGTACTTAAGTCAAGAGAATGCAACGAAAATGTAATATTTCTTAAACAGATATCAAGCACAATTAGGCGAGCTTGTAACTGTCGTCAGTAGCTGCTTGCTACCTATAGCCCCTGGGGGTTTGACCTAACAGAAAACAAGCTAGCCTAAAATGTCTGAAAGGTGAACATTAAAACAGAATGATGCCAAAAGATAAAATTAAGTAGCAAAACAGGCAAGTCTAAAATCTCTAAAATTATTGAAGCCAAACTTTCTAACCATCTCGGGATATTTACAGCAAAATTTGTAGAAATATTTGATCAAAAGTACATCTTTGAATCCTCTTGACTCAAGTTTATTGTAAATAAATTTGGTTCTAGATGCAAAGTCCTGAAATTTAGAACAAATACGACCAAATCTCAAAATCTGTGACAAAAACGTATTATATCCAATAGTTTCCGAAATATTACTGTCCGGGAAAGGATAATTAACCACTTCAAAGTTAAACTCATCTATTTTGTGATAGACTTTAATACAAAACCTGTCATTAGTGACCTGAATATCCAAGTCCAAAAACACATCTCTGAAACCATCTGAATTGTTACCCTCCAAAGGGATATCTTTTGGGTAAATTTCTTTAGCAATTTCACTGAAATTTTGTACATTTACGCAAGCAATGTCATCAATGTATCTTGCGTTGTTTGATAATTTTGTAGCCATTTGAAAGTCCTTTTTCATCAATTTATTCATATACTTAAATTCAAGCCAGGTTAAATATAAATCTGCCAGTAAAGGGGAACAGTTGCTACACATTGGAATGCCTTTTATTTGTTGAAAAACCAATGGTCTGCATTGAACAAAAGTATTATCCAAGAGAAAGTTTATAGCATCTATCAAAGTTTCAACAGTGTAAGATTTAACGTTACTTTTTGAATATTTATTGTGTGACCAATATGCTTTCTTTGTATATGAATTAATATTTATGTATGGTTTACCATTATGTTAAAACATTTTGCTAATTAATTCTGAAAGTGAACTTTTGACTTCATCTATGGGTAGATTTGTGTACAGTGTAGAAAAATCAAAACATTTGATATTTTTTGCCTTTACATCTTTGATTTTAGATACAAACTGGGAAGAATTGTTAATACTCCAAAAACAATTTATTTCACAGTTTCTAGAAATTGCATTACAGTATTTACAAAAATGATTCCTAATTGCAGTCAAACACAATGTTACTTCTTTTGATAATTGCTTTGTAGTACATTTTGAAGCACCAGCTATGAATCTAGATTTAAAAGGGTTTTTATGTAATTTGGGTATCCAGAACAAAAGTGGAATAGAGGAGTCCTCCTCAGAAATTTTGATATTAAAATTCCTTTTCATCTCATCTTTATGTGTATCTATCAAATTATCAATGGATTGTTTGTGTAATTTATAAACGTCATTTCCTCTTATGTCTGAAATATTGTTTATACCAAGTTCCTTTTTCAAAACATCCAGATAATATTTTTTGCAGATGATCCCAAAGTTGTTACCTGCCTTATCTATGTTAGTGACTACAAATCTATCTTGTAGTTCTTTGACTGCTTTAGAAACTTTAGGCTGTTTTAGATTAACCGTATTGAAATTCTTAATGTGGGATTTGTAACGATAAATTCTATTTCTAAAGACTCTTTTCAAGTTTGATAACCATCCTTAAAATTTCTGAAATTCCATTTTTTCTTTCTTTGCCCATTTCATACAGTAGGAATCGAGTGCATCACATGTATCCTGACAAATACTGTCAATATTCAACTTGGGACATATCCGAAATTTTGTACCTTTTTTCATTATTTCTTTTAAATCTGAATTTTGTATTATGTCCAAGTTACCTGTAAATACATGTTTGTGGTGTGCATCAACAAAATTAGAATATTTACTATTAGACATACAGTCACAATTTTGATTTGCTGCGATATCCTCAAGAGTAATTGAAGCCAGAATTTTTTTGTAATTCATGATACTTTGTCCAATATTGTTGCTATATTTATAGGAAATGATGGGGGAATCTTTTATTTTGCATTCCTTGGGAATCATGTTACGAGCAAATTTCAATTTGAAAAGGGACTGAATGTTTAGTGAGTCAATGATTTTGTGTTTGAAAGGAATGCTGCAAAACATTTGATCTAATTTTTTCTTATTAGAATCAGGTTTCCGAATAGTTGTTGTGTAAGCATACACAATTTCACAAAAATTTTGCGGAAATGTGTGTTCTGAATCAGTAAGACCCAAATATTCATTAATTCTTGTTATGTCTCGAAATGATAGTGCATAAAGAGCTGTATGTAATTGATCAATACCATTGGAGAAAGCCTGTAGTAAATTTGGGACAAGGTCTTTAGTATCCATGTTCCTATGACACAAAATCTTAATAATTACCCATAAAGACCAGATATCCACACGGTTCAATTTTGGGACCACCCATCTTTATTATGTATATAAATGACATATCTGTAGGCAGCATTTTCATCTTATGTTTCCCTGTATGCAGATTACCCTGCTCTAACTTCCACTTTCAATTCCTATCTTTCTAAAAATACTGAAAAGGACTTCGGTATTCTGAGAAAAAATATCGAGAAATCGTGAACTTGACAGAATTGGAAAATTCCAATAAGATACCATCTTAATGTCATGAAACGAAAAGCACACAAAGTCCATGCTCTTTCATATCTAAAGAAAAAACAAAACAAGACAAAACAAAAAAAAAAAAAACAAACAAAAAAAAAAAAAACAACTTTTCAACTCGCAACTGAGTTTTGACACAATAAAGCATAAGTTCCGGTGACTTGAGAGACCTGTGGCACAGATTTTTTTGACCTACCAATAAATTTGAATTCATTTAAACTCTACATTATAAATTATCCTGCCCCACGAGTAAGGTCACCTGAATTACATAACGAAAGGTGTTGTATAAATAACTGTCCCAACTAGAATACATGTTTTCCCTGATAGGGCAGCCACTCCAAGACATTTTCAGTGGAATTTGATGTGCATCCCGCAAATCCTTGACTTTGTATGTCAACAAATACATTCAAAGTGTACAGAGAATTACAGCATGAAGACTAATTATATGATACAAGTTTAAATGTAAAAAGAAGTATTCTTCGATAGTGGCACTTTACAATATGATGTGCATTCCTCAAATCCTTGACTTTGTATGTCAGCAAACGTATTTGAAGAGGCAGAGAATTACAGCATAAAGAATAATTATATGATGAAAAGTCTAAATGTAAAGAGATGGCATCATTTCTGTAAATGGACAATACTTGTAATAGGTGTTGCCCCACTTTGTTTATTGAGGGACATAGAATGCACAGAGGGAAATCCCAGAGCGTCAGGAACAAATGAGTCAACATTTCATGTCCAATTCTTTTATACCCATAATCAGAAAATATTCTAAATAATGTAAAGAATACATGGTACAATTTTTCTCAATCTAAAAATGCACGCTTTTAAAAACTGCACGCCTTTAATATTTGTCAACAGATAGTTTTTGTTGTTTTTTTCTTTTTTTCTAATACCGATCTTTTTCATATACTGGGCAACAGTCAGTCATATTCAGTATTTTCTAAGTATTTTGAGACCGCGTGTTCCCTGCATTATTCCTCTACACAACACAAAGTGACACAGTCATTTGGATAAACGCTGCTGTATACCACAACGCATGCCTGGTCACCGTACAGCTCTAATCTATCGCCCAAATGTTTGTGTGCGCAATGTGTTTTTCTGATTTTAATGCATGATACAAGAGTAGTAACGAGCAGGCCTAAGACTTTGTGTAAACAATGACTGCCAGTACTTGTCTGGTCTGGGTCAATCAGCTTGGGCACATTACGTTTACTATAATAATACTAACATTTTATGATCTTTGTAAACTGGTGCAGCAATAGGTTACATGAACATGCTACACATTCATATATACTACACAATGCCACAGTGTTGGGAAAGCGTAATCTCCAAGGTATATACAACAGTGGATATTGGACACTGCAATCTCATATCAGATCTACCATTTTCTTATCATTTTCTCTTTAAATATATGCCATAACCCAGATATTGCTTGGACATGTCAACATAGATCTATCCAAGTGGTTATTTGGTATAACTGTTTCCCATTTATTTAAATCGTGTATCTATCGGATGGTGCAGAATAACTAATGGCGGTATCTGGACCAGTTTGCATTCTCAGGTTATGGTAACAGTATGCACTCTGAACCCTTGATTTAATTACATATCTAAAAAAACACTTATGTTCAAATATAGGTAAAAGATATATCTTAATGATAGGATAGTTACATGCCTGTGACTTTTTCCGGTGTTTGGCCAACGTATTGAAGTGCATACTTTTAGCACATTTCCACTAGTCTTCTTCCATAGCAAGATCGGATCTGAAACAATAGTTCTGTCAATCAAACAACATGGAACTGGAAGTTGAAGTATCTTTCCATAATATAGCCGGGGCTGTTCATAGAACATTTCTTTCTATGTTACAGTGTTAATTAAACAAGGATGTCCAGGACTGAGCTCTGGTCACCTGGCGCAACGATTATGCACATACTTCTATGAAGTGTAAGATGAATAATTGTTGAAATAGTTCCCGAGTCCTTGTTAAAGCAGATTGTCTCAAGGGTTCGTTTCGAATCTGCCTGTATTTTCGTTTGCATCTGTATGTTGTAAATGTGCTTCATTTTCGTATGTGAATGCTTGTGAACGAACTACTACCTGTTTTGAATTGCAAACGAACATTTCACTACATATAGACATGCAGCAGAACACCTGTTGTGACTACATCTAAAAAAGATGTGTTATTTTAAAAGTTTAAACGGACCAGGAATTGCATATTTTACATACAATATTCAATCTCTTGTGGATCGTTAAAATCAATGATAACCAGTTAAACCATTCCAGCATATAGTCAGAAAATGTCATATTGACTGAATACTGCAGTTCAAGTTTGTTTTTTTCAAAATACGTTGCAACAAGCATTAAGCTTAGGAAATGACTCTTCTTATCTGAGAAATTGGCAAAATGAACACAAGGGAATAGTGCACTTATCTTTAACTACATCCTGGTTGTCCTTTGCAGTACTCATAGTAAAATTTGTAGAACCTCCAAATATGCCGAAACCACAATGCTGATACAATTCCAATTTGTTTGTCAGAGTTAATGTTGACCTGTCTTGCTTAAAAGCAAATTTGTGAATCTTTATTTTATTTTTTCTTCTTTTTGATATATATATATATATATATATATATATATATATATATATATATATATATATATATATATATATATATATATATATATATATATATATATATATATATATATTAGAGCCTGACCGATCATGCATTTTGAAACTGAACCAGGTGCTTGGTGAAGGGTACACATTACCAATCCCGAACCGGGCACCGTTCAGGCTCGGTATATGCAATTCAAACATAAAAACGTTCGACAGGGGTGAATAGCTGTTACCCTTTTGCACAGGGGCAATAATATCGTCAATTTAATTAAGGTGATTAATGCAATCCATGTGACACACATGATTGCACAATATCGTATGTTTTTAAGGTGTATACAAGTATGAAAAGTAACCTCAGTGACCTTATTTAACTTTATTGCCAACATTGGCAGTGATAACCGAACCCGAACGTTTTGCGACGGTAAAATACGAGCCTAAGGTGGGCTTCATCTTGAAACCCGTTAAGTGCGGGTTCAGCTGTTCGGGCTCAGTCAGACACTGATTTTTATCAAAGAAGATATTAATATTTCGTCTGCACTGTATTTCAGCCTGAAAAGTAAAACTACAGTCAAAGGTACATTGATCACTTAATCATACTCTGCCATGTACTTTGCGACCTTGGGAACACTTTTTCTTGATTCCATTTGGTTATACAAAGTAAATAAAGTAGATTCCTCCACTCTAATGTATATTGATAATGCCTAGCTGTAAGACAGTATGTACATGTTTCATGCAGATAAAAAATTGAAATATTCCACTTAGTACTTATATTCGCGGACATGTAAACAATGTCGGTATAAAGCAACACGTTTGCTGACTAACCTGGAGGCACCAGGTTTATTAGATTGTCGGTAATGTTGGTGTTTGTTATGTTGTATTATATAGCAGCTAATGTATTCATATCTATATGCAAACAGCAAAACATAGGATCACAGGCAAACCTTTTTCCTTCAAGTTAGGACCAATATTATGGCGATGTGGATACAGAGTATATAACTCTGCGTACTTTGTATACATTTAATTTATGTAGGTTAGAGCGACCGCAATGAGGCTTCTACTCCAATTTGGTCATTACACACTCAGTATAAAGTCTTCATACGGTACTGTATAAAACGCAATTTGTGTGGTGGCCATTGTCAAAATGTATATGATACAGAAATTCAGTCCTTTTTATAAAAACAGTTGGAATATCTTTGAACTAGCGTAGCAATATTGGCTTGAATCTAAGTGGTGAAAACTTTAAAATGAAGTGATTTGGTTTGATGGTTTTCACACATTGCAACCAACTTTGTTGGTTTGGCTGGATGGCAATACTTTCACAGTACCTGCCATTTGCATGAAGGCAAAATATTGCTCCAAATAGTTTGCTATGGCATGACTGCTATATTCTTTTTATTTTCTTTTTCTGAAATTATTCATGTGTTATGATAATGGGGTATTAATGCATAATTTTTGTTTGCATATAAGATTAATAAGCAAACACCAGAGGCAAAATGTTGCGTGTCCGTTAAAAAAGTACAATTCGTCATCTGCTTTGCCTCTTTAACCAAACCCCAAACAGATGGTAACACAACCCAACACTAAATAGATTTAACATGTCATTTCCCATTCGCATGCAGACAAACATTGTTTTTGTTACAAAAGTGATGTCTAGGTGGTTCACTTTTAAATGGTGTCTTGGTTATTTTCAATTGCTATCAACGCTGAATGTGCCTTTGCGTAGCAAAGTTGTCACAGTAACCAATTATTTACTGCTCAGCACAGGACTGCACCAAATGTTTGGCTATTGCTATATATGATATAACTTTTATCATAAGAGTTACAAAACTGGTATAGAAGTGCAACTCGGTCTGTTTTTTATTCAATGGCAACCACCATGTTAAACTAAGCAAACACACACACATGTATATATATATATATATATATATATATATATATATATATATATATATATATATATATATATATATATATATATATATATATATATAAATGTTTACTGACTTCACATAGATAGTGGCAAATATACAGAATATGAATATTAAGAAAAGCGTGGACGATATTGGTGTTTTGTTTAAACATATTTTACTTACTGAATTTACAAAGATGATACAAAGTCAATGATTATATGCAATTGGGAAAGAGGGCGAAGCCCTATATCAACCCCCCTCGCAGAAGAGGACACATATTACAGGACAGTACAAGACTCATAAAATCATGGAGAAGAGGACAAAAGGCCGACAAGACAGATAGGGGGTGGGGGGGGGTGAGGTATAGTATTCACTGTGTCAATAACAATAATTATAAATACATGTTGCAGAATTTTATAAATTGTTTGCACCCTATATAAACAATGAAATAATATGAGTACTTGTGCAAGCGATTAGCGTTCAACCAACACCTGACTTGAAGCGTTCGGTAACACAGATGCAATTATGTACGGCTAGGAATATCTCGAAATTTTCCGTAGAAGAACAATAAGAGGACCCGTAGAGTATTGCCTGTAACGTAAAAGTAGCGTACTGTAAAACAACTTTATTAAGGTTTGATCGGGTAACAGTGTAATTAGGGCGATGAAAAAAAAAGTAATGACAAGAACCCCAATAGAGTGATCTGCAGGGACATTTTTTATGCCAATCTGCAAAAGATGTGAGTTAAATTGGCTAGTATCCAGACAGAGGCGTGTACGCTGAATACCTAAAAATCTATTGCCAAGGTTGTACAGCTCATCAAACTTTATGGCTCTGATTACTGGTTGGGCTATGCTTGATTTGATCTTACAGAGTCTGACTTCCGTATTTGGAGAGGTAGTTGATTCCATAATCTAATGGTTCGGGGGGGGGGGGGGGGGGTATCAAAAAGAGCGGTGCGAGCCCAGAAGTGAGGGAGATTAAATTAGTGGCGCATGGCGTAAGTTTGAATTCCAGTAAAGGAAACAGTGAAAAAAATACATAATGGGTCCGGAACAAGTTTATTAACCAATTTATACATAAAAGTTAAATTTGAAATTGACCGGCGTTTACTTAAGGTTAACCATCCAGTTTCTTCATATAATTTAGAATTGCTGGTTCCATACATTGCACTAGTTACAATTCGGGCGGCACCAAGCTGTATGTTTTCAAGTTTATTTTCATCTTGAGCTGTACAGCCACTCCATACTTGACTACGGCATTCTAAAAAAGGCCGGATGAAAGAAGTATAAATAATTCCCAGTGTTCTCCTATCCATTGTAAATTTCAAACTTTTCCTAATATTAATCCATTTGGTTGATTTGTTACATATTTCAGCAATATGGTCTGACCATCTTAAATCGGGGCGCAAAATAACCCCGAGATGTTTATGTTGGGCTACAACTTGCAAAACATGACCTTGCAATAGGATTGGGTGATGAATCGGTGTTTTGGCCCTACAAGAAATGAGCATTGAATCTGTTTTCAAAGCATTAAACATGACAAGCAAATCTTTAGACCATTGGTCACAATCTGAAAGATCCATGTTCAAAGTTCTAGCCGCAGTGACAGGATTATCAACCGTCAAATAGAGAACAGAACCTTGCGGCACACCAGCACAAATTTTACCCCAGTTGGAAGACTGACCGTTAATGACAACACGTTTATGTAAATAGTCTTGTAAACCAAGGAAGAAGATCCCCCATAATACCGGCTTTCCTCAATTTGTGCAACAAACCGGGATAGCAAACTTTATCAAATGCCTCACTTATATCTAGAAAACTTGACCAAACTTCTTTCTGTTGGTCGACAGCCTGACATTATTCGTGATATATAAGGCGTTGCTGATTTATGGTTGAATCACCAGGGATGAACCCTGATTGGTGAACAGATGTGATTGTGTTATCTCTGAAGAAATTGAAAACGTTCTTAAAAAACTGTATTTTCGAATACCTTTCCCGTCCAACTAAGTTGTGACACAGGCCTGTAGTTGTTACATAAATTATCAGGGCCTTTCTTATGAAAGGGAGAAACGTTTGCTTGTTTCCAAGCTAAAGGGAATTTTTTATTGACTAGAAAAAGATTGAATCATTTTGTGAGTGATGGAGAGAAAGACAGCAGGTGTGGCTTCCTTAAGGTGACACAAACAAAGCTAGGCACTTAGAGGAGTGCTGTCTTCAACCCGCTCTCCTGTTTTGGTTTTTATTTTTAGACCCATAAAACTATATACATTCTTGTTGCTTAGGATCTCCAAATTATATATACACCAAGAAAAATTTTTTAAATCATTTTTTTGGGCAAAAAATGGACATTTTAGGAAATGTTCTGATTTGGAGTTTTTTCTCGGGATTCTCAAAAAATATAGTACTTAAAACCTCAAAAATTTGCAAAATGAAACTTCGTAGACAGTCCCAGGACTGTTTTTTTTTGCGTTTTGGAATATGTTTTTTTATGCAGTTTTATGCCCCCCTAAACATGAAGAGTTGTTCATCTTCAAGAGCATCATAATTAATAATCGATTACTAATTATCTATTGCGTTTGTGGAAAAGGTGAAGGAACCGAACCTGGACATGACTACGAAGTTTCATTTTGCAAATTTTTGAGTTTTTAAGTACTATATTTTTCGAGAATCCCGAGAAAAATCTCCAAATTGAACCCTTATGTAAAATGTCCATTTTTCGCCCAAAAAAGGGATTTAAATTTTTTTTCTTGGTGTATGTATAATGTAAAGATCCCAAGCAACAAGAATTTGTATAGTTTTATGGGTCTAAAAATAAAAACCAAAACAGGAGAGCGGGTTGAAGACAGCACTCCTCTAAGTGCCTAGCTTTGTTTGTGCCACCTTAATAACCTTTGTGCTTATCCCATCAGGACCAAAAGCTTTGCTTGTATCGAGACTTACAAGTATATCTAGGACTTCTGTTTCCGTTATAGTTACCGAATCAATGATTGGCACTGGAGGGTCAGTAATTTCAGGTAATGATGCTGAGGAAAAATCGACTTTAGATTGTTCAAGAAAAAAAGAGTTGAATATTTCAGCTTTGGACAAAGTATCTGGTATGTGTTTGCCATCGTGAATTAGGGAAGGAACGGTTGTAGAATGATTATTATTCATGAAGTGTTTTACAGTGCACCACCAGCATTTACTTGATCGAGAGGAATTGTTCAGATCGGCGCGCAACTTATTTTTGTGTTCATCCTCAGCAATTTTCAGTTGTTCTTGATAGTGGTTCCGTGATTCACACAAAAAAATTCTAGTGTTTTTTTTTTTTTTTTTTTTTTTTTTTTTTTTTGACGCAACTTTTAGGTGACCTTATGCCGGAATTGTACCATGGTAAATCAGATGGTCTAATTTCAACATGTTTGTTTGGAATACAGTGTACAGCAGCTTCCATGAATAATTTGGACAGGCATTCCAGCATTCGTCAATGTCGTTGGAGACAAACCATGAGGTCCAATCAACCTCGCAAGATAAGTTTTCAATTTCTCAAAGTCTGCATTACCATAGTCCCATACTTGACGTTTAAAAACAGGATCTTTCTTTCGACGCAACAATAGATTAGCTGCCAGGACACAATGCTCACAATCTAAGATAGAAGGAAGCACCCAAGTCTCACGTACAGAGTTGGGAATATTTGAAGGTATCTGGTCTAGGCAGGCTGCTGAGAGATCGGCAATGCAAGTAGCTTCCGTAACATGCAAAATAAAAAAAAAAAAAAACCTTCTCGAGAATTGATCAAGTTTGAGGCCTGATTGCGTTGCAAAGTCGGAATTTAAATCGCCAGTTAAAATTACATTTTTAATGCTCATGCCATTTGCCAAATCAAAACTTTCCTGAAGTCTACCCCAGGAGGAAACTGAGGAATTAGTCGGTCTGTAAACGACGCCAGATAAAACTTATTATTGTGAAGTCTTATCTTGCTCCACAACAGCTCTATGTCAGGTAACTCGAGATCATTTCGTCGAGATACATGTAAGGATTTGGAAACGTAGAGAGCAACTTCCCCACCTACATTGTTCGAGCCGTCTCGTCGAAGAATCCCATGGTAGCCAGGTATAGCAAGATCGACATTAGAATTTGGAGAGCAGAAGGTTCCAGAAAGGGAGATTATATCAAAATCAGGTGCAAAAGCTGAGCGAATGCATCTCATTTTGTCTGCTGAATGACTACCAATATTAAAATGACAAAATGAAGTGTCAGATAAATGCTGCACAGGGCCGGAATTCAGGTGGTTATCGCCAGCTAAAAGTATCAACAAGGGACTTAATGCTATGATATACTTGATTCTAAGCTGGTGTCGGTACATAACGACAGGTAAGATATACAACAAAAGTAAAGTGCGTTTTTTTTTTTTTTTACTGAAAGACTCAAATTAAGGATGATCACAGTGATAAAAAAGTAAATAGACATATAACTGCTGAGGTCCATAAGTGGAAAGATTTGTTTTTGTTACATAAAAACAGTGTCATAAATGCTATATATGTAAGAATCAGAGATAACGAGTCCCACATAATATAATGTAGATACTTGCACATTATATTGCATGTATAGCAGATAACTGTCAATATAATGCTCAGTCTAGTTACCTATGTCAGCTCGAAACGCATGCAGTAAACAAGCCCAATATTTGCAATGAATGTTGATCTACAATATATATGCACATTGAAAACAGCTGAAGATATGTTGTAAATAATTATATAGTTTTCAACATAGATCCAATTATGTTTGAGCATCCTGGACACGCACCACTTCCTGGTATATCTTTTTCATACTATAGATTAGCTGTCAATGTTTTTCTTGTGGAATTTGACCTCATTTCTGTGGCAGTGCCTGCCGCAGGTCGTCAAACTATGTGGCTTCACTGGACGTACATTGATTGTCAGTTGCAGTATGTTCCATACATGCTCAGTTGAAGTCAGGTCCGTTGAATGAGGTGGCTAATCCACTCTCCGAATACTCTTGCTTTCCAGGTATTGTGTCACAATCCTTGCACAATGGGTCTTGCCTTATAGCCCATTAGCAAAAATGCATACCCAAATGCTCCGGCAATTAGACACACTAAATGATCCAGGATATCATGGACGCTGCCCAGTCAGTGATCTATTTATGCTGACCAAATCAGTGTGTCCAGCAACAAAGATCCCTGCCCAAACCATCACTGATCCTTCTCCGCAGCAGTCAAGTTGAAAGTCTTCAGGGCTAAATTTCTCGCCAGAATGTCGCCACACTCTAGCACGTCTATCTGCGGGATTCAGAAAAAAATCTGGATTCATCAGTAAACAAGATGTTACTTCAATCCTGCCGTGTCCACAGCAAATGCTCCGATTCCCACCGAGTCCCCTCTTCCTTTTGTTGGCCAGTAGGAGGGATAGAAACTAGTGGACTGCAATCACGCAGTCCAGCATCACGCAGTCTGTTCCTAACTGTTTGGAAGAATATAAACACGTCCTTCTGACTCTTGAAAGAAATATTTGAATTGAGATGCCGTTTGGAACCTATTTGCTTCTGCATGTCTAATCAAAAGACAATCCTGATGGGGAGTTGTTACTTTGAGCACCAGCCTATGTGGGACAGCACCATTTTTGCTGGTTGGATAAATATAACTCTAACAACTCAAAATGGGGAGTCTGTTTCACTTTCGTTTCATTTGTGATAAAATAAATGTTAATTATTGTGAATATAGCTTTGTGTTAGGTTGCAAGTGAAAGCTAGTAAACTACAAGCAAAGGGCATATATATATATATATATATATATAAATATATATTCATGGATGGATGGATGGATATGGATGGATATGGATGGATTTGGATGGATTGGTGGATAGAGAGATAGATAGAAAGATAGATAGATAGATAGATAGATAGACAGACAGACAGACAGATAGATAGATAGATAGATAGATAGATAGATGGATGGATGGATGGATGGATGGATGGATGGATGGATGGATGGATGGATGGATGGATGGATGGATGGATAGATAGATAGATAGATAGATAGATAGATAGATAGATAGATAGATAGATAGATAGATAGATAGATAGATAGATAGATAGATAGATGGAATATGTGTGGGGGATTTTAAAAAGCTGGAGTATTTCACTTCCATGTTTCTTGCTCCTACTTTACTCCTTTAAGATTATATAAATGCTATGTGTAGCCCGTCTGAAGCCGTGCAACATATAACTTTGCCTTTGAGTGTCTTAACAATGCCAATTAATAATCAATTGTGGCTCAATGGTTGTACACAGACATGCATTGTGTCAGCAATGCATAGTGTCATTTGAAAGAAATATCACAAACTGTAACCCTGTCCCCTCCAATTCATCTATGTGAGAGAATCTTAAAGGCGATATGAAAATTAACTTGATTAGACTAGATCTGTAGTTGTGCGCAAATAAGATTCATATATTCAGTCAAAAATAGCGGCTGATCTCGAACAAGCCAGTAACATAGGCGAATCTGATAACGGATTTGTCGAGTGTTTTTTGTCAGAGTATACATTGGGGAGACTCAGAAAACACAGCCAGTTCTTTTTACACCACCTTATTCTGGCGCAACGGATAAATTACAATTGGCATTGTTGATAAATTTTCAACAAACTGAAGTAAATGTATAGTAATATGAATTAAAATGGACCCCTAGAATAACTTGGAGATATATTGTTTCTGTACAAGACGCATGCTTGTTCAGCTAACATTTATCACAAGATGTGCATGCTCACGCTCACGATAACACTCATTAACACATATACATATCTTATGAAACACTTCCCACAAGTGTATGTATCAGGATGTGGCAAGAAAGATATAGTCGCGTTGACTTAATAATCAGTTTTTCATTGAAAGAGTTCTGAAGTCAAGAGGAAAAACTGAAGGACATATCATCGTATCTCTCTCTCTCTCTCTCTTTCTCTCTCTCTCTCTCTCACTCTCTCTCTCTCTCTCTCTCTCTCTCTGTCGTTCTTTCTCTGTATACATATATATATATATATATATATATATATATATATATATATATATATATATACTCTGCTGTCAGACTAGTAGCTGCAAGCTGTGTATTACGTTACTCTTGAGTAATAACCTAGTTGCTCTAAAATGGAAATGCAGCTCTTTGTCCATCCGCTAATGTAATTTGAAACAATATTTTATGTTAGCACACACTAGTATTAATCTCTATCAAGCGCAAAATAATAGCAACAAGTTGAGAATAAAGTAGCTGGTACTGGAAATTAAGCTGGAATTTATTACTGTTGCGGGTCTGCTAAAAACAGTGCAATGGTTGCAAGACTTCTACGGAAAGTAGCGTCACCATACACACAACAGTAACTGTTTTCACTTCTGAGACAAAGTTTATTATAACATATTCGTTTAGGTTTTTGTTTAAGTTATTTCAACTTTTCAGCAGAAATATTATGTGTTACAGTGAAATCTGCCAGTGTCACCAATTGAAAGACAGGTAGCCATCGACAAAGGTGCAGCAGTTGTCTTTACTTAAGTCTTTCTCACCCAGTTATTCAAGGTAAGTAAGTTTAAGGTGAGGTTATTTGCGCGTATACTTAACATTGAAATATTTATTGGGTTATTGGTGGAGTCAACCATCATGCACAAGATGGAGGCTACTACACATTGATTGCTATTGCCATTAACACCCATAAAGGAAGTCAGGTCACAGTGCGGTGCAATGCAGCGAATCCACAAAATCAAAACAGGGAAATTTGGATGCAGCTGCAGATTTCATCGATCACTCAAGGAAAAATGATGACCTATTTTCTGTGTACATCTGGTGGCATAATGTTTGGTATCACTTAAATCCAGTTGGTTTGTGGCACTGCATTATGTGTAGAATTATGGAAGCGTTTCCTATCTTACATAAAATCGGGCATTCATAAATCAGCTGACTTTCATTTAATGATATAACTTGCATAGAAGAAGAACAAATATAAGACTCACATTATGCACATCAAATACCACAGAAACAATTAGCATTTACGACTGAGGCCATTGTTCTTGGGTCTTTGTTAGAGTGAATTGTGCCCATTTCATCACAAAATATTATTACGCTTGCAGGGAACAGTCTACAAATCGCCATATGGAGAAAATATTCATGCCACTGGAAGGTGGCATAAACATATTATTTCATGCTATACTGGACAGATATATAGGACTTTCAAAATCTGTTCTTGTAAGATTTTTTGAGGCATATTAGACTCGCATAACGGTAGTGTGAAAATCAGTAGATTCAATCCCAGCAGGTATGCAGTTTCAATCAGATATTAAAACTAGAAATGATGCTCATAGAACGGACTGAGTATTGTCGAACATGAATTATAATAGCAATATATGTTTGACTAAGGCGGACATTGTTGATGACCTAAGGTGCAAAATTGCATATCAAGACCTGGATAACTAGTAAAGAAGAATGACGCAGCGACCCATCAGAGTATATACCCAAAGAGTAGAAAATGTGCTCGCTGGAATGGAATTGTCCTTGCCTACAATAAATTTCACAATATTCTATATGTAAATTTTCCCTTGCCAGATAACCATCCAAAAGCCTCTGCCCAAACTTTTAGATCTCAAACGACACATTGTTTTTACATGGAGTGAACAATAATGCATCTACCTCATAGATTTTTGGCAAAACGTGATTACTATGTATAGCATCTGGATAACACAAAAACATATACCACCACTGGGATGATAAGCTAGGCATACCTGCAGTACTATTACCTCAGGGCAGGCTGCTGATGCTTCACACGCCTTATCACAAGGCTGCCGAGCCTTTACATCTTATTATAGGTTCACACGTATTATGAGTGTGGCAAGGTTAGCTGAATATGGGCTGCTCACATAATTTTTGCTATACACGTTTTGCGTGTTTAGCTCTCCACTTTTCTGCCAGTTCACATTCTGTACACTCTTCAACTCTCTTTGGAACAAAACTTGATATGATCGCCTCTGACAGTATAATATGAAGCAGCGCTACTATTGCTTCTTGACTTTGAAACAAAATACGAAATAAATGAAGCAGCCAATAAACATGCATGTTAGCATGATTAATATAGGAAACCAAGAGCTCATGTGGATTTTTATGGATGTTTTTAAAGCCAAGCTCTACATCTACTTGAAGCTTGGTGCAGATATACTTCGGTGAAATATGTGTAAAACTAGGGCACCATGGTACGTGTATTGCTCACTCATATCCATATTCTACCAGCTTAACTTTACCAGTGACCCAGGTATGCTCAGCCTAGCTTAGATGAAAGCGATCTTAATCTCAGTCGAGCTGGGACTTATTTTGGAGTGTCTGTTTGAGTAGCATATGGGCTACCCATCCAGTTCTCATTTAACGACATTAACGATAGGCAGTATTGTATTCGTGTCTTTCTCTCCAGAACCACTCCCTAGTAGTCTTTTTACATTCCCACGTTCCGAACTCTTTACGCTTCATGCGCTAACCTGTCACTGTCTAACCTTTATACATATGGAAGTACCACTGTCCATATTGCAAACTTTCTTCTTTAAAATTTTGACATAGGTTGTATTAGCCCAAGCAAAGTAAAGGGTCTTCATCGGGTAACTACTCAGAAAATGTTTCGGAGCCTGTACTCGTATAAGTCTCTCTGAGTAGCGGCTCCTCCTCTAAGCTAAATATTCAGCAAAGATCACCCACATAATAATGAATAAATATGAATGTGGCGAATGATGAATAACATGTAGCTAAATACGTCTTGCTTACAAATGCAGAGCTTCATTTTGAATCACGAATACCTGTCCAACCAAGCATAATTACTATATTTGTATAGCACAAGTTCAGATACGAACAACTTGACAAACCTCTGAACCAGTATGTACCCTTTCATGCTGGGGAGCATATCTTGGTTAAACCTACTGCCATGGTATAACTGAAGTAGAAACTGGGGCATCAGATTCAGTCCCAGTGATTGGAAAATAAACAATCGTAGCTAGACCATCTGTACAAACCGAGGAAAATCCTGATAAGTACTGCAACAATGGACACATTGTACCAAAAATGTAAAACAAACCCTATGATGACACCTGCTCCTCACTTTTAAAGTGTGTAAACAATAAAACACTATTTTGCCGCCAGCCCCGAGTCAATGTCACAAACTAAATGGGTCTGGTTTGTGATATCTGAGAAAATATTGTCAAATTTGAGTGTTTTGGGGACATTTAAAAATGCGTATTAGGCATGTCAGACAACAATGTAAGTCATTAGCATTTAAGTCAAAAACATATTATCAAAACATATTTTTTCTCAACCAGATTTCAAGTGCAGTTACGCAAACTTGTAAATGTTGTCAGTGGCTGCTTGCTACCGATAGCCCACAGGAGTTAAACTTATATGAAAACATGCAATCGTAAGATGTCGGAATGTGAATTTTAAACCGAATGATACCCCAAAGTAGCAAGACAGACAAGTCTTAAATCTGTAAAATTATTGCATTCAAACTTTCTAACAACATTCAGATTTAAGAGGTTATTCCGGGCACTCGGATTGAGCGGATGGTTAATCTCGGTCTTTCCCCTGTTGCGATGGCTTTTTCTAGTCATGTGCCCTCTTTGGTGACTGAAAACCGAGGAGACGGGGTTGTTCACTCTCTGAAATTTCTGACACATCATGAAAACTACATCAAGCCATGGTCGGCAGAATACACTTTGACTAAACTTCTCACCCGTGCTTTTTAGGGGTCTCTTCGGGGTTGATAGGGCATGTTTCCCGGTGGCCTCCCTCTGCGGTAGGTACCCGGGACGGCCTGCTCCACTCGGAGGCAACCCCCCATAATGTACATATCCTTGCCGTTGCGCATAAATTATGATCATTCATGCTCATTTTTAACGCATGTTAGCGCAAAATTGTGTTAAACACTGCAGTGAACGGCACCTCTTGGTCTCCTGTTGACTCGTGCCTTTTGGGGTGCAGGTGGGCGGGAGACCGACTGGTGGTCCGCCATGTAGTAATTTGCCTGTGTGTCATTTTGCAAAAACCTGCACCTGTTGGCCTCCCAGTTGATTCGTGTCTTGGGGTGCGAGTGAACGGGAGACCAGCAAGTGTTCCATCATGTAGTATTTGCCTGCGTGGCAACTTGAAGTGGTACGCACACTCATTTTAAGGAGATACAACTGTGCTGTTGCTTTACTGTGTTGTCCGCATTTCATTTAATCTGACTTACTGTATTCTCTTTTGTTCATATATGAATATTATTTGATCTCGATGTACTTGTGTACTTCCCCGGTAACGGGGGTTTTTAATAAACTATTATTACTATTATTATGCACAGCAAAATTTGTAGGGCAAGTCAGAAAAGAATGAAACTCATTAGTTTTCAAGTCAAGAAAATTGAATCAAACTAAATTTTTTTCTTTACCAGATATGACGTAAATTGAGGCAAGCTTGTAACTGTTGTACGCTGCACCTTGCTACCAATAGCCCGTGGGAGTTGAACAAAGCAGAAAACAAGCTTGCCTAAAATGTCTGAAAGGTGAATAGTAAGCCGAATAAAATGAAGCAGCAAAACATGCAAGTCTAAAATATCTAAAATTATTGTAGACATATTTGATCAAAAGTACATCTTAAAATCCTCTTCACTAAATGTATTGTGAATGAGATTAATTTTATTTGCAAAGTCCTGACATTTAGAAAAAAAAAACACGACTAAATATAGACAATTGTGAAAAAAAAATGTATCATATCCAATAGCTTCCGAACTGCTATCGTCCGGGACAGGATAGTTTGCTACCTCAAAATTAAACTCATCCATTTTGCGATAAATTTTGATGCAATTAGTGACCAAACACATCTCTGAAACCATCTGAATTATTACCTTCCAAAGCAGTATTTTTTGTGTAAAGTTGTTAAGCAATTTTACTGAATTGTTTTAGAAGCAGTGTCATCAAAAAATATATTGTGTTATCTGATAATTCTGTAGCCATTTGAAAGTCCCATTTCTTCAATGTAACCATATTTTTCAATTCAGCCAAGGTTAAATATTAATCTGCAGGTAACGGAGAAAAGTTGCTACCCATTGTAGTATCTTTTATTTGTTGAAAAACCAATGGTCCACATTGAACAAAGGCATTATCCAAAAGAAATTTCATTGCATGTATGGGAGTTTCAATAGTGTGAT